>CM017556.1:56516925-56881925 GCA_007844125.1 Sinonovacula constricta | reverse complement strand
CCGCTCTGGAGAGAAGTGCCTCTCATGGAATGCATTTTTATCACACAAGACTGTGTTTGTCGTTGTAGGCAGTTGATAAAGAAGTACACAGCAGATTACCCTAGATGCTGATGTTTTACTATTTCTCTAGGCTGACCTAATCTGCGGAAAAGAACTGGCGAGGGCCAACGCCAACATGATCATGATGGGCGGTGTTCTGGTCGGGGCCATAGTCATAGGCATCATCTCTGACATGTGAGATACTCTCTGATTCTCCTTCCTATAGTCAAGATTGTGTCGACATTATACTAACGAGACATTTACATTTTGTACTATCTATATTTTATGGGTATATGAACTTATAAGAAGTTATAATTAAGTACCAAAACATACTTTTGCAACACCATTTGGCATGACTGTTAAATTAGCTATTTATAAGTAGGCTCTTAGTTAAACAGCTGTATTCTTTTAAAAACACCAATTAATGTCAAATTACTAAAATCATCTAGTTGTAAAAACGTTTGAAGTTTGAAAGCTTTGTATCTTAAGTGATGACCAAATCGGATGTTTTAGAATTCTTACATCTTAAGCAGGTCAAAATATTGGTCAGCCAAACTACAGACCGGTTAAACCTAAAGCTAGCAAGGAAATGAGTCATATACATGGTAAAAAAAGTTACATCCTTGCACACCTTTTTTCAGAGTTGGTCGGAAGACTGCCGCTATGCTTGGTGCCATTATCCATATCGGATCAGCGTTTGGCTCGGCGTTCGCCCCCAACTACGGCGTGTTTGTGGCTATGAGGTTCCTCATCGGCGTCTCCAACATGGGACTCTTCATGTGCATGTTTGTTATAGGTATACACGTCTTGACCAAATGAATAGAATGGTCGACTTATATCTCCCAAGAACCTCCAGACCAAGGTTCAAGATTCTCTCTACGTAAAAACCTTCATGTGTTACGGCCTTCCAACTGACCTGAGGTACGATAGTGCTGAGTGGGGGCTTTACACAAATGTTGCCTGAGGTTCTTATCTATCAGAAATATATAGACACCAAAATAGCTATAATTGTGGCGGGCGGTGAAATAAAACAAAAACCAACAGACAGAGCGGAGTTTACTTAGTTTTCTTAGCTCTGATTTTATAGTTAAATGTCCGAGGTTTTGAAAAAAAATTCTAAAACTTGGGTTCAAATTTGTTTTTACAAATAAGCAAAACGTGTTTGAGGTGAGAACCGAACTGTAGAGGTGTATGTTATCAAGATAATGTAGTTGGATTGTTATGTACCACTGACGAAGATTTGAACAGAACTCCACGTTATTCGGTTGTATTGCAATGTACCGATGACAGAGATATGAACAGAACTCTACCAGCATTCAGGTAATGTGGTTGTATTGTAAATGTAATGTACCACTGACGGAGATATGAAAAGATCTCCGCAAGCATCTAGATAATGTGGTTGTATTGTAATGTGCCACTGACGGAGATGGTTTATTTAATACCTAATGTGTGCATAGAAATATTAAGGTTCATGGATATGTTTACTGTTTGGAACGCCAAGCAGAAATGTACACACTCTTATGAATTATATTTGCCAAACCAGCACTGACTGTACGTTGTTCAAATAAGATTTTCCAAAGAATATGCGCATAACTGTTTAATGAATAAGTAAGTTAAAATGTGTAAATCTGAAGGAACAGCGTTGCTTCTCATAAAGGCTTACCATAATCTCTTATTATAATCCACCCCAGCCAGTGAATCGAATCGAGCTCTGTGTCAGATGGACTTAAGTATGTTTTAGTCTTTCTATTAAACGTGAAGTCACTCTTGGTCAAATAAAGTATATTCATGCACTGCGAATTAGTTATTACTTGCACAAGGCCTTCGTTTTAACGAATATATTGGCTGTTTGCATCCGTAATTATATACACAAAGAAGATTTACATCTGTCTTGTATGAAATGTACAAAAGTTCAAGATTGTTATTATATTAACAGATTTACGGCCTTATATGTAGTTGCTCTACTTTAAATATTTGGTATTTTTGTGGTCGTCCTTGTTTTTGTTAAACCCGAGGTTTCATAGCGAAGAAATGTTTTCTTCTAGCAAACATAAAAATTCTGTCTCTTTCATACTCTGGAACACTAAAAAGCAAAGCTAGGTCGACACGCTTCCGGGTTTCTTGTTTCTAAATGCAAAAAAAAGAGGCAGACATGAATTAACTACACTTCCAACACATGTCGCATGACTCGTCGGGAGAAACTCGTTTCATGCCATAATGTTATATGGAATTAATTGTGTCTTTTGATGATCCCTTTGTTATACTTATCAGAGCAATACAATAAATTATTTCCACCAGAAGGTAAACAAGTTCAGTCGAGGATTCCTGTCCTGAATGTTTGTTTTTCTGTGTTTGCATTTTACATCGTCAAATCACACATGGAATACTAGGTCTTATCTTTGAGGGTGGTGGGGTGGGGGCCATGTTTTCTTTTACAACAAATTTAACAATTTTGTACTTAGCCTTTTTCTATCGGACCTTGCAATATTTAAACTACAATTAACCATAAATACATCTTGCAGACGGCCTCTGCTGGTGTACAGCATGTGACCTTGAACTACTTTTCTAAGATTTTTGTCTTTGAAAATGTGCCTGGGTTTAGATTGAAGAAATGTATGATTTGCAAATGTTCAAGGGTTCTTGTATATTGTCCTACCTTGCAAACATTTAAGCAAAGAGGATAATAATGATGTATGTTAACAGAACATGTGTCCTGTAAAATTGTGAATATACGTCGAAAAAGACATGTAAACATAGCATATATGCCCGTATTAAGACGCTTAATTTGTCAATGAATTAAATTCTCATTTTTCTTCTTTTTGTCCGATTTTCTTATTAACTGCCATTTACCGTCTGCAATTTGTCTTTAAATGATGCTGTGGCTACGTTCGAATTGTTGAAGTGTAAGCGCATTATCTTCTCAGGTTAAAATTAAGTCAGAAAATGAAAGTGAAGGTCGACTTTTATTCACGTGCGATCTAAATCATTTTTGATACTCAGGAATTTGGATGATAAAAAATAAGCTTATTAATGGCGGTTTATAAAGAATAATGACTTTTGTACAGTTTCCAGGAAAATCAAGTCGGAAGGTTTTTGTTCATCAATATAACCATAAAATAAACAATCGAAAGACATTCAGATATTGCATATATATATATATATATATATATATAAAGGTTGGCCGCAATAGCTCAGATGGTAGAGCGTCGGCTTGCGGATCGGGAGGTCGTGGGTTCGAACCCCGGCCGGGTCATACCAAAGACTTTAAAGTTGGTAGTAGTGGCTTCCCTCCTAACGCTCGGGGCTACGGGGACAGCATTACGCCTGACTCGTCAGTGTCAGTATAATGGACCGGCCGGGTTCAGTCCCTGGGCACCTCATAAGTGCCCCTGTGCTGTAATGATAGAAATGTCGCTGCGCAGTATCGGCAAAAATGCCGGCTAATCCCATCCCTAATCCCTTATTGATGTTTTTCGCAATAACTTCTGTTAAGAGACGCTATAGTAGAACATCGTATTTCTTTGTCAGAATCGCTAGAAAGGCTTTTTAAAAGCGGATAGGTAGTTGTAAATATCAGAAGAAGGTGTGGTAGAATGCTCATGGCAAGAAATCACCTCGTGTACACAACTATATGATCATTTTAACGCGCATGAATACTCTCAGCCTTAAACGGGAAGATCGCTGAAGAATTGTTTAATCTATACAAAAAGGAACTAAACATAATGTGACAAACACTTTCTGCATCAGGTATGGAGCTGGTGGGGCCGTCGAAACGGGTGATTGCCGGTATAGTTATCGAGTTCTTCTGGTGTATCGGACTCTTCCTGCTGGTTTTGCTGGCCTACTTTATCCGGACCTGGGATAAACTCCTGCTGGCCATGGCATGCCCCTCGGTCCTTCTGCTGCTGTACTTCTGGTAATGGTTCCCAAGCAGAAACAATAATCGTATCAGAAAGTTATGATAAACAAGAAATTGATCTACTGAGAACAGTGATATACGCAATTTACCGCTTTGTTTCTATTTGTGTTATGTGTTAAAGTATGTTGTTATTTATCAGCACCAAAGTTTCCACATTTTATATATACAAATTAGGAGATAATATTTCTGTTGTGCATTTACTAGGTAAAATTGGTCTGTAGATTACAACCACCAACTCAGTTATTGAGTACTATGGTTTCATTAAAGTATGTAAACCACTATGTTTACTTTGAACAGTACGGATCTGCCTTGATTTCGATAGACAATGGTTAGAAGTTTAGACTGGAGGCGGATTACCCATTTATATTCTTTTTTTTTCCTCAAAACCATGTCATATTGTGTTTGTCATCAGGAAAGATTGGCTATTAAATACATAGGCACGTTTTTAATTTTCAACTTTTACTGGTTATCAAAAAACTGACATTACATGATTAAACATATTGACAATTTATTTAAATTTTCACATCAACTTTAACTGGTAATCAGCAATAGATATTTGACCGTGAACACATTTGCTCCTAATTATGAACCACAACCATTTCAAGTTGCAGACCAGTAATCAATTACAAACATTCGACGATTAAACAAAATGGCACCTTATTTCCATTTTAACGCTTACTGGTTATCAATAATTAACATTTTATCCAATCATTAAACACACCGGCACCTTATTTCAGTTCTCAGCTTTCAAATGCCCTACTGGTTATAAATCGTCGACATTTATTCGACCATTAAACACAATGTGCTTTAACTAAAACGCAGTAGCTTTGCCCAATTCCAATGACCGCGTCCTTGCTAACATGCACAGGTTGATACCCGAGTCTCCACGGTGGCTGATCACAAAGGGAAAGCTGGAGGAGGCAGACAAGATCATCCAGAAATGTGCCAGGGTCAATAAGGTCACCCTTCCAGAAGGATATCTGAACAAGGACACCGCTGACACCGGCAAGAAGGAAAGCGTCTTGAAGATGCTGACGTCACCGCGTCTCGTCTGTCGGACGCTCATTATTTATTTCAACTGGTATCCTTTTCTCTTGTTCTTGTTCACATCTTATTTACGGGCAGATAAAAATATAAAAGAAGGAAATCTCCTTACATTAGTGAAAAACAGACATAATCCACCAGATTGTTACATGTGTATGATTCGAACCTAATCAAAGTTTATGTTATTTTATCTTGCTTGTACTTTATACTTACGGCTAAATGTCACTAAATATTAAATTACATAATGATTAAAATATGCTTAATGTGTTAACGTACGATCGGTTCAGTTGTTAGTAGGAGCTAAAACTTTTATTTAAGAAAACTTGTGGTAAAGTAAACCCGTGCTCGAGAATGACTTATATTGGTGTCTTTGTATCTTACCTGGTATTCATCTGCAGGTCTCTCTTTAATTAAAGCTAGGTGTCGCCAGTAAATGAATTGTACGAATGTAATTTATTTGTAGGTTAAATGAATACTTGTCTGTCTACTTTCGCTTAGCTGTCTATGCCTTATGTTACATTATTATAAGAACACAAAATAGTTAAGAACTGTAAACCAATACAAACGTATTAATGTTCAGTCAAACATCACTTGCTGCCTGTTTCAGGATGGTAGTCAGTATGGTTTACTACGGATTGGGTCTAAATGTCGGCAATCTTAACGGAGACATCTACGTGAACTTTACCATCAACAGCAGCATGGAAGTGGCGGCCTACGCAATGTGTCTTCTGCTACTCAACAGGGTGGGCCGGAAGGTTATGCACGCCGGCACCATGATCCTCGGCGGCCTCGCCTGCCTCTCCACCATCTTTACTGTACTTTACGCTGACGAATGTAAGTACAACCCCACGCCCCACCCCTATCGCACCTTTTAACTAATAATAATTTTAATCACTATTGGGATTTCCACCAAAAGGTTTCGAATCTGATGGAATGCCTCTTTTCCCCCAGATCAGGGTTTTGCGAATAATAGTAGTTTATTAAAGACAATTTACCAATTTGAAAATTGGTCTCAAAAGCTGCAAAATAGGTGGTTTATTGTTAACAATCATTACTTAAGTTTGCATACGGAGATATGATATCCAACTCCACAGAAATCATGTTTGTGGTGTTGCCTGTCAACCTTTACACCAATAAAGGGCATTACCTAACAAAACCTAACAAAGTCGAAAGATCGACTAACCGCCAACCGACCGATTGACCGACCGAGCAACTGATAGACCGCCGACGGACCTGTCGACCGACCGACTGATCGACCGCCGAATGGCTGACAGACAGACCTACAGTCGACCGACTGACCAACTGACCGACTAACCGCAAACGATCGACTGACCGACTGACCGATTAATCGCCAACCAATCTACCGACTGACCGACCGACCCACCGATCCACCGACCGACTGACCGACCGCTGACCGACCGACCGACAGCCGCCCACCCACCGTCTGGAGCGACCTACTATTCGCCAACAGACCGACCGACCAACCGACTGATTTACCGCCGACGGACCGACCGAGTCACTCCAACCGATCGACTGAATAATGGCCAACGGACCTACCGACCTACCGCCGATCCACCGACCGACCGACAGATAAACAGACCGACCATCGACCGTGCGACCGACTAACCGCCGACCTGACAGATTTGACCGCCAACCAACGAACCGACCGACCGACCCACTGACTGTCCGCCAACCGACCGACTGACCGACGACCGATGACCCACTGACCGACGACCTGATGACCCACTGACCGACAGACTGTATGCTATAGTGTTAAAATCGCAATCACAACAAAAATGTAAACGTTGACATTTAAAACAACAACACTGTAATATATATGATGTAACAAATACACTTAATAATGGACGTTTACTGACGGTTGGTATGCAAATACATCAAAAGTATAAAAAGGTATACTATGCTTCGCCCCTGTTTAGCTCTGTACTGGGTGACCGTGATACTATCTAACGTCGGTAAGTTTGGCATCTCAGCGGCGTTCGCCGTCATCTACGTGTGGTCGGCAGAACTCTTCCCCACCCTGGTTCGAAACTCCGGCATGGGTACTAGCTCCATGTTCGCCCGAGTCGGTGGCATGGTCTGCCCATACATCGCAGACCTGGTAAGTTTACAGACTGTAGCAACTGGGATGATTCACACAAAAAATCACAAAAAGTGAATTAGCACTACATCTCTATAACAGTTTTATGTCAGCTCAATATTCATTAAAAATGAAACAATTTGAGTTAGTGTAACGTTAAATCAAGACAGGCGTGTATTATGACAGATTGTCGCGGTATATGTTGGCGTACACAAATGTAACCTCAACATATTATAAAACTGTCTTACTGCATAGCGGTGCGTTCAGAGATTAATGTTAATGATTCTTCGGTGATTAAGCATTCATTGTGAAGCACAGTTGTTAAACTAACAATATAAATGGTTTGAAAGATGTTATATTTATATGCAGAAGTCATACAGCTCCATGGATACTTTAGAGTTATATATCTATGGATGTAAGTAATATTTTCATCATTCAAAACAGATTTATTAACTTGGCTTTGAATATTTGATAAATAAATGTTAACAAAATAATTAATTGAAAATTATTTTATTTTCCACTTATATATTTAAAAGAAAGTTTCAACATTCCAACACGATTTCATCTAAACACCTTTTCTGAAGGTAAACTGCTCATTTTTTTATATAGGATAATCTAATATCAGTATAAAATACATGTGTACTGAATTTATCACAGGACATCATCTGTTTCTGCATAAAACATATATGCTCGTATAACGTGTAAGTGTTAACACAGATCACACGCTTTATGTCGAACGATCTGCTACTGAAGTTATGACTAACCAAGCTGATAGTTTGTCATATACCTTCACAGTTTGTTTTGTCAGGTGACTTCTCTAACTTCTTTTGTTTATTTAAAAAAAAACGCGTTTAGTCCCTGTCTTTGATTTCTTTTATCATATATCAAATTATGTTTATGAGGTAAAACACATCAACGTTACCGTAACCGTATTTTCACTGCGGTTTAACGTCTTGGCTAGAACAAAGGAACAGTGTCGTAATTTAATAATTGACATTAAACGTGTTAAACTAATGTACCACTTGACAGTGTAATTGAAGAACTTTTGTGGTTGCTTTTGTTTTCTTTACAAACATACACAAATATATTTAAATACAAGTATTCTAATTTGTATTATGCTCAATAAATAATTATCTCTATTTTTTTCAAGTGAACAAATATAGTATAGTTTAAATATCGTGTATTAGCAGTTTAATAATTAAAAAAAGTTTACAATCGGAAAATATAATTAACGACAATTTCATGTTATCATTAGCACAAGGATAAAGGTGCAAAATATATTACGTTTGTCAGTAAATATGTAAACGAAATCTTACTTTTTTATCTTTGCCTCTTTACCGTTCAAAATTCCTTTCGAAGGAATCGCTAATGTTTGAAGTGACTCTACGATTTTGTGCCGTTTTGTCAATACGTAAAAATGTTGCGGAAAATATAGTCATAAAATGTTCAGAAGGGTTAGAATATAATTCAAAATGTGTCACATTCTACTTTTTTACCTCGTTGTCTTAGCGCCATATTTTCTTTAAAGGTGGGGGACATTGTTGTAAATGTCGACAAATTTAACAAACAACATCTTCTTACAAGTAAATATAGTTTTGTATTATTTGCCAACGGACTTATATTCCACAGCATTTAAAATCTAGAAAACAACAAAAATAGCTGTTAACGCCAACACTGAGCGCGACGTCTAGGCAACAATGATCAAGGACACGATGTTTAAAAAATGTCTCTTCATGTTTACCTAATTATCTTTTTTTTTCTTTTTTTTTTCTTTTTTTTTTCTTTTTTTTTTTTTTTTTGGTTATTATTAGTCTGAAATTAATTGCCAGTTGACAATGGTCATACCACAGTCTTAAATGAAAAGTATCAGGCGCGACGTTTGCCAATTTACATCTATTTGCTTTCCAATAACATAAACAAACAAATTTTATATATTGTTCATTTCAAGATACCAAAATATTGAATATTTTATGTTTTAACTTTCAGGGTGAGATAGTAGAGGGGTCATTCGGGAAAGCTCTGCCTCTGATTATATTCGGAGGCCTCTCAGTTCTTGCTGGTCTTCTGTCACTTATTTTGCCGGAAACCAAAGGAACAGTGCTTCCAGAAACTATCGAAGACGCAGATAAGTTCGGCAGGTACGTAAAAGATTCGCATGTCGTCAACTTATTTTTGTAAGGTACTATTGTTTTGTTTCGTTTATGTTGCATGTTGCCCTTATTTTGTAAGGTATTATAGTTTTGTTTTGTTTTTGTTGCATGTGTGCGTGCGTGCGTGTGTGTTGTTACATCGCACCAACACAATTATTGCCATATACTATGGTAGGTTA
The DNA here is from genome assembly GCA_007844125.1 of Sinonovacula constricta. Taxonomy (NCBI): domain Eukaryota; kingdom Metazoa; phylum Mollusca; class Bivalvia; order Cardiida; family Solecurtidae; genus Sinonovacula; species Sinonovacula constricta. The sequence continues at coordinate 56,872,496 of CM017556.1, read as the reverse complement.
ATTATTGGTACAGAAACTCCTGGAAGACTTTTCCACATGAAAGTTCTCGCTCTAAACGGGACTCGAGCTCTCGCCGTTAATGAACTGTTATTGTTGAAAATACATTGTAAGTTTAAAACATATCTGGAAACTTTAGTTCTTTTTTGTTGTTGTTGTTGTTAAATAATTATTCAAAAGTACGGTGAGTGTCTTTTAAGTTTGATTTATAATGAATGAAAGGACGTTTGTTTATATATTACAAACAAGAAGAGGCACCAGTACCGATTACTTGGTGCCACGTTTTAAATCAGTGCAATAATATTGAAAGAATTATGGCCCTGTATGATAGCTTATATATGTGCTTGCAATTGCATGCATCCCAGTTAGTTTTCTCAAAATATTAGGTCTAGTTCATTTGTAAACATCATTAACTTAAATGTAATAAACAATGCTAATCATTTCTGGTCGTGGCCTGAACAAGCACGACATTAAAAAACAATATTATTTAGCAAATGTGTGTTTGGAGATTCACCTAACATCAGGTAAACAAAGTCTATGTTTGCATGATTAATGACAACCTATAAAGTTTCGACATTTGCTTTCTCTTTGGCCTCGTCGTCAGTCATAAAATCTAACCAGATTTCGTGTATAATCATGTAAAACTACCAAATTTTTAATGCAAAATACTATTTAGATACGGTCTCCAACGCCCATTGTTCTCGTGAAACTTCGCGACCTCGGGTTTATCCGGTATGGTATGGCTAATTAATTTACAGAATTCCTAAATAAACTACATGTATGTGCTATACACAAAATAAACTTAAGCAAATGTGTAAAATATGAAGTTATGAATTAATACTTTATTTTTAAACAGTTTTACTTTATTCCCAGTATTTCAGTTTTTGTTACTTAGCTGTGTCCCTTCAAACAAGGCAGGCATATTGTTCATTGTAGATCCTCATCATTATTATCATTTCAACAATCGACAACCAATTGTTATCTGTTGTTCCAGAGGTGGTGTAAGAGAAGAAATCCGGCTCCGACAGCAAATACTATTTGAACAGTGCATTTGACAGCAAAGAAGAACGCATCGAAAGATTCAGCCAGAAATTCTAATGAACACTCAGTTCCAGGATCAATAGTTCCATGGTTTCGGATTTGTACCTAACTCCTCCCTCCATTTTTATTTTGACTGTTATTTTTGCTCACATCTATGTTAAATGCTTCCATACAGTATCACAGACAAAACACACGTGGTCTTTTTATAAAGGAGGCCAACCATTCACCAATTGGTTTACATTAAACCGGTTGGATATGTATGTAGTAAACAGGCTTCTTCGGCCCTTTTGAAACGGTGCGTCACTAGCTCGTCTTAGTGACAATTCCATTCGATTTCTCGGGTTATTCCGTCTTTGGTACGATCATTTCATTGAACGTATCCATCATGCTAGGCAGTCACCGTTCGTTATTCTCACATCTAGTCCAGCAATGTTCAGGCTCTCGGCCATGTATATCAAGATTCTTGCTGCAATATGTTATTGTTATTAAGGTTCGTGTATATTGTACTCTTATTGATTAAATTAAGAATAATTTATTTCGGTCTGAAAACTTCAGATTTCTTAAATAATTAAAGGAATAATTATGGACGTTTTTCTGTACAATTAATGCAAGGCAGTTCACAATGCGAAAATAAACAATAACACAGTAAATCTAAAACATGCAATACGATACAACAACGTAATAAATGACACACTGGCATATTCTAATTGAACAATATTTAAATAATTAAGCTCTGATCCTCTTATAATTTGTGCAGACGATTTGAAACAACTATTTTCCAATTCCTAACGGACGTTTAACTTGACATCTTACTGAGTCACGTGGCCGAAAATACTCCGCGCCTGTAACAGGTAAATGTACTGAGCCCAACCTAGTGCAGTGATGCTTACAGAATCGTGATTTGTTTGCTTGCCGGAAGAATACGAGACTAAAAAGATTTTCAAGACACACGATTGTTGTAGATTTTATTGATTTTATGGCCTATAAGGTTGCATTCATCAATTTACATTCCATATTTTGGGAGACACACAACTGTTACTGCATGTCCAACAGACATAACAAGACATTTTTATGACGTCCTGTATATTTTCGCGGGGTTTTCCCTTCAATACAACAGAGAGACGACACGTATTTATCCGAGATGTTCTGATTGTAATACATCTTTGGACCACAGTATAGATCTACCTCTGATCTTCATGTTTTGTTCTTAGAGTACATTGTGCTTCTTTTGATCTTGAATCTTTGAATTGTTTCTTAATCATTTCATGATTCTAAGCCTCCTGACGTCAACATTTTCCGGAAACAAATCACTGGATGGAGACAAATGGCTGGATAATTATACTGGAGTTCATCAAGAAAATCTCCATTGATGATGATGATGATGATGATGATGATGATGATGATGATGATGATGATGATGATGATGATGAGTATAAACGCAAGTGTTGATGACGTATAGCCACTTGAGATAACGGTACTGTTGTAGTTGTCTTTTTTGATGAAGATAATGATGATGATGATGATGATGATGATGATGATGATGATGATGATGATGGTTATGTTTATGATGATGATGACGATGCTGCTGCTGTTGTTGGTTTTGTTGATTAGGAGGAGGAGAAGGAGTGGGATGCATCTTCTTGATACTGTTTTATATTTTCTTATTTAGTACTTTGTAACTGTCTCTAAAATAAATACAAATGAAATTAAACACATTCTGTATGTTTTAAATATTAATAACAAATCCAAATACATCTACATGGAATTTAATCTCGAATGTCATGGTAAATTAGAGCCCTTAATTTAACATCACTGTTATAAGAAAATATAATCTTTTATTATTTAAGACAACCATGACATAAATGTCAAAATCAGAATCACCCCAATAAAGATAACATTATCGATCTTTTCTGACAGTCCCCACACTTTCAAGAAAGGACGACAGCGAATTTTATAAATAATAGAAACCTAATACTTGAATATTAAATATAATATATAAGGGTAACTATTGTACTTTTTTTAAATAGTTGGTATAAGTCTTGTTTGTTTAAATTATTTTATATTTCAAAGTAGCAATCTTTTAAAATAAAACACAGACAACCCAAAACCAAAGAAATCAAGACAAGGTTGTTAACTGTGTCAAGATGCGTCTGTATTTTCGCAAAAATAACGACAGCTTCCTACTTCGTGCATAATTGTAAAGGGAAGCAAACGTGTAAGGTATATACTTTTATTTACACGGATTGCTCCCCTGTTTAAGTTTTTTTCCTTCAGGACCCATTAACAAGTTAATTAATTAGTTCTTTACTGACTCTTTGTGTATTTATTTTCTGAGTAGATCTAATTGAATTTGACAATTTGAGAATTTCTATCTTTTCTATATGTATTATCTAAAATATAGGTAGATTAACGCTGGCTGTTTAATGAGTTTCCTGTCACCATCACATCCGTGCATTAACTATTGATGGATCCTTACTCGGACTCGTCGCTTTCGAATGAAAGGATCCAATAAATTTATGTAAGGAAATAAGGAGTAAATCTAGCATGAACCACGTGATACATCGTAGATTTTACAGCGATAAAGTGCTTTGTTTATAACAGTAAAAATGATAGTGTAATAATTATTTTATGATCATAAAAGACAAATAGCCAGCTGCAATTAACAACAATATTGGTAATGAACATTAGTTTTGTAAAGGTGCATATTTATTGACAGATACAGAAAATTAATGAAAGCAAGCAAATGTGTTGTATCTACTTTTTACCACTTACTTAAGGAGTGTACACAAAACAACAAAGCTAAATTTTGGAAATGGTCTCAAAATTGTACGAAAATACGATTTAATAAAAATACGTATTTGGCTATAAGGCCCTGTGACTTTTCTACGACTCCACAGGTCATATAACGGACCAGTCTACTTCACACTTAACTGTAAGTCTTTCATTGATACTTTAAATACTGTATTCGAGTAATAGAGCATGTCATACAGTCCTGGATTCACACCACGTCATCACGCATCTTAGCCCACCACTGCGTTCCCGTGCACGTCCGATATGGTAGAAGGTTGGTCGGGAGTACTGGAGATGTCGGGAACGTACGTTGTCGTCGTGGTGCTTCTGGTGCCATCGGTGCACTTTCCGAAGAGTGACGGGTGAACTCCGTGAATGTTCGGCTCGCAGATGAGGCCGGGCAGACAGGGACACTCAAACTGGGATTCCAGCTGGGACGTGTGGGTGACGCAGTTGCTGCCCTCTCTACCATACTGCCGGCAGTAGGTCTCGGTGAACATGTAGTCATCCCGCACACAGCAGGAGTCCGAGGGACATGAGTTGTGCCGGTCATCCAGGTTACATGGTGTAGAGATGTCATGAACCTGGAATGTATTTGAACATGTGCTTTTAGAAAACTCAACGTTTGCTTGCATGAAAACAATTACAGCGTAACGTACATTGATATTTCAAATAAAGTACGTAAATAAGATAAGCACATATGATTAACAAAATATATAATGCGGTGGTATGGGGGATGTAGCGGTTATAATTTATTAAATACATCAAAGCGTGAACTTATTATTAATATTATTATAATAATAATTATTATTATTATTATTATCATTATTATTATTATTATCGTTCTTTATCACTTTTTACATTTGTTGTCTATATGTGTTTATTTTATGAATTTAATACACACAAACCCTTACCCATGAAGTAAGGTCTGAAGAAGACAAAAACTAGAAACTAGAAGAACCAGAGTGAGCAGTACAGCTTGGTCAACAATTTGCATGGATAAAATGGAAACATTCAAAATGTAAGCTGATCTGGAATGATATCTGAAAGTATAAACCTCTCAGACTGCAGTTTCTTTAACAAAATTAACGCATTACCACCCTACCAAGAACTTGCTGGCTCATTCCAGACAAAACTATTGGATCAAGGTGATGTTTTGGTTCTGATGCCATCGTGTCCTTATCGAGGGCCATGTTAGTTTAAACTTTATTTATTCGATTATGCAAAGCGATTTGACAAACGAAGTACATAAAGATAGCTGCTGGATTGGAAAACAAGTTTTTTTAGAAACTTATGTAAATTCCTCTCCATGTTACTATTACAAACATATTAACAATTTCATTTCGGGACATGCTAGTGTGGTGCATTACTTGCATGAAATGAAAAGTCCAAAATCTAAGGAAAAGAAAGAAGAAAGAAATAATTGTTACTGTACGTTAGCTAGTCGTAAAAGGAAGCACTAATGAAGGGGGTCGTGAAAATGATTATTATGAGGAAAATTAATTTATGGTTCTGGTAATGTGTTTTATAATAGGGAGCTGCTTGAGTACATGGGTACTTTAAAGAAAAAAAGTCATGTAGAACAAAACCACCTCACGAAAAGGTCGTAGGGACAAAATACAAGCATAAAGTGATCTAGGCTAGAAGCGTCCTGAGGCCAGAATAATGGTTTGGACATTGATTTTTCGCTTCTGTTCGACAGTGAAGGGGTCATTACCGTAAAGTAGTGTTTGGGGTTTGGGAAGACATGTAGTGTTAGATGAAACGGACTGTCTTAAGTGGACGTATTTGCTGCATTCCAGTAGAAAGTGATTGGCAGTTTCAACCTGGCCACAATAACAGGTAGGAAAGTTAACAAGGGACTTTCTATGTAAGTCATAATTTAAGGAACTGCAGCCAAGTCGTAGTCGTGTATGAAGGATCGGATCTCTTCTCTGACCCGCATTATAATATGAAGGTATTTGTCGGATGTAAAGCAAGCAGACTTAAAGCTTGATAAAGTTGGCACTGTTTCTGGTGGACTAGGATTGAACGTTCCAGTCGCGAATGGTAGACGGAAGGAAAGAATTGTTATAAAACTGGGTTCGAGTGTGTACAAGAGGAATGTGGTCGGTGTTTCGTTAGTGGTATTTTGTTTGGGCAGTTAATGGTTTTAGGGTTGAGAGATATTTAGGGGAGGTGTTTTATTCATTTTATAAGGAATTACGACCCATGCGTTCTTTATCTAGATGCAAGAGACCTCCATCCTAGGTCAACCAGAAGGTTGTCGATATTGCAAAGTTTTGTAACTCCAGTGGCCATCCTTGCTGCCTCGTTCTGCACGGCTTCGATATCATTCTTAAATAGATCAGAACAATTATTGTCCCAGACAACATCGGAATATTCAAGATGAAGGCCAATGTAGGAGAAATACATCCTTTCGAGAGCTGATCGACTTATCTGGAACTTTAGAGATCTAAGGATGCCGATGCACAGCCAGGCCTTTGTAAGGGAGGATGCAATGTGGTCATTCCATCATACATCAGCAGTAAATATCATATCAAGGTGCTTATGTTGAAGTCTAACAAGATTTCATCTAATCGTTCGCCTGCATTAAATCCAGCGGTGGGGTTGTAGTTGGTTATTAAGAGTTAAGTCAAGCTGGGCATTTTCTTTCTAAATTCAGCACAGCTGTTGATCGAAAATTGCGGTTTGTCAAGCTGCGTTGAACCGGAATTATCACACCTACGAAAGTCACATGTTTTAAAAAAAATCGTACGAATTCCTCACAACGTGTAGGACAAATACGTACGAATATGTCACACATTTGTGAAAATACATAGAACCCATAGCCACATTGAAAAACATACATGTCCAAAAAGGTGCAAAAACATTTGCTAAAATGTTGTTCAAACGAATTTTCATACATTCTTAATATCTGTTAAACACTTAGACGGATCAATGGGAGGGAGTTGTATGCTTCTCTAAGGAAGATATAGTCGCCTATGACGTCCATTCGTGTCTCACTCGGACAATGGGACAGTCAGTCCGTCCGCCCATCCGTCCGTCGATCCGTCTGTCCGTCCGTCGATCCGTCTGTCCTTCCGTCCATCTGCAGTCATTTATCTCCATAGGTGCTCAGGAAAATATCAGATACTAAGATGCAAATTTACACAAGGATTGAGCGTTTTGTGCGGTGACAAAAACCATAACTGTTAATGGTTCCATTTATCTGCCCTTTTGTGAAAGGGTGTTCGGAGCATAATTCAAAACGTCTTTGAGAAAAATCGTTTGTTTCTTCAACGATTGATAAAGCTTATTGAAAGAAAATGCTGGGGGACTCAAAAGACTGACTCTCGACTGTTTTTTTAAATCATTTCACATTTAATGGCAAAATTCAAAATTGTAGTATTAAGCTGCAATTTAAATCGTGCTCATTGAAAGATATTAAGTTTAAAAAACGCTCTGGTCTCGGTAAGGTAATTGAGTATCCATCCTTTTGCTTGACAATGCTATTAGCTTCTTATGTTTTATATGTTTGTGTGCTTTTCCATGCAACATTTTCTAGTTGATGGGTTTTGTTATTATGGTGTTATTTCACAAAGGCAACTTGTATTTGTGTGTTTATATGAGAACCTGTTTGGACAAGTGTGGGGTGGTGCACCCTCGTTTAACCCCCAGTTTTGCCACTGACCGTTCCAAGGCGGTACCGTTTCGGATGTGGCATGTACCGATATTCAGATTTCACTTTTTAGTTAAAAAGTTGTTGTACTGGGCATGATCAGTCTATATTTTAATGATTTTCTTGTTGCAAAGAGAGCATGTCGGGATAATAACTCTAAAGGTACCAGAGATCTTGATTAGAAACCTCGCACACCAGTAGAGCTTACTGAGCACAGTACAGTGATTAAAAATGAATCTGGTTGGTCGTCTTGTTGATTTTGTAAAAAGACACTTTTTAACAAGAAAAATGCTGTTCTACAGAGGTTTATTCGTAATATGGTTTATTTCAATTTCATTTTTAACCGCCTCTGTTTTTGTTGTTTTGTTTGTTTGTTTGTTTGTTTTGTATCTTTTGTCTGTGTTGATCAGTAACAGTATATATGTACATGACTGAAAACCGTATCGTTCGAAATCACGTATAAATCCCGGTTAACCGTACAGATCGTATTTCGGTCAGGGGTTGATAATGGTAAATGTGTGTAGATCGTTTTGAGGTAAACTTGTTTTACATGTTGTATTTGATTAAATAATAAGTTGTAACCTATCATAAAATATCTTATGTTAATACTTTAAAGGATTTTTCTTTAATTTAAATCAGCAGCAAGTTTTTTTAACTTTTAAAACAGCGACCTGAGTCATAAAATGATAATAAAGCATTCATTAGAGTACTTTTTCCTTTTCATTGCTTAGAAATTAATCTATGATACAGTTTGGCTTATTTTGTAACATATGATTGTGTGTTAATGAATAAATCTGTGAATATTAAGTTGTCCATCAACATTTTTCGGACACTGCTAACGATCACCATTATAAATTGAGAAAACTGATAAAGTACCATAAAAGGAAATTATTTTTGATATCATTTACTATATTTTAGCTGTCCAGTTATACATACGCGCACCCCGCTGACTGATTCTAGGAATATGCGGCTTCCGTTGTTAAGACATGAATTTTCGAACAGGTGCTCTACGAACAATAATAATGTAGTCCTGACGGAAGTGACAAATTAAGCTCTCTCAGACAATTATTTATACAAATCAATTTTCTAATATTTCTTTAAGGAAGAATTACCTTACAATATACATCTTTTAGAACGATTCTAGGCAAACAAGTTACAAAACTATTGATGAAATATTAATGAAGCATTGCGCTATTTTTCGCTATTTGCGCTTCCGGTCAAAATGACGTTTAAATTATATTATACTTATGAAAGTATACATAATAATATGTATATTATTTTCTGTAGACGGAGTGAAAATGTAAAGGGGTAATCGATTTCATTTTTTTTTAAATACATCTAGCTTCTCCAGCCTGTACCTCTGAAAGTCTGGGGACAAATATCGTCGAAGCAATCTTTTTTCCTATTTTGTAGGTATTGTTTTTTTTCTATTCTGTTATATTTATGATTGTTGCTTAAACAATAACTTTAATGCAAAGGTTCTGAAACTTGCTGAGAATCGGCCCTTACACTCTTAAATATAAAGCCCCACAAAGAAACATTTTCAAAACGTTCTTATCTGACATGGTTCGGGTCATTAACATGACTTCCTTGCGCAATTTGTCTTGGCTGGTGATATTGAATTTACGAATATACTTAATGCACAGGGGGTATAACTGTAAAGTCGGCTGAATATGCAATGGCATAGTAATAGACTATTAAACCACACCTTTACCTTTATCCAAACAATACGTTCCGATTAGATGACAGTACACAGTTCAAATCTCACTGATAATGAACGTTCCTAACATTACTTAGGATTACTAATTTGATTAATGTCTTAACCATTTCATAATGCGCACGATGCCAGTGTTAATTTCCTCAGCCATGTATAAAAATGTATAGAATCACAGTGTCGCGCAAAGATGTGATGCCAGTTAAAACTGGGTTATGGATGGAAATTGACAATACCTTGATAAAAGCCGTATTTACAAACTTATATACAGTTGGCATCAGTTTAATTATGTTAAAGAATATCCCGTTTATTTCAAGACATGCATGCGTTAAGTGTATAATTTAAAGAAAAACAATTTTAGGGATGCGATCAATGAAAAGAGACATTAAGGTAAAGCAAATAACATGCACAAATTCCATTTTATGAGAATATAAAAATAGGATAAAATGCTATCAACTGTATTGAACCAAGGGATTGTTTTTCGTTGTTTTCTATTGTTTCTTTACCATACCGTCTGCACCCCTCATTACATAGTTAGAAAAACACCTTTGATATTTACTGTCTCAATAAATATAAATTGGACAAAGAGTGCTTAATGAGTGACAAATTCGGTATGCCTTTATATTCAAATACCAAAATATCAAACGGAACGGGAAAATTATTTTACATTTCGTTAGGTCATTCAAATTGTAATATAAGACACATTTAAACTTAATATTACAAGAGTCTTATAAATGTTTTTTTCTGATAATTTGAGGCAAGCAATTCAATATCTTTGATTTCCTATGACTCTTATAAAGACGATTTGGACACAATATTCAGGAGTTTCCTTATCTACAAAAGTGTCGATGCGTTCAGAACCGGATTTTGTATTTGGTGAAAGAATAAGTTGTCCTTTTAGGCATAGAAATCATGCTCAAAAGGCGCATATAAGTATTTTATTTAAATTAAATATCGCGAATGACTAACATAAAATCATGGCCGCGAGAAATAAAACATAGACAACTAAAATATATAACGCTATACTTGGCTATACTTTGCAAGACAAACATAGGACATCAGACATTTCTTAATGAGTTTTTATATTCATATGATTATAATGCTTCTACATTTTTTACAAATTGTTTTTTTAGCTAAGATATCACTGTCATCGAATTTCATGTTACAACCAATTACACATACAAACGATTTTATTCAGACACGTTTCTTGTCACATGTATAACAACCATTAAACGTTTACAAGACCTACAGCAACGTATGTTGTATATCTAAAGGATTTCTGGAGAAAAGACCGTTCAGACAAAAGCTCAGCCATCATGTTTGACAAAAACGGACGAGCGTTCACCCAGGGGTATCAAGGGCGAACAAAACGTTCAGCAATTTTACAGACCCTATCCGTTGGTAAGTTTCTGTCACCTTAAGCACCTGTCCATCATTTTATAAAAAGTTCTATCAACAAACTACACAGTCACAATATAACTAAGCCACACCAACCTTAGTCTGGGGTTTGGACGGGATGACAACACATGCGGCTGCTACTACCACGAGAACCACAACTCCAAAATCTCGCATAAAGATGCTCGGCAATACAAGATACATTTTATAAAACCAGCTGAATTCTTATCCTCGCCTAGTTGTCATTGCACGCTGTTATATATATATATATATATATATATATATATATATATATATATATATATATATATATATATATATATATATATCTATATATATATATATATATATATATATATATATATATATATATATATATATATATATATATATATATATATATGTAACAAGTCATTGTTTTGTTTCAAACACTCAAAGAAAACCGCCTGCAAAGTATAAACAATTCGTATATCATCCATTTTTTCTTAACAGACATTTATTGTTCGCTTAAAGGGACCTCTTAACCATACATGAAGTTTTGTAAGAAAGTCTCAACATCGTGTAATCCTTATATTATATTACACTGTATATTATATTACATAACGTTACATTATTTTATATGATATAATATGATATGATATATTATATTATATTGCATTGTTATGTATTGTATTGTATTATGTCATGTCAAGTCATGTCATATAATATTATATTATATTATATTATATTATATCATACCATATTATATCATATTATTTTATTCCGTATCTTTGATGCTAAACAACATTAGCAATTTAATTATTTATTTCTTCATAGATGGTTTATGCGTTTTGACATCTTCTGGGTACAAAACTTTACCAGGTTACGAGCATTAGTGTTTCTCTCAATCCCACCTCAAGTCCAATGTTGCACTGTCAGTCTTCTATATGATCTACTATGTCTGGGTTGCCTTAGGTTCATCTATGTTTTCTATATGTGTGGAGTAACTAATCAAGTTCCTTTTAAACAAGATAACAATCATTACTTCGAATGTGACTTACAATTTAAACTAACAAGAACCGTCCGTAGACGACTCGCTCGACCGTTCTCACAAACTGAACAGTATAATGGTAGCTGTTTCCTACCGTAATAAAACACAGAAAGTATTTAATTAAAAAGGCATACATGTACATATACCAAAATGAAGTTACGGGTTACTTGTTCATTTTGCAATGGTTCTTCTTCTTATAGTGAATAAGTATTTTAAGTTTGAGGTGAATATCTTCGACGGTTTACAAACAGGTTAACCAACTCCAACAAAACATGTATACTTAAAACTAATGGTGTTGGGGCTGTAGGTGGAGGACCCGAGTCAAATGTCCGAGTTGAACTTGAAATGAATCTTTCCATTTGCCAGGCTAGTTGTTAGGCAATAGTATCATTGAAAGCAGTCAACACATTTCTTCTCGATTATTTTAATGTCGTGTTGTAATTCAGTAACTGAATTGTTAAGGGAACATTAGGTGCAGTATCTTTATTTAAATCCTGGCATCGACTCGTTTGCAAGTGTGTCATACACTGACTGCCATGCCGCCATGCCACTGTGTCCAAGCAACGCACTTACTGTTTCTGTATAAACAAGTTATTGAGACTAAGTCTCGAAACACAGCTGCAGATGCCGCGACCTTGCGCTTGATTTTCGAATGATGACGAGTACTGGTGCAGTTAGAAAAAAGCTGCCACGCAGTCAAGTTCATGACTCAAGCAAACAGCCTCTTCAAAAACGCTGAGTAAGGTATAAACACAAAGTCCATAAGTTAAGAAAAAAGAACCATTTAAGTTCCTTAAAAAGGATATTTGATTTAATCCATGATAGTATTGTAAATATAATAGATTAAGTATTTTAAGACGATCAAAAAAATATTCTCTTATTCTCTATCTAGTACCTGTGTAAGGTGTTCTCAAACGATGGTTCGAATGTAGTGTAAGTTCGACATGTTGTTAAGTTAGATATATACAGTGTGCACATACTAGGGTATTCACAGAAACATTATGCAACTATTTGGACTGGTAACATTTCTTTAAGCTCTGAATATAAACTATACCAATGGATTGATACATAGAAAACACGTTCTCTAATGTGCTGAATAATTAAAAAAATGAAATCTGAAACAGTTTTTGGTAGAGTTGGATTTAGCTATAAAATTGTCTTATATCGATGCAAGACGTTTCCTTAAATTTTAAACATATAACTTACACAATTCAATTAAGATAAATGAATCAGATTGGTTTTTATTATCGGCGTGTGCTGTTCTCAAGGCTTAGGCTCACTAGTAAGATATAAACAGCCTTGCCGCTACAAACAGGTAATTGCAAACAAAGTGTACCGAGTCGCCCTCTGAAACATTTCGTTGTATACATATCATCAAGTATAGTACCTCTCTTGCAATTTAGGTCATGCGATCTGTGGATCGCAAGTGACGTTACCACAAGCAACAGAACAGACAGCATTTGATTTCCAAAAACATCGCTTCAAGTCGAGATGCAACGGTGTAGGGTAGTATAATTTAAGTGTTAAATTAAATGACAAGAAGAAAAAAAAACAGATTTGTACGGGGCTTAATGTAAAACTATGGAGAAAGTCACCTGTTGATTTCACATAGGTAACTGTCATACTGGTTCAATACAATAAGAAGTGAAGGTATACATCTACGGTGTAACATTCATGCTAAACTGTGTAACACAATTCTGTAAACAACAGCCAGGTAAGCAGAGCCTTGTCATTGTTCCAAAGGATAATGATTTCACAGGAATATCATGAAAATCAGTGTGTACCGCCTGTTGATGTTGGTACTGCTGCTGTCGCTTTTAGAGATTGCATTTTACTTTCGAGTTAATCATAAAAGACAAAGGATCAACAACTACACACCTAGAGTGCAATTTATAAATTAAATTAATGTCTTTAAAGAAAACATGCAAAGTATCGTTATAGTTTCATCTATTAAATGTTATCAAATCAATATTAGTAAAACAGAAATGCTACAAATCAAATGTAAAGTATCTTATTCTAGTGGTACATACTTAGTGTACATCCACACATTAACATATAAGGTTATATAGACTTTTTTATGACATACGTCACAAACCCTACTAGGAAGTTTCAAACTAAACTTTCGCACTCTTAAATTGCATGGCTAATATCGAATCATAAAGGATGTCATAATGCCATGTGATTACACCACATGATCACGCTTCATCTCAGCCCACAACATCAAGAGTGGTAGAAGGTTGTTCTGGTGTCGTAGAGCCATCGGGAACGTCCGTGGTCGTTGTGCTTCCGCCGTCACCCGTGCATTTCCCGAACACTGACGCGTGGGTTCCATGAATGTTGGGCTCGCAAACAAGACCGGACATGCAAGGACACTCAAATTGGGACGTGTGGGTGACGCAGTTGCTTCCATCGCTACTATGCTCCCGGCAGTAGGTCTCGGTGAACAAGAAGTCATCTCGTACACAGCAGTATCCTTCAGGACACGAAGCGTGCCGGTCTGTCAGGTTACATGGGGTCTGGATGTCAGGAGGCTTAAAAATATTTAAATGTATGCTTTTGAGAAAACGACTTAACAGAAAAGAAAATAATTCATTAGACTTATGCATGCAGGTAAAACCTACAAACTTAGAACAAGCATAATATTACACAACTATGTTTCTCATACATTTCGCCACAACTACCCTCCTGTACTAGGTGAGGATGTAAGCTATTCTTAGTTTATTAAACAGCAAGGTGCAAAATAGCAAATCTTGCACATACAATTAAGCGTCTATTTTTTTCTCGTATATAAGCAAAGATAACATTTCTGCGCTTAAGTGGTTATGCTAATGAACAATATTCATCGAAGTTCATATACTCTACCACTAGAACCTCGTGTCTTTCGACGGCTGGTTGATCAGGGTTTTTTTCCTTGTGCCTGTCCAAAGTATACTTGTTTAAATATGTTTGAATAGTCGAGTTTTCAAAACTATTCTGATAAGATAACTATAATAGGGTTTGGAAGACCCCTAACAATTGTCTTATAATTATTTTATGCTCGACATCGTTCTACATCAAGCGAAATCACTGTAATGGACAAAACCTATGTCTGAATCATTCTACCTTATGTATGCTTCCAAAGCAAGTGTTATGTCTAGCTAAGCAAACAAAAAGCAACTCGTTAAAAATGCACGTTACCGGTATATATTATTCATTATCCATCGATGCAGATTGATACACTGGTGCACCTGTTGAAATTAATTAAGGATCTCATCTCATTGTGCTGACGTTCAAGCTTAATGAACACAGATCGCGTGCGTGCAAATCCTCGCTAAAAAGTTTATTTACCAAATAAATTAGATTAAACTAAACTATTTATCATTAAAAGGACATAGCTTAATAAAACTGAATGTCGTTTTATCTCATCAGCATAATAAGATATAAAAAGCTCACGATTTTTTGTTCGCACATTAGGACGTCACGCATTTACGTGTTTGACGAAATTCAAAAGTCTCCTGAGCCATGCGGTTTATCAAACGAACGTTGTTTTTTGTTCAGAAAGGTATAAGAAAATCTACATACTTCCATATTCTCCAAAGACCTGTAGTGTTTTAATAATAACATAACCAGTTATCACAAAGCGCTAGTGGCGCTGTATTCTTGTTCCATTTATGTTGATTAATTACCCGCTTCTTGTTATTGAGGTAAACTTTGTCGCATTTGAGGGAAGACTTAAATTGGGGAGATTATTAGTTTTGTTAAGAGATCAGAAAGGTTACTGAGACCTTTGATTTTGTTTATCCTATAAAGATAAATAATGTCAGAGACTACTCTTCATATGTCGCATGTACAGTTTATGTTTATCTTGAATTAATGATGAGGCATTTATCTACATTCATTTTTAAGTGCTAGTTTTGCTTCTTCTTTGTTTACTAAAATTAGTTCTTTTTTATTAAAACCTTACTTAATTCTGCTTGCAAGGGTATTTGTGTGTTTAAAAATTACACGTTGTATGCTAACATGTTCTTCTGTTTCTTCATACAAAGGTAAGTACACTATGAACATAGGAAATATTACATTTTCATATTATTAAAATGTAAAATACTAGTAAGGTGGTGCTGAAACAAAAAAATACTAAAAGATTTTTAATATCATTCACGCCCTCTGCACAGCTACCGCTCTTAGCTGCAACAGTTATCCTCCGCCAAATGTTGATGAATAGAGGTTTTACTGTATTTGTTTATGGATGCTATTTCACTTCAGGTTAAGTTTTTTGTCATCAATTAAAACCCGCCGATTTGTCGAATGGACGTTAAGATGGTCCGCACTGGGGCATTTTATTCTTATATCTGAAGACACCCTCATGGTTACTAAAGAACAGTTAGTCCCTGAGGTAATTGAAATGTGTACCTGTGATTCTGTGTTTACCGTGAGGTATTTGTAAGGAGATATTCTATTTTATTACATCTTATGCTGGTGAATTTGTAACTTTTCCAATTATTTTTAAATTAAACCAGTTATACAAAAATGGTTATCATACTTGTTCTTCGACAACCCAAGGCCCCTATGTGGCGATCTCATATACAGAAACCTTACAGGTCCACATAGATCTCTATTAACTTTAACAGAAGATATCTATCAACGTGGTTCTAAAACAAACAAATAAACGATTTTAGCCAGGAAATAACCTTCACTGACTATATTCGAGCAATATTCTAGTTACAATTATAACAGATAATAATCATTTACAACAAACACTTGTTGCATATCTAAAGGGTAACTCAACAAAAGCTTCCCCGGACAGAAGCCTTTATGGTACTGAAATTCACCCGTCGTCTTTGGTAGAGGTGAGTGAACGCTCGCCCCTGGTATTTCCGAGTTACAAAACAAAAGGCTTATCAGTCACGTTTCCAGTCCTTTCCTTGGGTTTAATTTACTCACACTGATCACGTCTAGGAAATTCTTTGGTAAGTACTTACTCAAAAACTACGTAACGAATCCACACCTACCATGGCCTGTGCCTTTGACAGTACAACGACACTTGCGACTGCTACCATCATGAGAATCACAGCTCCTAAATCTCGTGTCAACCTGCTCGACAATATTCGACACATTTTATTAACCGGTGTTATTCTTATCCTCTCCTGCAGTTGCTCTATCACGCAGTTATATATCTCCAAAACCACTTCGATTGAATAAATGAAACACTCCAAAACAAACACTTGCAATTTTTTAAACAATTTTCAGTTCACCCCATTTTCCTAAGATAACATTTACATTTCAATTAAAGGGTCTTCTTACTTAACCTTAACCTTACCTGAACGTAAACATTGTGTAACAAAAGTTCACAACCATGCAATTTATACCGCAGCTTTTCTTAGTACAATAAAGGTGGAAACATGGGTTAGCAATAATATTAACTCAACCTTTATATGCTTGTACATCCAATGGAAAAAATGAACAGAAGTTTAAATCCTGTGCATTTTCACTTTTATTTGCTAATAGATTTACCTATCATCAGTGATAACAACAATCCTATTAATTTGGGTATGGAAAATAACAATCGATGTATGAAAATAAAAAATTATCTTGTGCTTTATTTTTTACAATATATGATGCCATTAAATGACTGGCACTTGATAACTGTAAATATCGTCAAAACTCAGCAGAAATGTCTCGAAAACACAGCATTTTCGGAAGAATCATCGAAATCAAAGAGACAGTGTGTTATTCAGCAGACTGTTTGAGTAGACAGTAATTATACATGACATACAATTATATATGACAGCATTCAGTGCAAAAATAATAATTGAAAAAAAAGTCGTTAGCTTTTTTGATCAAGGGAATCAAACAAGAGCAGTGCACCGAGAAACTTTACGTATATGTGCGATAGTCATAGACTTGAAAGATAAAATCTTGCCAAAACATCTTTTAAAGCAACCACAACCTTTATTATCATTGTATTAACAAAGAAAACCGCTACTCTGTACATTGGTAACAATTGACATTAGTCGAAGGACCTTTACACGAGTCTTGACACAGACCAGTATGCCACTCTGACATGAAGCGACTATGAAGTTGCCATACCGTAGTCTCCAGTCAACCGGTTCTCAAGCTTGTGTACACTCCGACGTAAAACCGCCCGTTCGTTCTGTCCAAATCCTCAAGTTTGTGAAACTGAGTCTAGCAACACAACGGCACGTGCCACGATCGTACACCGGATTTTAATGATGACGAATGTAATCTTATATTGTTGGTCAAGTGTACCGGTAAAATGGAAAAAGCTGCAACGTACTCAAGTTCTTAACTGAACGTAACTACGTCTTTAAAGACAAGTAACAACGGGAAATTATAATAGTTCGTAGATTTAAACATGATCCAACAACTTTTGCTGTCGTATATTTCAGCTTCTTAATTGAAGATGATGTTGTTAACAATCTGGTGGGCGCGGAGTACCGTCGTAGATGCAATAATTTGAATCACAGCCACAGATATTTTTCAATTAAACATTTTATAAATTTCGTTTCTACTCCCGTAAACTATCTGATAGAGAGTTAGTTACAACTACTCTAAGCTGTCACTATATCAATGATGCAGCAAAGTTTTTGTTTTCTGTTTGTAAAAGAAAACTATATAGATTTGATAAACTACAAGTTTTGATAAATGTCCTTAATGTTAAAGACTCACAGTCTCGTTGTTTCTCAAAATTTCAACGGTTAATGTTAAAGGTGGTATCCGACATTTTGGGTCAAAATTTCTTTTCTCAAATAACCCATTCAGCCTGAAAATGTCCTGTAAAATGTTCATTGATGCTCTAGATCTGTGTAAACAGTCAATCATAAATCGCCACTCGTCACTGCAAGCAGGTACGCTACTGAGATAGCGGAACAACGAATAGACCTCGAACAGAGAATTAAACGGCAGATAAAATGTGTTTAAATATCATGAAGTAGGCTACTAGATTTAGATCGACGCCATTGAGCAGCTTTATGCAGGAACTCTTTATATATTTTCGAAAAGCGGTGAAATAAATAAGATACGGATTCACACGGGGAGTGGGGTGCGTGTGTGTGTACATAGTTAACTATAATAGGAGTAAAAAGTAGAATTGTATTCACATGATTCAAAGTTGGGGCCTTAGCCAGGGATTCCTCTCAATAATGATATTTCAAGAATTTTCAGCCCTCTATTTCTTTTCTCAGTTGATTTTCTGATATCTTAAAGAGTGCATGCTGTCAATGAATAAAGTATTTAAACTAAGTGTCCCACAATAAATCTAGTCATTTTTATTTTATATACTCCTGTCAACTGGCTTTGGTGAGTAAATGGTAATACTTTAAATATAAAGGATTAAAGCTAGTAGCCGACAGTTTGCCTATATTATATACATTTGAAAATATCGAGTCACTGCTTTGGGGAAAATGGACTTAATTTTTGTATAAACCCATACTTTAGTTTTTATAAATACGATTTTTAACACTAACTGAATTGTTAGACAGAACTAATCTCGAAATGAATCACTATGAGTGTGTATTCTTTCCAGCTGTATAAAAGGCTTGACATTGGTGAGAACTATAGTATCGTCGTCACAGCGGATTAGCCGAATGTCTGTTTAACGTGACCTCAAAAGAAAGTGTTCACGTAGTTTTCTTAGTTTAAAAAAAGCTGATTGTACAGTATGGCTCGGATAGGAAGTGTTTGCAATGACGAGTTATTTATGCTTCGCTGTCCACACAGATCTAGGGCATCGATTTGCAACAGCATTTTACATGGCCTTTTCAGGTAACAATGACTTTTGTTATCTGAGAGAAACATTGGTCCAAACTGCCGCATGCCACCTTTCAAGGTATTGGGATTGGGATAAGCCGGCATTTTTGCCGATACTGCGCAGCGACATTTTTATCATTAAAGCACAGGGGCACTTATAAGGTGCCCAGGGACTGAACCCGACAGGTCCATTATACTGACACCGACGAGTCAGGCGTAATGCTGTCCCCTTAGCCCCGAGCGTTAGGGGGGAAGCCACTACTACCAACTTTAAAGTCTTTGGTTTGACCCGGCCGATCCGCAAGCCGATGCTCTACCATCTGAGCTATACCTTTTAAGGCCTTATCAAACTATACACATTTTAACCAAGAAAACATTTTAGCGTGAGAAATTTTATTAAAGGATAAACCGTAAAGGTATACATGCCATTACTTGCAAATAGATTAAAGAACCTCACCATGAACTTATAAAGTGACCATTGTTAAACACATATAACGTTGTCTTGTCAAATGTCATGAAATCCACAATTCAAGCATGGAATTTTTTTCGTCTGATCTCTCTAGATACAACAACTTGGTGTTAGACGGAAAAAGCTTCTGGTTTATCAACCTTCATAACCAATACTCCGCAAGATTGTTTCATGAAATGTGCCAGACATTTGTTTTACAGAAGACTTGTACTTTACCATACCACCCGCAAAGCGATGGTATAACTGTGTGAATCAATCGCACGCTCGCTACAATGAGGAGTTCATGTTTGACTAAACGCTAGAGAGATTGAGATGAACATTTTGTCTCGTTTTGTAATGGCATACCGAAGCTTATGGAAAGAAACTATGGGTCTAAGTCCTTACACGAATATGGTCAAGAGAGCTTACAACACCTGTAAATTTGCTGTCAAAATGCTGTTTCTACCTCTTTCTATCAAGATAGTTTACGGCGTTCTCGAATTACTCCAATCCCGAACAATCAGTGGACCAGAGTGCTTCGTGAAAAATCTAGTCAATTTTTTAAGTACATGAGTGAGAATAAAAATAACAAGCAATGCATCGAAAGAAGAATATACACTATACTGGTGCATGTTTAAAATACACGTGTGAGAATGCACGTGT
The DNA here is from genome assembly GCA_007844125.1 of Sinonovacula constricta. NCBI lineage: Eukaryota > Metazoa > Mollusca > Bivalvia > Cardiida > Solecurtidae > Sinonovacula > Sinonovacula constricta. Next base: position 56,852,011 of record CM017556.1, on the reverse strand, counting down.
ATACTTCTCTGTGGAGAAGATTGGTAATTCGTGGAAACTTACCTCATTCTGGCTTGGTCCTTTCACAGTCTTGGGAAAACTGCTTTGTTTTTTTATACAGTGTACTATGGACGCAATGGGTGTGAACAGTATGTTCACTGTGACAGGGTAACAACATGCAAATTGCAAATGTTTACTGTGATAGAAATTATTAATTGATGTTCGCACACATTTTCATTCACCGTTCAGTTATGTGCAAACAAGACAAGTGGCTCCCGGTCTGACATTTGTTGGTCTCTTCTGGAATGCATCTTTTTATGTGGACGATGGCGAAGCTGGCAAAAATAGGAAATCTCAGCTGTTCTGTGAAACTTGTTTTAGAACAAAGAATAGAGTATTCCGTTTTGTTTGTTTGTTTTTGTTTGTTGTTGTTTTAACATTGTAGCTTGCAACAATAATATGTAGCTTGCAATTACAAAAATGGAGCTGGCATTTATAGAAATTCGCAGCTGTTTGTCGAAGACGGGGTAAGGTCAACAGTTAAGATGGTTATCGACAGTTTGAACCAGCTGTCTGTGTAGTTTTTCTCTCAAACAACTAAATAAATTATTGCTGCCGGAAAGGATCCCGCGAAATGTTGATTATTGATGTCTTACATCTATGTGAAAAGTGTACTATAACACATCACTTTTCATTACAAATAGGTATTTCCTATCTGAACCTCGCTGCACAGTTAGCTATTTTTAAACTAGGAAACCATGTGCCCTCTAACCTTATATCACCATCTGGGTAATGTTGCTCTGACGTCTATGCCTTTTTTAAGCATAAATCCCTATCATGTTTATTTATTGTTTCGGGAAAGATAAATGGACATATAGGCCTAAAGCGATTGTTTTTCATGATTTTTACTGTCTTAAAATTATGACAGTGTGTAAAATCGTTTTTTCTTGGACATAAGTTTAACTTTTCGCAGAATTATGCCTCCGTCTCCACCAGGTTACGTGTATTTGATGAAGGCAATCGGATACCACCTTCAAGCGGGGTTTACAAGATAGGTCCAGACCTATAGGTCTATATTCATAGATTCTTTCGTGTAAGACTTTTAGGACTTTCTACACTTATAAGTCTACACTTCAAAATGTTCTAGTGTCAAGTCTAGACCTGCGAAATTTGACCAATCAGAAGAGAAAACAGTGGGTCACATGTCATTATAATGATCTGTATCATTTTTGTTGATGCTGTACTGTTGTTTGTTGCTTGCGTGTGTTGTGTGTGTATATGTTTTGAGTGCTTGTTATGTTTTTGTGTGTGTTTACGAATTGACTGTAAATCTTACTTTTAATACATCTAAATTGCAGAGAAGATAAGATTTGTTTTATGCTTTTGTGAGTAAAGGTACGACAATATATATATGTACGCATAGCAACTTAAGTTAAGCAATTTAAATGATTGGTAACGATTTTCTGTTTACTGTACTTTAATTTTAAATTGTTCTGGAAGTACGGAAAATATCAATAAACGAAAGTGGAATAGTTATTTGCTGAAATTATAACTATATTGGCGCTATTTGATTAATCTTTTAATCTTGATTGCCGTGTACAGAAACCCCCGGCACCAAATTCTGGTCGGGAGGGATGCATTGGGGTGCATGTAACAAGTCTAAACGTACTGTGTGAATCTAAACAATTCTCAAAAGTATGTGTAAGAATTCACTTGAAATATTTACATGGATATTTTAAGAACCTAATTATCGTAAGAAATACTTATGATACGATTTCGAGGAATTGAATTGTAAGAATGACACATGCTGTTTAATTTATTGCATAAATTGCAACTAATTAGCACTTAATGAAAAAACTGACATAATAAATGTTGTCTTCTTTCTGCAAGCATCTCCAACTATCCGGAAATGGGAGACAACTGCTGACAAGCATATTAACATGTGTTAATACTGTAACTGTGACATGTTCGACAAAAGTGACAGAATAAATAAATTAAATAGATTGTACAATAAAACTCGTCGTATATTCCTACATTTGTTTTTATGTAAAAAGGGGGACAATTTAGCACAAGATACAATATATTCTGTGTAACTTTAATGTTCTTAATTTACATTTTTACGTGACATTAACAGCGTTACAACCATTTATAGACAGTTGTCTATACGCCTGTGTTTACATTGTCCCACTCATCAACACAAAACGGACAATACATGTTATTGTAATTCAGTTCACGCTAATATTTTAAAAAAGCAGAATTAATATTCTGTGTTCATCATCCCTTGTCTTGCTAGGTATGTTCTTACTTAATTGCTAACAATTCCATATAAAGGTTACACTGTAAATTAATTAAAACTTAATTAGATTCTGGTCGGAGCTAGCTTTCTGTAGGAATTTGCCTATCTGGATCTACGCTGTTATCTTATGCCTGGTTAAGTTTTGCTTAGCAGGATAAAGGTTCATTTGTATTAATGGTGGTATCTGACAGTTTGGGCCTCATTTTCTTTTTTAAAAATCCAAAAGAAATAATTGTCACTTGAAAAGATCCCGCAAGATGCTGCTTAATGATGTCCTACATCTAAGCAAAATATAAAGCAAAATACTCCACTCTTTATTACAAACATGCATTTCCTATCTGAACCACGCTGCTCCGTTATTTTCATTTTTTTTTATTTTACAAAGAAAACCACGTGACTAATTACTTTTGAGATCACGTTATACCATCATTCGGGTGATTCCGCTGTGACGCCAATATCTATTTTTCGCAGAAATTACCAGCGTGCTTACTTATAGATTTGGAAAGAATGGTCTTTTTTTCATGAATTGTACTGTCTAACAAAATCGTCTTTGCTTTGCTTAATTACGTAGAAATTAGGCCCAGATAACACCACACACACCCTCCCCAAAAGACATAATATATTATTACATGCATTTTATATTGGAAAATGGATACCACCTTTAATGTATGAGTTGATATGTAAGGACCAACCTTCAACGTCTACATCTTCGCCATGAAAAAAACAACAACATGACGATGTTGTACAATCAATCACAACCTGGATGTGACCAGAAACATTGCCCTTGAGACGTGTAAGGTCAGTATGATAATGTTGATAGCACTGTTGTTTCCAGCAGCTCTATAAAGGACCCAATGGTACCTAGAGTTGTCATATCCTGGAACGGATTTTGGAGCATTATGAACAAACTATTTCTGCTGTTGGTTCTGACGTTTGTTGCGACAGGTATGTGATCATTTTATATATTGCTGTTTAAATTCAACCAGTATTTAAATCGTAATAACGTTGACAGACACATTGTTGTATGTCGTCTATATATATATATCATTATTTTAATCGTTTGTGGTCTGAAAAAAAAATATGAGAACTTATTTGATATATTTAAGTGTTGTAAAGACACTAGTTGGTAAATAAAGAAGAAAATACAATAACGTAGAAAAAAGTAAATTATGTGTTTATTTTTGTATTATTCGAGCCATATACCTCATGTTTGGCAGTCCGTTTGGCTCTAACGACTGTGATCATGTTTTATGAAGTCATAGTAACTATTTCGACAGGAACAAAATTTACATTCCTGTATTGAAAGGGCCAAAGGAGGGGTCAACCGTTGTTATTTTGGCCTGTCTTCGGTATAATATACTTTTGTTTTGTGTTGTTTTGTACTAAACGATTGTCATGCTTCATTTCTTTAATAGTCTTTCTCGTGCATATGACAGGATGTTTTGACTTATTGCTTAAGACTGAACAGAAAATAAAGTAGATCATGAATGGTCATCTTTCATCGAGAGGTTAGCTTATTTTCGACTTTACTATTTGCATTGACACAATCAAGTCGTATTTATCTAACGAGTAATGATTTTTATCCTTATATTTTTCTACATTTTTTATACCTGCTTAAAGACATTAGTACAATTCGAGCCATTACCCTTTTCCGGACACCACCGAGTAATAAGGAATCATCTCTGAAATGTATTCATAACTCACCATGTTGCAATACATTTGTTCTGATAGCGTTTCAAGGTACAACAGATGTAGATCGCACAAAACCTTAAAGTTTGCCGAAGGTCTGAAATGTTTCGAGCCTATCCTATATAATGTGATATATGACCTTATGATTTCAGGCATGTGCCGCCTGCCACCACCGTGTAAGTCCGGTGTATGGGGACCGTGGTGTTCCCACAAGAAACCGTGTAAACCCGGATACACTTGTATTGGCCGGAAGTGCTGTCTGGACCTTGTATGTCCTCCCGGCACCACGACAGGACCCATGTGCAGCACACACTCCGGCAAACCGAAATGTGGACCAGGATATGAGTGTATCAACGGTCTCTGCTGCAGTTTCCAGCACTACTAACAAATGACCGTTAGGACTGTATGAGCCTGTATAAGGTACATAGTTTCTGGGTTATTGGTTAAATAGTTATTTATTTATAGAGTCAATGAAAAGTAATTTCTGCGGAGAAATGAAAAATTAAGCTGTTCGTTGCCTAATAGAGATCTCTAGTTAATTATGTAGCTAGCTTAAATATGACCAGTGATTAGTGGCCGGGGCATGATATATATAATAAGCCAATGATAACCTATGTAGCAGAGATGTTAAATCACTTTTTCCAATCATACAATTTCTATTGCTTGGCGAATATTGACAACTACTTATTCACAACATTAAGTGTTATTGTATAGCTAACAATCTCAACGATCTCAGAACAATGAATGAAAGTTTAGAAAGATAAGTGATAACAAACCAGTTATAAATAGTTAAACGAAATGTTCTACCAATGAAACGGGTAGAATGGTATTGGTTTGTGGCCAATTCAGTAAGGCACGAAGTTCACAAACGTATTTTGGGAATTTCGGGATATTTCTGGGATGTTGGTGTAATGTTCTTTGTCATTCGTAGTTCAATGCCAAAAGGGTCAAAAAAGAGTATCTTGGTCAGATGACACAATAACACAGTAAAAAGGTGCTTCCATTTTTATCTAAACAGCTTAAATGTTATTTGAGAGCGAAGTTTTGAGGCAATTGCCGGCCTCACCGAATGAAAATATATAAAAGTAAAATATAGTATAGTATATTTACTGACATTCAATGTATATTACATACAGTTACTATATTTACTGACATTCAATGTATATTACATACAGTTACTATATTTACTGACATTCAATGTATATTATATATAGTTACTATATTTACTGACATTCAATGTATGTTATATATAGTTACTATATTTACTGACATTCAATGTATGTTATATACAGTTACTATATTTACTGACATTCAATGTATGTTATATATAGTTACTATATTTACTGACATTCAATGTATGTACATATAGTTACTATATTTACTGGCATTCAATGTATGTTAAATATAATTACCATATTTACTGACATTCAATGCATGTTATATATAGTTACTATATTTACTGGCATTCAATGTATGTTAAATATAGTTACTATATTTACTGACATTCAATGTATGTTATATATAGTTACTATATTTACTGACATTCAATGTATGTTATATATAGTTACTACATTTACTGACATTCAATGTATGTTATATATAGTTACTATATTTACTGACATTCAATGTATGTTACATACAGTTACTATATTTACTGACATTCAATGTATGTACATATAGTTACTATATTTACTAACATTAAATGTATGTTACATACAGTTACTATATTTACTGACATTCAATGTATGTTATATATAGTTACTATATTTACTGACATTCAATGTATGTTACATACAGTTACTATATTTACTGACATTCAATGTATGTTACATACAGTTACTATATTTACTGACATTCAATGTATGTACATATAGTTACTATATTTACTGACATTCAATGTATGTACATATAGTTACTATATTTACTGACATTCAATGTATGTTATATATAGTTACTATATTTACTGACATTCAATGTATGTTACATACAGTTACTATATTTACTGACATTCAATGTATGTTACATACAGTTACTATATTTACTGACATTCAATGTATGTTATATATAGTTACTATATTTACTGACATTCAATGTATGTACATATAGTTACTATATTTACTGACATTCAATGTATGTACATATAGTTATTATATTTACTGACATTCAATGTATGTTACATACAGTTACTATATTTACTGACATTCAATGTATGTACATATAGTTACTATATTTACTGACATTCAATGTATGTTACATACAGTTACTATATTTACTGACATTCAATGTATGTTATATATAGTTACTATATTTACTGACATTCAATGTATGTACATATAGTTACTATATTTACTGGCATTCAATGTATGTTAAATATAATTACCATATTTACTGACATTCAATGCATGTTATATATAGTTACTATATTTACTGGCATTCAATGTATGTTAAATATAGTTACTATATTTACTGACATTCAATGTATGTTATATATAGTTACTATATTTACTGACATTCAATGTATGTTATATATAGTTACTATATTTACTGACATTCAATGTATGTTACATATAGTAACTATATTTACTGACATTCAATGTATGTTATATATAGTTACTATATTTACTGACATTCAATGTATGTTATATATAGTTACTATATTTACTGACATTCAATGTATGTTACATACAGTTACTATATTTACTGACATTCAATGTATGTACATATAGTTACTATATTTACTGACATTCAATGTATGTTACATACAGTTACTATATTTACTGACATTCAATGTATGTTATATATAGTTACTATATTTACTGACATTCAATGTATGTACATATAGTTACTATATTTACTGACATTTAATGTATGTTATATATAGTTACTATATTTACTGACATTCAATGTATGTTACATACAGTTACTATATTTACTGACATTCAATGTATGTTACATACAGTTACTATATTTACTGACATTCAATGTATGTTACATACAGTTACTATATTTACTGACATTCAATGTATGTTACATATAGTTACTATATTTACTGACATTAATTGTATATGACCATGAACGCACAAATAAATTATCTTCTGTATTTATTGCATACTGTTGTGTTAACTTAATTCTTTGTTTTGCAGGTGGACACATCAACAGACTTTGGAGCCCATGCAGTTTAGACACCAACAAACTAAATAAATATCGGTTTTGTTATAGAACATACAACGAAATAAAACCATAATATTTCTCTTATGCGGCTTGTTGTTGTTGTTGTTTTGTAAAACATAAAGATTGTTTAATCGCATGCTACTTCATACCACATCCATCCACGAAGTGTAATTTTTAAAACCATCAGTATTCTTTATGTTATGTCGATGTTTATTATGTCGATGCTGTAAGGAGGTAACACTCTGGAAGTATGTAATGCACTGTACCTAGGTAGCACAGTGTACGGAGATATCACAATGTACGGAGGTAACACACTGTACTGAGGTAACACACTGTACGGAGGTAACACAGTGTACGGAGATATCACAATGTACGGAGGTAACACACTGTACTGAGGTAACACACTGTACGGAGGTAACACAGTGTACGGAGATATCACAATGTACGGAGGTAACACACTGTACTGAGGTAACACACTGTACGGAGGTAACACAGTGTACGGAGATATCACAATGTACGGAGGTAACACACTGTACTGAGGTAACACACTGTACGGAGGTAACACAGTGTACGGAGATATCACAATGTACGGAGGTAACACACTGTACTGAGGTAACACACTGTACGGAGGTAACACAGTGTACGGAGATATCACAATGTACGGAGGTAACACACTGTACTGAGGTAACACACTGTATGGAGGTAACACAGTGAACGTAGGTAACACACTGAACGGACGTAACACTCTGTAAGTAGGTAAGACAATGTACGAAGATAACACTCTTTAAGTAGGTAACTATAATTCTGTACAGAGATAACACACGGTACGGAGGTAACGCACTGTACGAAGGTAACACAGTGCACGGAGGTAACACTCTGTAAATAGGTAATGTTGTGTATGGACGTAGCACACTGTACAGAGATAACACACTGTACGGAGGTAGCACAATGTAAGTAGGTAACACACTGTACTGAGGTAACAATTTACGGAGGTGTCACACTGTACGGATGTAACACGGTAAACGGAGGTAACACACTGTACGGGGATAACGCTCTGTACGGATGTAATACACTGTACGGAGGTAACACGCTCTACGGAGGTAACAGAATGAACGGTGGTAACACACTGTACGGATGTTACACGGTAAACGGGGGATACACACTGTACGGATGTAACACGGTAAACGGAGGTAACACACTGTACGGAGATAACGCTCTGTACGGATGTAATACACTGTACGGAGGTAACACACTCTACGGAGGTAACACACTGTACGGATGTAACACGGTAAACGGAGGTAACACACTGTACGGAGATAACGCTCTGTACGGAGGTAACACACTGTATGAAGGTAACACAATCTACGGAGGTAACACACTATACGGAGGTAACACAGTGTACGGAGATAACACACTGTATGAAGGTAACACACTCTACGGAGGTAACACACTGTATGAAGGTAACACACTCTACGGAGGTAACACACTCTACGGAGGTAACACACTGTACGGATGTAACACGGTAAACGGAGGTAACACACTGTACGGAGATAACGCTCTGTACGGAGGTAACACACTGTATGAAGGTAACACAATCTACGGAGGTAACACACTATACGGAGGTAACACAGTGTACGGAGATAACACACTGTATGAAGGTAACACAATCTACAGGAGGTAACACACTATACGGAGGTAACACAGTGTACGGAGATAACACACTGTATGAAGGTAACACACTCTACGGAGGTAACACACTCTACGGAGGTAATACATAATACGGAGGTAACACAATGTACGGAGGTAACACACTGTATGAAGGTAACACACTCTACGGAGGTAACACACTCTATGGAGGTAACACACTATACGGAGGTAATACACTGTACGGAGACAACACACTGTACGGAGGTAATACACTGTACGGAGGTAACACAGTATACGGAGGTAACACAGTTACACATGGTTGACAATGTCCTATTCGTAGAAACAGCGTAGGGTTGACTATGTCCTATTCGTAGAAACAGCGTAGGTTTGACTATGTCCTGTTCGTAGAAACAGCGAAGGGCTGACTATGTCTATTCCTGGAAACAGCGTAGAGTTGACTATGTTCTATTCGTAGAAACAGCGTAGGGCTGACTTTGTCCTATTCGTAGAAACAGCGTATGGTTGACTATGTCCTATTCGCAGAAACAGCGTAGGGTTGACTATGTCCTATTCGTAGAAACAGCGTAGGGTTGACTTTTTCCTTTTCATAGAACAGTGAGTATAGTAGGTATTTCCCCAAATGAGATCATTGATTATGCCATACTTAGCCTTCGCCTCAAATTGTATGCATGATGATGATGATGTTGATGATGGTGATGATGATGATGATGATGATGATGATGATGATGATGATGATGATGATGATGATGATGATGATGATGCATGTATTTGTTGTTGTTATTATCGTTGTTGTTGCTGTAAGAGTTGCGGCGTCGTATTTATTAGAAAAAAATGCAATGCCAATTTTTTTACTATGGATCAATTTGCTGAGGGATGGTCATTTGACATCACATGGAGTCCTTATACTGTGGCCGGGTTTAGTTTAAATGTATTTACCGTATAGCATTCTATTCTAAGTAAAATGACACGGCTGGGGCTTTCATAAGGAGCGTCACATTACTTGATATACATCTCTTTGACATCAACTACATTCTGACAATCATTTTATTTAGACATGTATACATTCGGCCAATTGAGCCCATTTATAGCACACATAGGCATTCGTTACGTCTCGACTTATAACCTGTTTTAGTCATTTCTGACGGAGAAAGTTTTCAGGCAATTATCTGTTGTCAGAAACAAAGAGCAAGGATACAAGAGGCTGGACGCGTGACTCATCTCGGTGCCTCTTGCCTTTCCTATAAAGTATCCATTACTTTTATACAATAACGAAATAGGAATTAAAATCGCCATTTATTTGCTTTAAGTCTTCTCATATATATCTACGATCATAATCAGAATCTTATATCGCATATTGTTGCAATTAATGAATTTCATGCAAAGTGAATGCACTGTTGCAAAAACTGCTATTCGGTGGTCATTTTCCATAAAATGCTAGTCTTTCAAGTAAAACTAAGATTTAACCGCATGTAGCTTTATGTTATTAAACTTTCAACCTGATCTTATTTGTGCTTGATGGCTATGCTCTGACGGTTTACACCAATTTACATTAGACTATATCGAAAATAGCCATTTAAAGTCATATATGCTGGAACAGAGCTTTATTTTAATATACAGTCTTTGCGGTGCTTTGATTTTTTAATGCTACCGCGGTTGTCTCCCTTAGTCGCTGCCGAACATGCTGTTTTTGGTGTATTAAGTTTTTTTCGTCATTTGCACCGGGGTCAATCACTACTCACTTAAGGACTACACTATCCGTTATCTTTCTGTCAAGCCAAGGACAGAACATCATATATGGCTTTGGGATGGATATTTTTCTGTCTAAGATACTGTGTGTTAGCTTATATGATCGTGTAGGGCGAATTTTTAAATGCTCTAAACGAGTAATAATTATATAGGGTTTATTCTTCTCACTAATAAAAAAAAATATATATATATATATATATATATATATATATATATATATATATATATATATATATATATATATATATATATATATATATATAACTAAGTCCTTACTTTACTTTAGTCGCCATAGTCGATAGTTACATCGGGCATCTCCGTTAGCGACAATTGGTGAATCGGAACATTCGGGTTCGGGATTAGACCGAAGTAATTTAAAATCTTTTATGACTCCCCAGTGCTAAATGATTTTATAAATTTATGATTTGTTCATTGACTCATTTGAAATAATTTTAACATCTATGGACAAGCAGCCTATATATATATTTATGTGTGTGTGTGGGGGGGGGTGTCATATAAGGTACAATGTATCTGAAACGTTTTTTGAACCAAATTTGATGATGACATTCTAGACCATATATAACTGTAATACCTTTCTCCTGCATTATGACCTCAAATTTCTCAAGGCTTGTCAGCAAACAAATAACTTTGCATTCTAATAACATATGATCATTACTTAAACAAATTATAGATAATCATTGAACCTTGTATTTAATGGGTTTATAAAGTTATACAAATGTTTCTGACTACATTTGCTTCAGCCGTTTAAAGATGGTATCCGACATTGAAAGGGAATATCCACCAATATTCAGTTTTTAATTTGTCAATTGCAACACTGGATATGCTTAATTTTTTATTTGTTTACAAAAACAACTTAGCTTCTACATGTATCTAATTCATATTTCTCGCATACAGTTTGGAAATGACAAATCTCAAGTCACATTTTCAAGTCACAAATTACTAATAAACAAGTTAACAACTAACAACATTCAGACGCTAGGTGGCGATACCGCCTAAATTTAGACGCCACTTAAATAATAAATTTTGTTGATTTAATAGCATTTTTATGCACAGGCTATATCTCACCATGCGAAATGTATGCATACATAAAAGCCCATATGTGAACATCTTTAGTTTCTTTTCAATGTAATTTAACTGCCTAGGGAAAAGCAGGTAAAATACAGTATGCGGAACCAACACTGTCTAAATATAACTCGTATATGCAGATTGATAAACACCTTTGTATAAAGGACGTACATTTGGGTAGTTGGGCTCCTACAGCCTTCTAGTGCACCGTATATACAGTAGGGTATGGTTTCGTTGAAATGGAAATTTGTTATTGGAATTATTACATACATAGCCACAACTTTTTGTCTGGTTATTTATTTCCGCGTTTGGACAAACATAAACCATGATTCGGGTCTTAAAAACCGGTGTCCAAAGACAAAGTTATGGCCTCCTTTTCTTTTCCACGTGGACAATCATTATGAAAGTGTAGGTTGGAGAAATTTCTTCATTTTTTCTGTTATAGCCAACAGCTATAGTAATTCTCCAGACGTTCAGCAAGTTGTGTTTAATGGATGGCAAAATAGACGGTCTAGGAGTTACACGTGTTGCTTCCTGCAATATGACGGTACCGTATTTGAGCCCCCGGCCAACGAGACGCGTTATTACAGACTTGTTGAGAGCGACATCAACGCACTGCAAGTCGTCTGCAGGCTTCCTAATGACGTTACTTATAATCATTTGATAGGGGTCGGTTTGTCAACGGATCACGAATGTGATCACTCAACAGTGTTCCACAAACCATTGCTTGTTCAGAACTTTAGAAGTAAGAAACCAACGTTTGCCGTAGTTGGCAAAACAATATACGGCTCGAAGCATCCCGGACAGTTAATAGAGTGGGTCGAGTTTCACAAGCTTCTGGGTGCTGATAGAATATATCTCTATTACTACGACGACCTCAACAACGCAGCCCTGGATGTCGTCAGATATTATCAACACGACATAATCTTCCAAGGAATCCCTGTACGGCAAGTGCCTCTCACTGGTAGGTGTTCTAATTTAGAACTCGAGGTTGTATATTGTTTCCGGTTCCACGCTGTCTGGGATCGTTCTCCACATAAATAGCTATCACGTCGCTGTAATGACCGTAACAGCACTGATGGGATGTATTTCTGAAAGAAAATAACAACAAGAACATATTCCTTTTCAAAGTTTTGATGAATTAATCAACATAAGCATATCCCTTCATTTTTAACCGTATAAACGCTAGGACAAAATAGACAAATGTGGCTTCATTTAGTGTTTTTGTTGTTGTTGTTTTTTGTTTTGTTTTTGCAAGTTGTATTAATTTTAAACTGGTAAAACCATTCTCAAAACTATTTTGGAGTCTCCTGACAAAAACATAGAATATGGATTTCTAAAAAAATCTGTTCGGAACCTGAAATGATTGTTAAGCTGGTTTCCCACTGCCGATCAGATCAACTCGATCATCCCGATCACCCAAATTCCCCGAGCAGGCCCGACCAAGCTCGACTAAAGGCGTATACACGACTTCTTCTCGACCTCTTGTCGATCACACACGATTCCCACACGATTATTCACTACTCTTTCACGACGTCAACCCGACCACCTTTCCGATTTCCGCACGATCATCCCGACCTTTACACGATCCCTACACGATCTCAACTCGACCTACTGGATCTCTGCTCGATCGGTGTCAGATCTTTCCCCGACCAGATCGTCATGGTCGTACTCGAGTCGTAGAAGGTCGTGAACAGTCGTGTACCAAAACTTTTAGAATAAAAACTTCAAACAGTGTTGACCATTATCACTTCATCTTGAAACTTCATAGTATATAGACTCATTACTCTCTTCCTGGGTGGGTTCCACGATTTCAGGCTGAGGCGCAGCAACTGCACATTTACTCGCATTTGTACTGCCTATCGGCCTTTTGCCTTTTCTCGGCATCTTTAGTTTGTAGTAGAAATGGCTTGGCTGAAGATGTTTTAACAGATATTGGTTTGCTAAAGATGTTATATCTTCAGCGTCCAAACAACATGAGACACTGGTCAGCACGCTTCTCTTGCTTTAGTCACGTGAGCTCGTGTATGGTCGAACAGTGATCGGGGTTTGATCGTGTGCGGTCGTGTGTGGTCGTGGAGTAGTCGGGTAGCAGTCTAGATAATCTGGACAAGAGATCGAACAGAGATCTACTTAATCGGGATGCGATCGTATATTACTCGAGTAGAAGTCGAGATGATCGGGTACAGATCGGGTTGAAGATGCCAATCCGACCAAACAAGATCGCTACACGATTGTTTCTCGATCAACTCGATCTTCAACTCGATCAATACACGATCGCTTCCCGAGCTCTTCTCGACCGCTTGGCTACACGATCGCTACACGAATTTTTTTGACATGTCAAAAAAATTCGGGTAGAAAGCCCGAGCGATGCCGACCAAGGTAGACCTCCCCGACCTCTCCCGATCAATCATGCCGACCGACCCAGACCAGTACCCGATCGCTTGATCGGGCTTGATCGAGTTGATCTGATCGGCAGTGGGAGCCCAGCTTTAACTTAACTGAATGTTAATCTTTCAAAATTAATTGGATTTGTGACAAAGTTGCGTTAGGTTACCTCGTAAATTATTTCCTTTTACACTGAGTTGATTAGAGGTTATATAATATCGATAATCTTTAAAATTCTTAGCATCCTCATTTACTAAATATATTGATTATAATTTATTGTCAGTATTTTCGATTTTTACCTCATGCTATACTGTATACATTGTATATTGATTTTCTGCATAATTTTCACGGTTGGGTGAGTGGTTAATGTGTGCTCGCTTTAGCGACTTGTAAATACGTTTTGTGTACCTGTGCAGCCGTGTGACAAAACTTGCTTGTTTTGCTAGTGTTGTGTTTTATTTTTGTATTAACCCTTTTCCCGCCAAAATCACATGCGCGCTTATTTGTTTGATTATTTTTTGTAAGTTGACAATGTACACATCAGAAACAAAATCTCACCACTGTTCCTGTCCGACAGGTTGTGTTTATTCCTGTTCCGTTCTCAGTATCCAGTATCCAAAAACTGGCAGGATAATCTTTATATCATGAATCAATTGACTAAAGGCTAATATTGTGACCACAATCCTCGTACAAAGATACAAGACATGTAACTCAAACCAGTGACTTCAGGTATGCAAGTCAGGTGTCCTTAATAGTTCCTATTCGAGACAGACCTGAGGCGCTTGCTGTTTAAAAAGTGTTCGCTTAACTTTAGTCAATCAAATGCATTGATCCTTTTTTTTGAAGTCGAAATGATTGCCTTTAAACTGTTGAAAACCGACTATGACTTCATACTTCAAATTCTGATCAAACACTGTGATGACCGTTTTAATGAGAATTCAAATAGACACACACCCTCCCAGCACTTTGAAAAAGTCTTCAAGTTACACCGAGCTAAAAAAAAAATTAAAAATGCATTAATTGCAATGTTTCACTAAAATAATGAATCAGTTACATTGATAGTTTTCCTTATTTCTTTAAATAAAAACATATGTATTCAGGAGACTTTCCTCGTAACTTCGGTACCGCAGACAACCCCAACACGTACCAGGACGAGCAGGTGATCAACTTTGACGCACAGGAGCGGGTCCTACCCTATACATACTTTGGGCTCATAGATACGGACGAGTTCATCACACCGGTTCTGGCTGCGACCCTCATTGACATGATGGTATTCTGGCCTCACAATCCCTATCATGTATTACATAGCTATGGTGGCATGTTTTACCAGATAATATAATCGTTTTCATAAAACATGATCGAGTTTTGATAAAGGTTGTGACCTTTTGTGATATGTATCAGGTATCACGAAAACAAGAATTTCATCACAGAACCAAATATAAATAATAACTGGAAACCTGCAATATTAACGCCACAACCAATTGTCTTCACTTCCCCACTTATTAATAAAGATTTATAAACGCTATTCCATTCCCATTCCAGCTCTAACGTAACAAAACTAGATACAGACCGACCGAGGGGATCCGCGTTAAAAATCAAAGCGCTCAGAAGCGCTGTTTGGGCGATGTAAGTTTTAGTCTACACTGTACGCGATTACAGGTGTGCAAAATTATTCAGTAGTAAATCAAATGTACAATGCATTGGAAATTGGAACGCATGCAAGTATTCAGCTGCAAATAAACCCCTCTTCTAAAATGCAGCTTATACATTGGGACAAAAGTTACATCAGAGTCACTAAAATCCGATAGTAGAAACCATTTCTATTCAAACATTCTATACTTTCTATATAATTTTGCATATTTACTTTAGTTCTAAAATAAATTCTCATACATGCTACCGCGTTCGACCGAAATACACTAAGTTTGAAATAACTACTACCTCTTACGCCCCTGTGAAATGAATCTTTAAAAAAACGAGTGCACCATTCCTTTCCGAACGCGTGTGGTAGGTTTAGACAATCTCCAACGCAGTGAATCTCCCCCTTTCAGTAAGGAGAATCTCTGCTATCATACAGAAATCCTTCTAGATCTGGAAGGATTTGATTTTTTTACTTTTAATTTAAATGTAAAATGACAATCGAAATGAATGTGTATGTTAGAAAAACGACTAAAAATGGATGAAAAAACAAATTCTAACGATAAAGAAAAATAAAAGAATGTATTTATCACTACAATCGTAACAACTCGGCCATTTCCGTCCTTTCGCCGAGGGCGAAATTTCAGTGTTACACCGGTTCAATGTAAACAATCAATGGATACTATTGAAGAAATTCACAAAGTAATAACGGAGTTTGACTCCTCCAAAAAAGCGAAACCAAAACAGATCGAGTGTATGCAGTCTCTGTTGTCAGGCAAAGACGTCATAGCTAATCTGCCTATTGGTTACTATCGTCACGTGATTTTGTATGATGGCAGTGGTTTTAAGCGAGCGTAGCGATGTCGTAAACCCTGTGCGGAGTTTGAGGTTTAGACTGAGATGCTGAGATGATGCGATTGACCTCTGTTATTACATACCCTGATTTAGAGCCACAGAATGCTCCGCTCGGGATATCCTAAATATTCCTGGCCTAGTAGACGATGCAAAGTCAGTGGAACCCTAATTATAATATCATTTCGCTCACCATTTAGACCCCTTTCTCTAGTCTAATGAGTGATATTCGTACGCGGCCTTGTTTACTTGAAGAGTACAGTCTCCTAAGACAAGACAAACATATTTGTTCTGTCCACGCACTACTTCTTCCCAGGCATGAATAACTGACACAGCAGACAAGGTCATGCAGGGTCAATTAGGTGTGCTTCTGAAATCAGTTCTCATAACTCTATACGGTGTCGTAAGCGACACCGATCATAAAATGTTTTTAGATGAGTGATATCAATAAAGCTTTTCATGAAAACTTTCTTGATAATAACTGGTTTCAGGAAAATATTTCGATATTTCGGGGAAAGTCAAGAACAAATATGTTGGCGATATTAAGCCTAACTATGTATTAAAGTCACGTACGTGTACTTTTTTAATTGTGGTGGCGATATAATAAGCCATGATACTACAAAGCACAATATACAATGGTAAATATTTAGTAAACAAACTTTAAATGCAACAAGACATTGCCAAAGAATCCGTGGCAAATAGTGTAAATATTGATCAGACAGTTCACTGACCTCGATCTATACTACTGGTCTAAGCCTAATTTCAATTATGCTACGTAAATTAAGAGAGTTCAATTACTGTTTATAACACATGAATTACAGCTCTGACAAGAGAGTAAATGTATAACAGTTTGAAAGTATGGATTGGCAAGAGTTCCTGTTATTTTACGCATTTCATTCTCATTTCATTTGAAGCCGTGTCTACTATAGAAAAACAACACTTTTATGCCATAATAGTAAAAATGCGTTTATCGAATTTATAAGTCGTAAAAATCATTATTAGCCTAATACCTACATCACTTTTCCATTTAGTAAAACTTGTCATAACTTCAGCTTATTATAACGAGGGTTAAGGGCAGAGAATGTATATACATGTGTTACATGCAAAATTAATTTTCTCCCACACAAAAGTGAGAAGAGGGCAATTAGCGAACAATGTAGTCACAGACAATCAGCCTTTGCGATTGATCATATGTACTGTATATAACCCTTCACTTTCTGTAGAAGAGGAATCTGGCCCGACGACCCAATATGGCGTGTTTCACGATGCTTACAGAGCTGCACATCCTATCATGGCAACCACTGAACGCCAGCTCAGACCTAATGCTGTTACGGTACTCGTGGCACACGAAGGCTGTGTCAGACCGAGTGAAGCGGCTCTACGTCACAGACCGGGTCCAGCCCGGCACCGTGTGGGTCCACAATGGCGATCCCAAGCCAGGCTTCACCAGGTACGTACCGACTAGTAAACAGACAGGCACATGGCCAGATGGTGATTCGTAGAAGACGGCATTTGTTTAAGACTTTATATAATGTTTTATACACCGTATTATAACCCATGCACTGTTAAAAACCCACAAGCCCAAACACAACCTTACATTAGCCGAATTAAATTTTATATAAACAACCCCAGGTCAACATCACAATAAAAGCGTGCTCGTAAGGACGGACAAAGTCTGAAAGCACTACCCTACTTGAGATATTAAGTGTCGTATATATTACTTTGCAGAACAAAGTCTTAGACACTCTGAGTTTACGGCAATCTCAAATGTGATATATTTCTGCAAGTTCGTCAATGAAGTATTTAACTTCAGACCTAAAGTTATCTGATGATAAAAACACCTGAAATCGTGACTGACCAATTTTCTGTAAAATTCAAGCTATATTTAGGTGGTCCAATATAGCGCCCATTGTTATCGATGAAAACGTATTATAATCTTCCATTACCATGAAACTTTTTTTCTATAAATTGTTATGTATATATATTTCTAGTGGTATGGCGGACGGTGTTACACTGAAGCACTTCCGGCATTGTCGTGATGAATGGATGCATGTTGGGCCAGGTCATTCCGTGCCGCTGTGTGATAAGTTCCCGAGGCGCCGAGACAAAAGAATGTACAAAATCGGCAAAATGATCCGACCACATGTGCAGAAAGTGAAACAAGCGATAGGAATAACGTGAAAATCAACAACGTAGAGAACACCGTGATCATGTACCGGGCTTAATATCGGATAGTATATGTATAGTGATGCAAATTGGGATTTATATCGATCGCCATCGGGGTGTAATTTACGTTCTACTTCGGTCAAACTTTGAACATCTTCGAAAGGAGAGCTATAATTTCGCATGCAATAGGTTTTATCTACTTTTATTTTTTATTTTTTTTTTCGAAATAATGGGTATCTTTAAGTATAAAGTGGTCAAAGGACTCTCTGACAAAGGGTAGGCAGTCACGATACATATCCGTGTAGGATGGATAAAGACAATGAATATGATACGGGTTACATACCTAGCGGTCTTGGTCGAGGAGTGCATCGACAGAAACCAGGCGCGTAGCTTCCTGTATGCAGAATACGCACCGGCGTACACATTATCTCCAAAGCATTAACACATAAAACGATTAGATCGGCAGTAAAAATCTTACTCTAGTAGGTTTAATGTGTATTAATTGCATCAACTATTTCCACCATGACAAAGATGTAAATTGAAATCGATTTGGTAAATTTCCTGCAGCTCCTGGTATGGGACAAGTTTTGTAGTCGTATATTTCACATCAGAACTTCTCAGATAATTCCGTCCTCAAGACGATCATATACGATATTTTACTTACCTCCCAAGAAGCCACTATGCTCAATCTAGACACGCCAAGTTTTCAGTGGGGAGCATGTCCCCGAACTCCTTTAGCGTCCATGCGTACATATCATATCAAACCTAGCTACGCCCCTGGAAACATAATTTAACATTGCGAGTTAGTAGTTCTAACATTTGTGTCTTCGGGAACTCGAAAACTTCCTGGTAAAACAAACACGGTAGAACAAAAACATGTTCCTAGTATAGTCAGAAAAAATGCGACTCATAAACATTATAAAATCGCGATATGAGCATAATAAAGTGAGCGCTATGAGTAGAGTAATCTGGTTCACAGAAAAATCAGTATAATATTCATTTATAATCTCTAATCATTTCACTAGTCTGAAAAAAGACTTACTTGTGACTTTCATGAAGTTTTAAAATCAAGCTCGGAGAGTAGTGTGAATTTAAACTCTACCATACTAACGTTAACATTTGTATTTGTACACTATGCTATAATTGGTTAACCGTGTTTAAAAGTTGGTTGATACAGATCTTTGGGGAAAATATATATATATAACATTTTAAACAGTAAAATAACAATCGATGTAATCGAGAATTTATTCTGTAAATCATACAGTGGCATCAGATAGTTTTACCTGTTAGTCAGTTCAATCGTCCTTTTGTTAAAATGCGTATTTTTTTCTGGCCTAACTAAGACTCAGACGGCGTGTGTGTGTGTGTGTGTGTGTGTGTGTGTGTGTGTGTGTGTGTGTGTGTGTGTGTGTGTGTGTGTGTGTGTGTGTGCGTGTGCGTGTGCGTGCGTGTGTGCGTGCGTGCGTGTGTCTGTGTGCTTAACTGTTAAATTCTGCAGCATGTTCAGCTTCTAAATGATGATACGAGTATGACCAACATTTAACATAACTTCTTTGAAGTATAATGTTGATTGTAGTAATGTGTTCAATTCCTTGTATATGCATACATGAAATTCTCCATTTACTGACAGTTTGTTGATCTCTTCTAGGATCCCATGCAATCCCACGAATACTCACAATGTGCTGATATATCTTACATACATGTAAACAAAAATTGTTGTTGGTTTCATTACCTATACGTAAAAGTTGTTAAGAACATTAAGTACATGTATAGGTGTAAGAACATTAAGTACATGTATAGGTGTAAGAACATTAAGTACATGTATAGGTGTAAGAACATTAAGTACATGTATAGGTGTAAGAATAACAGGTGGTATCTTGCACTTTGTGTCAGAAAATAAAATCATAAATATGCAAAAATGGTATGTTTAAGTGGTAGCTTTTTTTGTCAAAGCTGTTTTGTAAAGACCTAAGTATGTGTGGTATTTATTAGTTAATACCAAAGCGAATTTCTTTGGTGGATCTCTATGTATATTTATCATAGTTAGCCATGTTTATAATTAACCAACTCATGTTATGCACAAAAAGATCACAAAAGCACGGGTAAAAGCTATTTCTTCGGCATATATTTTACAATATAAAGCAATATGCATAATGAATTGGTCACATAACTCTGTCAATGAGATCAAAATCAAAAGACTCTATGCTGGGTTTAGAAATCTGTATATAGCTGAAATCATCATAGCGTTTGTAATAGAGTAGGACTATATGAAAAATTAAATGCATTCAATGTAAATTGTATTACCTGTAGGCTGCCTACCCAGTTAAGTATTTTATTCGTCTAAGCTGAAGACAAAAATATGCACAAACGCCCGAAAATCTTTTAAAACGTCTATAAACTCGGATATGTTATCGCTATACGTATTTAATATAGGCAAACTGTCGGATACCATAATCAATTAAGTATAAAGTAAATACACCAAAATCTACGGAAGCCCTGAAGGGACAGTTTTGTTACTTGTTGATACTTATTTGTTATCGGCAGTCTAGTGGTAACACACTGGATTATAGGTGATGATGACCTTTGTATTAAGTGGTACCGTTTCATGGGTATACACTCACCAGATAACAAAAGACATACCGATTCACTTTCACCTGAAGTGTCCATCTTGCTACCATCGCATGCGTTTCTCGCGTTTAAACAAAACCTTTATCACAATTAATTAATAATAACAAATAAGTAATAAGAAATAAGAAATGGAAAATGAGTAATAATTAATAAGTAATAACAAAAAATAGCAACAAGTAACAAAAATGTCCATCCAGGGCTTCCTTAAAAAATCAAACGTGTATGCTACTCGCGACTTGCAAACTGTCCTAGTGAGTATACTCTACCATGGTCCACTGCAACTACCCCAAACAAAATTATTCATTCGTGCAATGTCTTTTCAACTCGTTTGTCAAATGAACAGGGATTGGGATTAGCCGGCATTTTTGCCGATACTGCGCAGCGACATTTCTATCATTATAGCACAGGGGCACTTCTGAGGTGCCCAGGGACTTAACCCGACCGGTCCATTATACTGACACCGACGAGTCAGGCGTAATGCTGTCCCCTTAGCCCCGAGCGTTAGGAGGGAAGCCACTACTACCAACTTTAAAGTCTTTGGTTTGACCTGGCCGGGGTTCGAACCCACGACCTCCCGGTCCGCAAGCCGACGCTCTACCACCTGAGCTATTACCGTCGTTGTATATCTGAGCTGTGTGTGAAGCTTGCTGTACAAAGCTACTAGTTTACAAAGCAGAAGTTGACCTACATTCATAATGAGTTGAGAAGATCGGGAAGAAAGTACACAGTATTTAGTGAAACGTAAGACTAAGTGAGGACCAGCGGCGTAGGATGTTTTTGGAAATTGTGGCTGCGGGGAGTGGATTGTCGGTGTGGTGTGGGGGTGGATGTGTAGGTTGGACAAAAATTAAAGTAACATTTATGCAAATATTGACATTTAGAGTTGGTACCACAGCTGTCGCAAATGAAGAAAATGACATCAATGTCAGTTCATTTCATTGGCTGGTAAGCACATGCCACAATGGATGGGTGTAATTTACAATCTGATTGGTCTAGGGCAATCTTTGTTGGAATTTTGGTTCATAATCGATTTTGTCAGTTGCATTTTAATATGGTACGCTTTAAACATCAGAACATACAAGATTTATGTAAGGACAACAAGAGGGCCATGATGGCACTATATTGCCCACCTGAGTAACATTAAGCATTTGTGGCTATACTTTTGACAGATCAAAATTCTTTATACAGTGTTAATACAAGGCCATCAAATGAAGACATATCCCAAATGTCAAAGCTCTAGCTCTTGTAGTTTCTGACAAGAAGATTTTTTCAATGTTTTTTAATATCACCATATAGGGAAAATGGCTAAACTCTTGGCTGACAGGTTATCTGACGTGAAATGTTTTTAACAATCTTGATACAGGAACACCAAAGAAACATGAATACCATATATCCAGGCTCTAGCTTTTGTAGTTTATGACAATAAGATTTTCAAAGTTTGTAGATGGATCGGAATTATTTGGATAATCTTGATACAGGGCCATCCAAAGAAACATATGCATGTATACCAGATATGAAGGCTAAAGCTCCCGTTGTTTCTGACCAGAAGATTTTTTCTAAGTTTTCCAATTAGCCTTATATGGAAGATGGCCACGCCCTTCGGCCATGTTTTTTACGATCAAAATCATTGCACAATCTTCATCTTGGGCCACCCAAAGGGGCATGTATACCAAATATCAAGGCTCTTGCAGTTTCCGACAAGAGGTTTTTGGAGGATCAAAATAATTTGAACATTTTTTTCTTTCCACTGCCTGGCTAAGCTTCTGAGAAAGCTTGGCTGAATTTAGCCCAGTGGTTCCAGAGGAGATAGTAAATGTAGACGGACACGTAATGGCGGACAATCACCAGTGGGTTGTCAGAAAGATATGTGAAATGCCATACATTTCTCTAGTTTCAGCTCATTTAAAACATGTCCATGAAGTAAAAAGGCGAGGATAGGTACTGGACAGGACCGCGTACATCTTGAGTAGCTAATAAAACTATAAATGTATATGTACATGTTAGAACATTAACAATGTTGTGTATATTCCGCCAAATTAGATGCTATCATAACTGTGGTGTTTGTTGTTGCTGTGTTGTTGTTTTTTCCTTTTTGTGTCGCTTGTCAATATGTTGTGGCCCGCGACCGCGGCATTTATGGACCATCTCCTAAGCACCTGCCGGATTGAAAAGCGTCCGACTCTGTGTTTTTTGTTTTTTCCTGAGTTTCATTTTTTTTCGTGAACCTTAATCGGCAGATTTGAAACAAATCCGTTATGCACATAGTATTTTGCACTTGGAAATTTCACGATTAATGTTAAGATTAACGGTTTATTTATGTTTGTTTTGTTTTTAAGATACATCGCAGTGACGAGTTATGATCATAATAGCGACGACCAGATATTTGGTGGAGGACACATGTCTGGGTAGAACCACCGCCCACCTCAAGTCAGCTGGAAGACAATCCCACAGTGATTCCTTCGCCCCGAACGGGACTCGAATCCACGCGGTGGGGGGGGGGGGGCTAAGCAGTCTGAGGAGTTACAAATCTACCACTACGCCACGGACACTACCGCGTATATAAAACAAGCGATGTGTATTGGACAATTGCCAGCACATTAGAGTGAACTTGCCTCCAAACTGATATAACTGAAGGAAATACGTATTTCCTCTTGTATACATAATTATTCGGTACAACTTTAAATTACATTTTGTGTCAAATCAGGAGAAAAGCATGAAGAGATGAAGAGAAAAAAAGAAGCGGCCTATCAAATCAGACATGACTTTAAACAAATTGTTTCTAAAGTTATAGTTTACTCTGCCGGAGTTTTATCTCTAAATTAAGAAATTCTTTTAATTATGAAATGTTTTTTGTCATATTTGCCTTTTTCTGGTCACCCTGCTTTACATCGTACTCGCTTTGATTATAGAATGAGTATACGTGCAATACGTCAGTTTCTGTTTAAGTATTTACATGGCTCTAATTGGTCCAAGTTTTATGTCAAATGTTTGTTATGTATATGAAAAAAGAAAATGCTTTTTTTTCTTTATTGTCTAAAACAAATCCTACCATTCCAGGAGGTACAAGTAGGTGTAATTAACTTATTTCTAACCACAATTTCTCAAGGTCAAGTGTTAATTACAATTTCAAGAATTCAGATCTATTTTTACACATGTCACTCTAGTACTGTGACTTAATGTATTTTTATTTGAATGTTTATGTACAATGCAATCAATGCGATTTAGTCTGGCTTTATGTAACTGATCCGGGACAGTTTATACACTGCACCACATAGTCAGGACAATGCTTCACATCTATATATAGCACACTACATTCAAACACAATGATGATATCTCCAACATGGCGGGTTTCTTTCTCCCTCTTCTTTCCTCTGTTTATGGCCAAGATATCTTCTTGATTTTTTTCTGATCTACTTTCTCTTCATTCTGAAAAAAGATAATGAAATTCTGCTTTAGGAAGAGGCCGAGGCCTTAAAACAAAACTCTTGAAGAAAGTCACATTATTTGACATCTTTAATAAAGGAACGTTTAAAGGTAAAAAAATAAGTTCAATAAATGTTTCAGTTCATTGTTATTCCCATTTGGTGGAATACAATGTATGTTTTTATTAAGAGTGAAAAACTTCAATGATTTCATTCTTATGAAGATTGAAAGTTGTTCTAACTGTCATTAATTATTAAAAATCAATTGAAATTGATAAAATTTAAAGTATTAATACAGGTAATACAATAACTGACCTTATAAGTATATTATCACTGGCTTAATTGATTTCTCCAGCACCTTTGTCCTAATATAAATATCCTAAGTATGTCTGTACTAATTGCATTACATGTATTAATACTTTAATTTTCATCAATATAATGCTAAACATAGCCTTTGTAGGCCTACCTTAATCATGAGTCAAGGTGGATTTTATGGGTCTAAAGGGTAAGATTGGTATTTAACATAAATTCGGCAATCCTGTTATAGTTAAAGACCGACCTGGAGTATAAAAGAGAGGTAATGGGTGGAGAGTAATTTCCCCTCATGTTGTCAACTAGCCAAATCTAGCTCATGTCCTTTCTTATCTAGCTCAGCAACAAATGACAAGCTCAGGCAAATAGTGTCTGATCAGGAGCTACATTATAAGCTGCGTAGTCTTAATTAAAAGGCTTTTTTACCAATTCATAAAGCACATAACTTAGACTTTCTTACTGATAATTAACAAATGGAGACTGAAAAGGGTTAAGGAAATTTGATCACAATTTTGCAAAGGTACAAGACACATAACCATACAATCCTAGTCTATATGTTCTTTAAATTATTGCATGACTATCAAGCCAGTCAGCATATTGTTTGTGACTGATATATACACCTGACAGTCACGCCCACAAGCCCAGTTTAGAGATATACTAGTTTAAGCTAAAAATGGCTAAAAATAGTTGAAAAGTGTCTAAACAATTTGATTCTCCAAATAGTATTGTGATGAGAGATTATATTTTATTCCATTATTTATTGTGGTTAAACAAAAACAATAATTTAAAAAAATGCAAATTTGAGCCGCTGTGACCCTGACACTAGCACACATTGTATGTACATGCCTCACCTGTACAATAGAATCGGTTTCCATATCAGTGATCTCACTGGAAGACTTGTCACTGCTGACAGCTGTTGAATTTTCACCACTACCTTCCACTGACCCTTCCTCTTTATTCTGACCTTTGGACTCATGTACACTTGAATCTGTCACATGGCAGTTTAATTTCACTTTCTGTTTTGGACTACAAGATGTGACTGAAAACTTTTCAGAATTCTTTATAGCCAAATTCTTCATATTGCTAGTCACTTGTGTCCCATGGGATGAACTAGATGCACCGAATTTAATTGTTTTCTTCTCGAAGCTCACACAGGAAGGTGGTGGCTTCAGACGTTCTCCGGTGCCTGAACTTAATGTCATGCCATGGGATGTAATAAGCCCTCGCCTAGAACAGTAAATAAATCAAACCCTCATTAAAACTATTTACTATGTATGATAACAAGAAATGTCACTGTACCTGACCACTAAGATGCAATGGCCTCGAATGTGACCATGGCTTCCAGGGTTGCATTTGTATCCACAAAACTACTTTATGTTACTGCAAGATGGTAAATTTTACCTGAAATGTTGTAAATAAACAAATTTATATCTTAGAAAGCTTGATGGAGTGACCTTAAAAATGACTGACTTTGACGGTTGCATTTGCAAATAGTATGCAACTCTCAGCTTCAGGTGTATGTCAGAAAGATTGTAAAGTTTGATAATAAATACCTGTTAAAAGGGCCAAGTTATGGCCAAGGAACTTACATTTAGACATACATGTATATAATAATGATCTTTTAGATGTACTTGAGATCAATGGTTTCAATTGTAAAGGTCACTTGCAAAACAAATTCTTCGGTATGTCTGTAATATGGTTAAGTTAGATTTAAACATATGAATTCATATACAATTATATGCTGACACTTTTATGAATATTCTCCAGAATTGCAAATGCAGGTCATTTATGTGTGGCAACTCTGTAGTTAAGGCAATCATTTCTATGTGTGTTCTGTTGAGAAATTACAGTCAATGGCAGGAAACATTTAACATTGAAACTATAATTTAGCTGATATTTTTTTAAAGATATGACAGTTATCAACTTTTTTTTCTTTCTTGGAATAAATGTAAACAAAATAACCTTCTTATGTAACATTACTTATATACAAAATCATTTCTGACCAGTTGTTGTTGTTGTTTTTATATCTGTTGGAACATATATAATGCACTAGGTACACATTTTTAAAGGTCTGTCTATCATATTTTGCCTTCATATATCAAGTTCCTAAAGTTAATAATGATCGAAAAAAATTATATATATTTTTAGGTAAAATAAATTAAAAGGCAAATCTCAATTACAAAATCTTCATGTCAGCTAAAAAAATAAACATACCAAATTAAAAACTGTGGTAGTGAGGCTTTCTTATGGAACCCAAGCTAACCACTCAATAATCCGGGCAGAAGCTATTTAGGTGTCATCCATATATATTGATCCTGTAATTCGACTCATTCACACAAAAAAATCTATTTTGTTGGATGAACTGTCCAGTTATTCTTTAATGTGTCTCTGTAATAGAGTATTTTGATAGTCGAAACTTAGAAAGGTCAGGCTTTGGTAAGCTAAAAAGTGCACCTTCGGTCATCTGGAAACTGATGCCATAAGGGGCACAGGAATTACAACTCTACATGCTCAGCCTTGTTAGCTCCCTTTTTAAAGATTTTATATATATTAAAGATTTTATATAAAAATATGTTAACAATGAAGTCAAATTACTTCTTCTCCAATGGCTGATCCGCATCATTTGCTGTGTTCAATTTGTCACGTCTTCTCTTCTTGGCTGATAGAATCTGTTTCTTGGTCATCTCCCGACCTCGACGATTTAGTCGATATTTCCGCTGTGGCAAAGGGATGACATATTTGTTGTACAACTCAACAAGTTCATCTTTCTGACATCTCTGCAGAACATCCACTTTTATGTATCTCTGTAAAAAAAATCCACAAGGTGAAGTACAGACTACATTCATGTGTACTGTTTATGACATTCATCTGACTGGTTATTATTTTTTAAACTGAACAAATGCAAATTGTTTTTACTTTTTTCAAGTTGTTGAAATGTGGAGAAAAAGCTTAGTATTTAAATTACAATTTCTGTAAAGACTGTGGTTAGTAAATGAGTATTTACCGGTAAGTTTCCAAATTGACATGTGTTATCTGTCATTTTAGCACCTAGAAACTGAATCCATTTTGTGAAATTCAGGAATATAACAAATAACTGGTATGACTGGAAATAATACTTTGTTCAAACAGTTGATAACAGTTACTGGTGTGAAATCAAAGCCTGAAACAGGCACAGTGGCATATGTGTTTAACAGCATTATCACAGTATAGTTACTGTATAATTGTTTTCTGCAATCACAAACAAAATTTAAGATTCTGTCTTCTGATTCATATTCATTCACATTCCAATAAGTTACTATTGGCATTCACAATTAAATTATATAAAAAAAAAGATTAAAACTAAGAAGAACTTAAATACATTATGATTTCTATAATATTTAATGACCAAGTTTAGGTGAATAAAGGATTCTGTTGATGATTAATCAACAGAACTTCAAAAGTAACAAATGCATGTGTATACATTCATGGAGTGGTACAAAACATGCAGGTACTAAATTGTATTTCATTTAACATATGCTACAGGGTCAAAATGTTAGCATAACCTGGTTTTATAGCTGTGTAAGTGTTTTGTTCAGTTAAGCTCTTCTTAGTTTCTGCTTCTGTTTTCGTAAAATGCATCAATATTTCCACATTGGCAACTTGTATAATTTACCAAAATGTCAAAATCGACTAGGTCAGACATTTTACCATTTCCTCTTTTGTAAATCTAGCCATCACTAATGACACCAGCAACATTCAGTTATTTTTGGTAATAAAGATTTCTCAATATACCACACACATCTATGTAGGTTATAGATTTAACTGAATATTTTACATTTCAGGCCTGCTTTAGAATCATCAAAATGGCTACTTTTATTCCTCCACTTTCTGTGTTGCTTATAGTCAGCCTCACTGAGTTTCCCACAATCTTTTACAAGTGGATGATACCATTATGGTGTGCTGTATTTTAATATTCTTGGACTAGGGAATTTTAACAGATACAATGCCTAACTTTAATAAAGAAGATATTTTGAATATATCTTCCAGCATATGTCTGCTGCAACAACTACCACCCCTAATATATATGTAATATGTAATATAAGGAGAAAAAATGTGCAGCCAGTCCGGGACTCGAGCCAGGGACCCTTCGATAACAGGGTGAATGCTTGACCGACTGAGCTAACTGGACTGCTTACACATTCTCTTCCTATCACCCAGCTACATACACCCCTGGCAACTTGAAATTTGTCCTCAAATTTCCACAGACCATATGCTCTACGTGCAACTCCTAGGCACTTCTCAAGCACTTCTACCATAAAGACTGAGGGCCATTTACTTTGGGCGCCATTGTAACACTGGATTGCTTACACAATCTTTTTCTATCACCAAACTACATATATTTAGTCTATTCTTTCATCAAAGCCATTTATTCATAAATGTAACAGCATTCGTCCATGTGAAATAATGTGAACCTTTAGTATAATTTTCATTTGTAAATCACTTTACTTTGCAACAACAGCAACAATCACCTCCAGTTTTTTTGAAAGTTTATTTATAGAAAAACAATAATCATTTTTGCAGCTATGACAACATTTAATCCTTCTACCAACCACTTCTTGATACTGTCTTATTCGGAGCAGAAAGTAAACACAGCATTTATAAAACAGAGCTGAGCTTGAAAACATCATGTCTACTGCAGTACGGGACAAAACAAGCAGAAATAGGTTGAAATGCCCAGGTGGAGTGAAAGTGTATAAAACATTTGATAAACGGGCATCGTCAATATGTAAAAAGTAGAATCAATGGTAACCATATTTTACAGCCATACTTTAGGCAGTATTTGTTGCATAATACACCAATAAACAGTGTCCGGAAAACTTACTTCCGGTTGCTCACGTGCCCGGATTTTCGAGTAAAAATCGATCGGCCGCCATTACGAGTGTTGACAGTTGCGTGAAGTGACCCGTAAAAATACGTCATATTTTGTGGTTCGTTGGATAATCATCACAACATACAACGAAAAGATGGACGATCTGAATGACATGAGCCTAGAAAAGTTTAAATTATGGTCTATTCATGCGCTGAAAGTGTATCTGTCTAAACGAAACTTGGGACTGAATGGCACACTTGACGAGTTGTCGGCAAGGTAAAAATATTTACAGGAGTTGTGTGTTTTTTTATTGGATATTAAACTTTTAAAGACTAAAACCAGTTACTTACCGTTACACTGCATATTTAAACCTTTTAAATCGTTGTTTCAAGCACAATAAGTGAATTTAATATAATTTTTATCACCTGTTAGTGAATGGCCTGATGAGAAATGAATATTGGTTGAACTTGAAGAATACTACTATTGTCAATACGTACCAGGAAGCGTACCACCTATTATTGTTATATAGGTTAAGTCTAAATGAAGTGTTGAATTAAATAACCTAAACAATTTGTAACGAATAATTAATACATTATGCATGTTATGTGTTATCTCAAAACATAGATCTTTGACATAAACAGAAATGGCAGTTTTTTATCTTAATAACTGGCTCACCAGGTTGTTTCAGAGTCGTTGTTATTAACAACAAAGCACATCTATGCTGATTCATGCCCTAAAATAGTACATTAAAGTAGTGGTATGCTTAGTAAGGGGGAAGATACACATCGCCAGTTGTTTTTTTTATTTATATGTCATCTAGTTTAATATTTAAAGGCCTATGAATATTCATAAATACTGGTACATTTATTTGCAGGGCATTTTGCGCCTGGGAACAGGGGGTTCCAGTGGCGAAAGATGGGGAGGAATTGGAAATGCGGCTTCTACACGAGTATAAGGCTAAGCTGAGTGTAAATGGAGACATAATACCAGATCCATTTTCTCTTACGACTGGGTGGACGGGTGAAAAAAATGGTATGTAAAAAAGCATCAAGCCTAAGAAAGGGTTATTTTGAATATTTACCTTTAAATTGTTGGTAAAAAAGTGGTTCCAGCTCCAGGCTTATAGTTTATTAAAGGACAAAATCTGTGCATACCTGGGTCTGTTCGTCTATGCAATAGTATATGCAACAGCTACACACGTTAAAACATAAATATTTTATTTACTTATACTTGATATCATTAACACTTAATGCTGTCTTATCAAGTAAAATTATTTAAGCTAGTAAAATATTTGCTATTTTATGACGTTTTACTTATTTTAAATTTGTGGATTAAATTTATGGATTCAATTCCAGTGTGTTTATAGTTCAAATTCAAGACAGTAATTGTATTGCAAGTATAGTAGTTTGAATGGACCAATGATTTTGTAATGACCAATCATATGCTACACTGTTCGTGTAGGGGCAAGTTTTGTATGCCTTTTACATTTTATTTGCAGTAAGATTCCATAATGTATACAATGCTAATATTTATGAGTGTTATTTGAGAAAATTACCTTCCTGTTACAAGTATGCAGATGTGGCCTGTCATATATATATCAGACATTGCTGGCTATATTGAGGGATGTGGACAATTCAACATAATCCACAAGCTGATGGGGTAGTACAAACTTGGCAAAGCATACAGATACATGTACTTTGAATGCGGATGGATAAGAGAAGTGTTTTACCACGACATCAGCGAGAAAACTGATAAGTGTCTGTTAAAAGCTAAGGTCACCCCATCCCAGGCAACAAACAGTGCATGTTACAATGTATGGCTATGTGTAAAGAAAAACATGCTCCATTCACCTGGAGGAGAAATTCTCTGTGCATATTGTACATGTACTGCTGGCATGTATGGGACCTGTAACCGCATTGCAGGCGTTTTATTCCGTTGTGAATATGCCATTAAAACTGGGGAAACAGAGACAGCCTGTACTAGCAAACCATCAAGATGGAATGTACCAAAAGGGAAGCCAACATTCATGCCCATGAAGGCCAAAGATGTTATTTGGAGAAAAGGTCACTACCTGAAAAGTCAAGTTCACCAGTCCAATCAAAAGGAACAAATATGTAAAAAATGCATTCACATCATTTACAAAAAAAAACAAAAAGAAGATCTGAAAGATGTTGACTCTACAAGAAAAAATCTGTATGAGATTCTGAAATCTGAAGTGCCTGATGCATGTTTTTGTTAAATGTATGAAGGAAGAAGGATGCAGAAGGAAATTTTTAGTCTTCCACAAAACATCATTGACAGTGTGCAAGGCTGTGATACAAAAGAACTAGCTCTAAAGAAAATTCAGCTTGATGAAATTCAAATTAACTTGATAAAAACACAAACTTCTAATCAGTCAGAGTCTGCTGACTGGCATAATCAAAGAAAAGGTAGAATAACAGCAAGCAATTTCAAACGTGTTTTCACTCGTGCAGTAACATTACAAAATTATCCCATGGTAGACTCTACAAAACTTGTTGATACTATACTTGGCAAAGATCCGATAGTAAAAACTAAGGCGATGAAACATGGACTGTCACTAAAGGGATTTGCAAAGAAAGAATACAGCAAAGAAATGAAATAGACACATACAAAGTTCAAATCAAGTAGTACTGGGCTGCAGATACATAAAAACAGACCATTCTTGGCTGCAAGTGTGGATCTGGAGACAAGCTGTTTGTGTTGCGGGGAAGGATATTGCGGAAAAAAAAATGTCCTGAAACAATCAAAGACAAAAAACCAACCATTGACAATGTATCTTACATTGAAGAAAACAATGGACAGTTGGTACTTTCAAGCAATCATTGCTATTATTACCAAGTTCAGGGACAAATGGCAATCGCTAACCGACAATATTGCGACTTATTCGTATACACATACCATTGGCACATATCTATCAGAATTCCATTTAATGAGAATCTTTGGAAAGAGATGGAAGAAAGGTTAACATGGTTTTGGACAGAACGCATACTACCATCCATAATGGCAAACAGTATAGAAGACAGCCCAAACTGTACTTCACATACCAATTACGTCATCTCCAAGATATGTGTTCCAGAGGCCAGGAGCATGTCCAAAAAATGTTTGAAACGACCGTCTTTCCGAGTTTTAGTGGATGTTACTCATTTACCAAATAAGAAAAGGAACAGAAAACCTGAAAAGTAGTGAAGACGAGGCAGACAAACAAAACACCAATCTTTTTGTGTGGGGAATGGAATGTGGGTTAGATTGTATAGATAACCCAGAGCACAGTAATGACCAGTCTGTTTGTTGTGACTTTTGTGGATTGTGGGTTCACCATATTTGTGCGGGGGTTAAGGATGGGAAAAATTGACAAATGGGCATGCTCAAAGTGCAATATATAAATTAGTTAAATAGACCTTGTTGTTACCATAATAATGGTACAGATGAAAAAAATGTTTTACAGCTCAGAAATTGTGATAATTAAACCATGCTCTGAGTAATATACACATATTATAGGTCTGTATCAATTTTAATAGGTGACTTATTTACCAGCTTATAAAAAATATGCTAAGCAACAATATCTATCGGATGCACAGTTAACAAATGTTGTATTGGTTTCTTACATGGATTGTGTGCACAGTATTTTTATGCTTTGAAATGATGTGATATCAAACGATAGTTTTACTAGCTAGAATGAATGCCTAATATTTTGGCAGACCTGAGAGCCAGTTAAAAGTGGGCTGATTCTCCACAATGTGATCTTGTTTTTGAAATTATTAAAAGCACTTTTATGGTCAGTTCAAGTTCGACCATGTTCAGATGCTTGTGTGTGTCTGTCTAATACACTACAATAATAGTCTACTATAATACTTTTGCAGATGTTGTAACCTAGATTAGCTTTATTGTGTGCTTTGAGCCTATAGCTAGCAGTGCTTCAACATAAATAAGTTATATCACTATTGTTTCTATCTATGACAAAATGATGGTGGTAATGATTTGGTGACTACAATAGATGAAGATGGTAGCGATACTTGTGGCGCCAGTTGTTTCTGATCATTTCAAACTATTTTTTTAGATTAATTACATTATATTGTAATATTATACATTATAACTAGGTTCAGACTTATCAAATGTGTTTGTGTATATGGCAATAATTATATATTTATTTGTCCATTTCTTGTTATTCACTATGATATGACAACTATGATGACCAGTGACATTCCTAGGCCAGTTTTTTTTACTTATGCATCATGTGCTTTGGTGCTCTGGGGGCCAGCTCCTTCGGAATAAGTACAATCCTATGCTGAAATTCGATTTAGACACTTCCCAGATTATTGATTTTATGTGAAATTAAAGAGTCAATTTAGAAAAATATAACAATTTATATATTAAAATTAAGTTACTAGTCATAAATATCTAGCCCCTCTTCTGAGGGCCATTTTTTAAGCCTGGGATATGCATGAACATAAACCTAGGCACACACCTGATGATTGTTGTTTCTGAACATTTTTTTTTCGGTTAGTACTGATGGTATCACCAATCTTTTTGTTTTTGTCTACAGTTAATAATGTTATTATGTTAAAATAAATTTCATATTTTACTATTTGTTGACTAGTTTTCTTAATAAGCTTCAAAACTACACATTAACATTTTCAAGCTACTTGCCAGGGTTGGCAAAATGCAAGCAAATACGAGTATTTTCCATGCCGCCGTATTTACCGGCGAATACCGGTCGACTGATTTTATACAATATTCCCTATAATCAGGATTCATATGGATAATTTCAAGTTTATCCATCAATTGTATTTGTACTAAAGTTTAACACTTTTATCACTTTATTCATAATAAATAAATATCTAAGTACTGAAAAAGTGGTCAATTGAATTGGCCACCCATGGAATTTATATAATACAATATATCCCCTACAGTCAGCATGTGGACAACTTCAAAATGTAATTATAAACAATAACCAAGTCAGCATTTTAGAGTGTTAATTTTAATCATAAACAAGTAATGTACACATAACTACAATAACAAACAAGGTTAGACTTGGTAATGGTGTGGAGTTCAGTTATAGAAATGACGATGACAAGAGAATTTCTGACTGTTATCAATGTAAGTCAGGAATGAAGCCATACAGATGACACTGTAGCTCGTGTCATACCAATGAACAACAATTTACTCACACCTAGACAAATTGTCTAGGTTATTTATGACACTTTACTATTGTCTTTGTTGCCCCTGGCTATTACATGCCCCTTGTTTGAAACACGTTGTTTTAGTAGTCTTGACCATATGGCTTTGCTTGTTAGGTGTCAATGGTCAGGTGCACAGGTGGATTAGCATTATTTTCTCACCTGTTGTATTTTTAGGTTCTAAGTATATAATTTTAAAAGAAAAGGAAACAAAAAGCAGATTAGGCTGAAAATGTAATATTCAATAACATATGCAATGATGACAAAACATTTCAAATACCAAACTAATTTGGATGACATTTCACAAATCTTGGCTATAAAGGCAATTGTGTTTATTTTTATCATCATATAAACAACACAATATCCAAATGTTACTAAAAGACATGCATTCTTATATTTAACCTCGTTATTTTGTTTAATACTTGTACATGGGTACCTTCATGTTACACAAAGCAGCACAAACTGTCACAATATCATCAACATGTGCAATCATTTTAATCTGCAGTTCATTTGCTAAGATTCTAAATGTTTTCAGACGCCTGATCACTTGTTCAATAAGAATTCTGTGATTTGCAATAGTTTTAGTGACAAGAACATTCTCAGAAGACATTTGAGATTGACCCCTCCGTCCAGGTGGAACATAAAGTTTAATGCCTCTGTCAGCACACTCACTAGCAATATTGAAACCTATGTCCGCCATAACCATAAAGTTAGGAGGTACAACATATAGATATCCACAGTCAATTGTCAAAGCCTTATCACTTATTCGACCTAGGTAAGCCTCCGATGCAAACATTATTTGGCTATTTGGGGCACAGGCTACTAACAATTTCAATGTGTTGTGGTGTTTATAGTCACTCCATGTCGCATTCTGTATATTAAGGGCCTTTGGTGTCTCAATAAATAATTCCGTGCAGTCAATTATTTAGTGGAGGCTCGGAAGCGACTTAAACCGCTGGGGTTTAGATGACATTAACTCCTCTTCCCTGCTGACAAACACCATTGGCCGCAGGACCACGCTTGCGGCACGAAGCCATGCAAGAAATATTCTTGAAATCAATGTCTCTGATATTTTAAATCTTTTTGCCAGGTCCTTATTAAGAAGTCCGAGTCGTAATTTCATTAACACCATCAAAAGTTCAACTTGATCCTAATTTTCTAGTAGGCCCAAACTTCGTATGATAGTTGTTACTTCTTAAGGTTTTCAGAGCTGACTTAGCACCTGTCCAACGCCGATTGACATATGGAGCTATAAGATTATGCAGTTTGTTAAACAAACCCAACGGTGGCACCCCTGTATAAAAGTTTACATCATTATTGTTCTTTAGAATTTCCTTAAACTGCACATAACTGCGTAGCTCTGAGACAGTTGCCTTAAGCTTCATGTTTTGTTGTTTGAGTTTAAAGTTTTCTGCCTTCATATGTGCACAATGCTTCAAAGCACTCAGGAAAAGAACATATAAAACTACAGGCCATGGCAAAGAAGGACTTTCCTTGTGTAGAATTTCATCTCCAGGGTCTTCTGTCACCGGAGTTTCAATGAACTGGAAGTATGTCCTTGTATCTTTAATTGTGACTTTTGATTTCCTTGGCTTCTGGTATGTCGGACTGGGCTTAGTTGCCTCAAACAATATCATCCGATGAACTCTCTTGTCTGAACCTGTAATAAATTGTATTTATGAATAAAAATAAAAATAATCACATTCCTTTTAAGGTATGTAATTAAAGGGGGTGCACTTATATCTCAAATTAAAGAGGGAGGGACCTAATGAATTTTCAAAAAGAAATATGGCTAGAAATCTGATTATTATTTATTCCTATTTTTTTTTAAACTAGTAATTATTCAAACTGATCATCTTTTATAGAAACAGACACATTGTATGTGTCAATGTCGATATTTATTTAAGACAATATAATATTTTACATATGTAACATAACAATGTAACACATTTGTATATCGAAAACCACTCGCATAGCTCAGTTGGATAGAGCATCGGTTTGAGGAGCAGAAGGTGGTGGGTTCAAATCCCAGCTGGGTCATACCAAAGACTTTAACAAGTAGTGATGGCTTGCCATATTACGCTCAGGATATATGTGATAGCATTACAACTGTCTCGTCAGTATATCGACCGGCAGGGTACAGTCACCAGCCGCTAATTAATGTAACATGATTTACTCGCCTCATATATTGTGTTACAATGAGGCGAGTAAATCATGTTATGTTTATTAGGTTGACAGAAACAAAAAATGTACAGGTGAAAAGAAAGTGCACATCTTATAATTGTACAAACATAACCTTTATGACACACACATCACAAACATACATATACCTCATAGAAAACACAAACATCCATACATTCTATATAGGTGCCTGTTGTCAAATCCAGAATCATACAATTACCTTCCTTTCATTTTTAACTCTTAATTTTCTTAACCTTCCTGGCATAAGGCAACCCTCAAGCCATTAATAAAAACTTACTGTGATATTATATTTTAAACTCCTATACATTAATGCTCGCCCTATAACAATAGTTAGGGCGAGAGTAAATAAAACCAAGTATTGATTGATCCCCAGCCACACTCATAAGTGCCCCTGTGCTGTAATGCTCAGTTATTGAGAGTTGCACTGTGTCTGAAAGAACTAGAACTATACAAGTTCAACAAACCTCCATAGCCCATGTTGATAGTTGGCATTGGATTCTCTGCAGTAGGTTTACCATCAACAAAGTGATTGGAGCAGACTCTACTGTCCTTCGATGGTTACCACAGCTTTTTTCCATCAGAACGCCCAATCAGCTGCTTCAACTTCCCTCTCATCTCCGGATCACTCTTCTTTGTGGGGAAGGGAAATAGCCTGAAATGCATAAATAATATTGAGGATGAGGCAAATAGTATAACCTGAAATGTAGGCACATTACTGCCATATCTTAATTGCATGTTTTTAATTCACCGTTTGGTAATCATGTGCTGTATAACGGACTTAGTCCAAATCTTCGTGCATTATGTGCATCTAAATACACTACTAATAGTAGCAATGGCCATGGCATGGGGAGGCATCAAGGCATTGGTTGTCAACAAAATTGCGTTTTATTAAGCCTCCATATTAATCACAATGGAAATTTTCTAAGTTTATACAGGGTGTCTTTTCATTTAAGCTATCAAACAATGAAATGTACATTAAAGAATGAACATTAAAATAATGCAAACGCTTGAAACGGTGGCAAACATAACAACCCCTCAATGGCCTCATAACAGACTTCTGTCATAATCGTACGGTCATATCAGAACGTGAAATGTGCAAGAAAAAGCTCATATTTACACGAATGGTGGTTCGCATGTACACGCCGATTCCTTCCGCAAGCATCCGCAAACATCACACAAGTTTCTTTTCCATTTATTCAGCCAGTAGCCGCCGTTGGAACAGGATTTCACCGCACACGTGAACGCCATTTGAAATTTTTACTCGAAATACCAGGGGAAGTAACTCCGCGCAAACCCAAGTTCTGCGCATGCGCAGACGTACTCTGTTTATCGGTGTATTATGATAGACTGCGTCGTAGAAACCAATCAACGTGATGCGCATCGCGAAATCCTATTACAATCATAAGTTTTTGCTTCCTAAATGACCGAGAAGTATTTTTACATGAAAAGGTTATATAACATCTTACCGCCTTTAGTGTGCTAACTAATTCTTCAACTGACAACAAGCTAGGGTAGAGCCAGTCGAAGCCGGGCGGTTTCGTTTCTTCGGAGGCCATGTCCAGTTTCTTTTCATATTGATAGGGAAACACTAGAGGCGATCCGAAACTGAAGGTTACGCTATGTCAAATTTAAACATGTTGACGGATGTTTCGCTACCCAGATGTTTCGCACCTGATGTTTCGCAACCTAGGTCCGAGATGTTTCGCCACCCGGTAGTTCGAAATTGAATTATCAAAGCTGACGGATGTGTGTATGCTATATAATTCTGTATAATTAAATGTAACATTATTATTATTGTCTTTGTTGTCGTTTTACCACCATGGCTTTTTATAATAAATATTTAAAATAAAGTTTTTGTTCTCATTTTTAACCCATGTCCTCCTTGCACTATAACAGAGACGTATAACAACAGAGATAAGCAACTTCTTCTTCGCCTATATTACAAACTTGCGAACTCACGCGTTCCGCGAGATCTGTCAAAATCCGACGCCATATTGCATTGAACGCGGTGTTTACAAATATGCTAAGAAGTGTAACTTAAACAAATTGTTTGTATTCGGGTTTTACTCAACATTTACACGATAAAAGTAAACTACGATTGTATCTCTAATCAACCATACCAGTCGTCAATCGATAGTAGCAGAATTAAGGTAAGAAATATGGTTTTAAAAAACCTTCATTTTCGTGTCAATAATTACCGGTTTGACGTCGAGGGGCTGCAAGTTTACCTTACTTGTAGCAAGCAAAACTCATCAGGAACTTTCTTAATCTTACCAAACATAATCTTATTTTGAAGCGGTATTTGTTTTCTACAGCTGCCTAAATTATAATTAAAATATTCCGTCTTACTAATGAGTTATGCCAGATTTTATATCACCACTATTTTTGGGTTCTAGACATTTCTGACAGTGCAGTTTACTGTAGATTTGCCAAAATTGTAGCGACTAAAACTAAAAACTGGATTCTTAAATCATAACAAGCTTATACTTATTTTACAGTGCTAGTTATCCTCTATAGTTGCCCCAATTATTATGCAGATATTCGTTTTTATTTATGAGTTATGTCATTTTGTGTATTACCACTATTTTGGGGTTGTAGACTGATCCGGCTGTGAAGTATACTGTAAATTGCCTTAAGTTGTAGCGACTAAAACTAAAAACTGGATTCTTGAATCATAACAAGCTTATACTTATTTTACAGTGCTAGTTATCCTCTATAGTTGCCCCAATTATTATGCAGATATTCCTTTTTATTTATGAGTTATGTCATTTTGTGTATTACCACTATTTTGGGGTTGTAGACTGATCCGGCTGTGAAGTATACTGTAAATTTCCTTAAGTTGTAGCGACTAAAGCTAAAAACTGGATTCTTGAATCATAACAAGCTTATACTTATTTTACAGTGCTATTTGTTCTCTAAAGTTGCCCCCAGTATTTTGCAGATATTCCTTTTAATTCATATGTTATGCCAGATTTTACATTACCACTATTTTGGGGGTTATACTGTTCATTTGATAAATGTTAATTTAGTATAATTCTAACTAATTCTTCAGGCTTCAACTATTTTCTCTTCTGTCTGAATCATTTCTTTTCATACGTACATACATACAAGTTATGTATGAACTACCAAAATGTGAATCCTGAAATGGCATGTTTATTGTGCTGTGTATTCACCCACCCCAATATCTTTCACTGCCAAGTAATCCATATAGGGACAGTCAAGACCCCCACCAGGTGTAGGAGATTAAGTGGGGTAAAAGCCTCTAGGGGCTGATTAGCACATTGCCTGTAGTGAATATGACATAAAGTTCAGCATCTAGCCTCTTATTGAACTGCTGATGATAGTTAAAATGCTACTTGGCTTATTTAAAGATTATACAATAATCTTCTATATTATATTTTTTTCTAATTAACACATGTGGATAAAAAATAAAAAACAGAAGACTGAGGGATGATAAGTTGCACTATTTGACCACCAATACTCAATTGACCAGTCAATAAGCCAACCCTGTGATCGTTGACACATTTTAAATTAAATTGATACTTGACAAAATTATCCAGAATGTATTTGTTAATTCTATTTGTATGGTACATGTATAAACCTTAAACCTTTAACCATAACATAATAGTTATCAAGAGAAATTTCTTTATATAAAAGCTCCTAGTTGTTACATCATAAGTAATATACATTTTGTATTTTCACTGTTTTTTTTAAAATATGGACTTTAAAAAGCAGGACTTGTTTTTGGCACATCAAAAAACCAGCCAAACTATTGAAAGGCTCTAAGCTAATCCATTGAAAGGGTTGTGTATAGACAAGGCATAACATAGCTCTAGCTGGTGGCAGGTCTAATGTATTTCATTTATTCATAATATTTGCACATTTCTCCTTAAGCGTTGAGCGGAAACTGTCTCCAAATTTGGCATGTCTGCGCAGTTTGTTACTTGCAAGTTTTGCCATGGCAAAACCTCTTACTGTCCAGTGATTGATGCCTGAGATATTTAGGATCCACTTTCTTCTGGACAACCCGTTCCATGGATCTTATCATGTAAAAAAAGTCTTCCTTTGGCAATTTAAGTCCGCCCTTGTTTTTAGTGGTTAGCATTGTGCCATATTTCTTAGTTTCCTCACTAGATTTTCCAGAACTCAGTTCTAATGCATGTTTTAGTTTTTGTTTATTAAGTGTACCTGACTTTGTATACATTCTGGTGAGTGCATGGATGATGTATCCAGAGATGTAAATCAGCACATTCTGCTCATTTTCGCTGATGTTTTTAGAGCTTCTGCTGCATTCCTTTCTTCTGAGTCTGGTCAAATTTTCCAATAGTGACTTTATCATGTTCATAAGAAAGATTTGAATAAAGTTGTTAATGTCATCTGGATGAGGGATGTCCTGTTTTTTCATTTCTCTGACTAAGGTCTGAACTTCTTCACTGGGTCTTATACTATGAAATTTAACAAATAACATCTCTCTGTCATTGGACAGAACAATGTTGCAGGGAAGATCAGCCAGGTCCCTGAAAACCACTTTGATTTTTGCTTTAACAAAATCATTGTTCTCACAATATTCTGAAATTTCACTGATTGGTGATTTACCAAACAAGTTGTGGAGTGGATTTTTGGAAATGTCATGCAGGGCTTCTTGGTAGGACTTGTAGAAAATTTGTTCGTAGGTGTCCCGTGACATTAATGGCTGTGGTGGCTGTTTCTGGCTCTTTGTTGCTTCACTTCCTGCAGCCTGATTGATGCTAACCTTCTTTTTGTGTTCATTTGCTGAAATATAATTAATAATTATAAATGAACAAGATCAACATTATATCACACACTCAAGTAGTAAATATGATGCTTGACAAATTATATTTTTATACATGTTTGAAGTTTGCATCTTTATCCTGTAATCCTTTTGTGACCAAGTGCCCTATTATTTGCAAATAAGTATTTTGGTAATAGTTAAATGGGTTAAATTAAAACAGTGGCTCTTTTAAGTATAATATAATTGAAAATGCAACAGGTTTGCATGCAAAAAGAAAAATACTGCTTCATTTAATTGGGACAACTGGTTGTTAATACCCACGTGTAATTTGGTGTTATGAATAAAACCAGGACAAAAAAAACACCTTCAAACAAAGCTGAAGATCTAAAATATTTCATTTGACCAGACTTAAAAAAATGCTAGCATGTGCTTTTCTTGGTTTTTGACTTATTTTTAACTTACATCTGACCAATTGTACACAGACTTATTACAAATAATATTCCTAAAATTATTTGCAGTGTCAACATGCCTAGAAAAAGACGGCCATAGTTACGGAGTGACAAGAAAGCACAAGCGACCACGATGTGTGTCTGATCCATCATCAGAGCCACTAAATGATGTTTTCCTGTGCAACATTGATGACCCCATCAGTGATACAGACGAGGAAGATATTTCTCTGAACACTGGATTCCATGAAGATAAAGCAACCCAGGCCTCTGAGACCATAGATCTGCA
This sequence comes from Sinonovacula constricta, assembly GCA_007844125.1. Classification (NCBI taxonomy): domain Eukaryota; kingdom Metazoa; phylum Mollusca; class Bivalvia; order Cardiida; family Solecurtidae; genus Sinonovacula; species Sinonovacula constricta. Next base: position 56,809,236 of record CM017556.1, on the reverse strand, counting down.
AGCAGAGAGCACTGTACCAACCAGGGTTGAGACTTTACAAAATGACTTATCTGACCTTCCAAGACCATTTCTTCTGAACAAACATTCAAATATCCTTGAATTGTTATGTGTTAACTCTGACCAGAACAACGGTACATCATATATAAGCATTAAACTGTGCATCACTGAATGGGGACTAACTACTGTGTATGTTCATGGCAAGAGATTAGCCCAGGACCATACATAAATTATGCAAGGTGACTTAGCTTTGTTGTTATATCAAAGTGTATATAAAGTGTGAAACCGTCATTTTTATAATTCAATCAAATGCTATAATATGTATATATGTTTCTTTTTAAATCTTGTAAATGCAATGACTTTAGTTTAAATCTTCATTGCCTGTATGTTACATTTATGCATGTTATATTTGTAAAACTTCTGATAATACAAATAAAATCATAATTTCAAGTTATTTTATGTTGTGTTTTAGTATGGTATTGACAAGGTTCTGTTTATTGCGTTGAACATTTAAAGTTATCAGCTTGTCAACAGTACTGTTTTATTTCATGACCTTGTGGGAATTTTATCAAGACAAAAATGATCAAAATTTGCTTAATAAGTCAATACCTTTCAAGTCGAGATTATGTTTCTTAAGAACATGACCTCGGAAACCAGATATGCTTTTCATTAGCTTCTGACATGCTGGGCACTCGTACATAGCTGACTCCTGCACACTTTCACTATCACAAAGTTCATCATAATCAGTATAGTCCCCAAGAAGTAAATCCAAATTCAAGTCCTCGTCATCCCATGACACAAAATCTGCCTTAGACATAGTAAACGTTAACAGTGCTTAAAATGTAAGTTGTCGGATGAAATTCAAATGTAGAATGACTTACCAGATATTAAGTTCCTCCGAAGACCTTTTCTTGAGGTACGATTACGACACCTATATAAAAGGCAGGTTTAATTAATATACCCGCGCCTTTGATCATAGCTGCAATTAAAATGATGGGTTAGAACTTACTACAAACTTCCAATTAATGCTTAAAGTGAAAATTATGCCGTCATTTACTACAAAACAGTAATTATTCACACCCTTTGGAAAGACAACGCCGCACTTTTGCGAAAATTCACAGCTCGTAATCAAAGGATGGGACAATTGAATTACCGGTAGACCTACCCACTAATTACAATTTAATTAGTTTTTATGTTTTAGTAAGTCATGTTGGGGTAAAAGTGAAGACTCGTTTTGAACGGTATTCGTAATTTTATAATTGTTTTGTTCTTTTTTTATGCCCGAACTGTTACTACCGTTATGCATAATTAGAATTTAGGGTAGTTCGTAGAAAGTTAGATCTTGCTGTTAAAAAAATACGACAAATTATTTCATTAAAAATTATAATTGCGTTTTCAATATATGCAAAATCTCCCAAAATGTATCAAGAAACAAGCAACAAAATCATCGCCGCTGAGTAACCTCAATTCATCGTATTACTAACAAACAGAAACGTCTCCGTTGACAACGGCAAACAGTTGCGCGCTATCATAATCACGCTGTTTTTCACGCAGAACGCGAGAGTTGGGCGAGATTTCGTTAGTTGCTTATCTCTGTTATCTACGTCTCTGACTATAACAAGCGTGTATTATATAAAATATGCAATGAGTTAATTAACCGATCAGAATTAATTTACATGTTATTTATTTATAATAATATAGTTGAATAACATCGAGAATGAGTGTTTAATTCAATAATGATAATTAAAAATTTACATCAATATTACCAATAATTACATACAAGAAAAATAAAGGTTTCTTACCAGTCAAGTCGTAATTTGGAGATTTCTATATAATTCAAAATTACCGTCGAAGAAGATACAAACAACCCATGCAGTGACCCTTAAAACAACACTCTCCCATACACACCTCCGATACACACTCGCTGTTAAACGGGGTAGCGAAATATCTTGGTGCGAAACATCCGACACAAAAATGTCCAATATTCGCTGAGAAAGTTTAGAGTGGGGTGACGAATGTCAGAATCAGTCTCTGTGAAAAAATAGTTTTGTTAATCATGATGTTTTTTATGAGATTGTATGTGCTGCCAAATCCATTGGCGGATCAAATGTCAAAATTGAAAGGTACTTATAATTTATTTTGTCACTTATCTTGTGATCTAGATTCTATCTTCCGAAAACGTCTCAAATTTTGTTTTATTGATTTGTTTTCTGAATGACACAAACTAATATGAAGAATCAGCGTGTAACTATATGCAATTTTCAACTATTCATAAGAATTCATGGCAAAATTCTCGCTAGGCAAAAGTCAATTATCTATAAAAATCAAACAACATATACAGTCCATACGAGAAATTGTCATCTTCTCTGCCGATATTTTAGGGTTGTCTTCTTTATAAATATATATCTTTCACTTCATTATTCAATGTGTGACGGGAATACGTTTTGTTTCTTTTTCAGTTGTGATTTATATAATAATTATAATAATTATTCCTTTGATTTTTTTTAAATGTGTGTATTTAGCACTTTTAATGTCTATGTATTTGTATTGACTGTCTTTATATATTCTCCTTTAATGGAAGCACTGTCCCTTTAACTTTACCCACTGCTCTACACTTTCTCATGCAAAGTGTAATACCTGTAACTTTTGGCGGGAATTCTACCTATATATGCTCTCTGTTTCTGCCCACTCTTGGCCAGTCTACCGGACTCTAAAGGTGATCTCCTTGCTTTCTTGTCGACAAGACTGACCATCTCTCTCACTCCCCTCTCGGTTCTTTCTTACTAGATTTAGTTATTAGTCAGTAGATTAGATTGCTTTAATTTTAGAAGAGATAATTAAATTAAATTTTCTGTAACTTTATTCTTGACTTTTGTTTTATAACCAAATAAAATATAAAACTTTAATCGAACCTGGGTTATACAGGCCTACACGCAAAATCCTGTAAGAGACACAGAGCCTAGTCAATTTAAATATCAGCGACTTTCAGTGAAGTTTTCGATGATTTTACTAACCCTGGCGTCTTTATTATTATTATTATTATTATTATTATTATTATAAATGAAATGGATACGGACAATACTTGCTTATTGACTTGTTAATTGTCACTTACTGACTTTTAACTCGTTCCACTCATTTTGTCTCTGTATAGAGTTATACAAGAACTAAGTAATTAAAATATATTTATTTATTCTTTATTTAATGTTTAATAATAACAAAAGATACAAAACATCGCAACATGAATTAAATATAATCATAATATAATAAGAATGTTACGACCGGTGTCGCTATTTAAGATTTATCTATAAAATAGCACGTTTACTAAACGACGTAATGGTGTAACAGAAAGAGCAAGCCAGCAACAAAGTAGTACGATAACGTTTTATTTTAATAAACAATTAAATTTATGAAGTAACAAAAATAATAACAAATATATCTGACAGACAAAATTTGTGAATGCAAAATAAATGTTAGCTTACAGTTTGTCTCTTTAGAAGGTATCCCTTTAATAGTGTAATTAATAATCCAGCGTCGAACAATCCTGAAGAGTTTTCGGTAGAATGTCCTCGTAGATATGCACAGTTGAAATAATCCAAAGGTAGAACAATACACGAATGTAATTAATGCAATTCCAAATCCAACATAAGTATTTGTATCACTGTAGAATATAATAAGTCCACGTAAGTTCCAACACAGAACGGTGTTACAGAAGCTGCAAGTATTTCCAAACTATTTGTCCAAACGTTATGTTAAATCGGCTTACAAGCCCTTATATAGACCCAAAGAATTTCTAGAAGCAGAAGTCTCCAGAACATTCACGAAACCAAGTTAAAAATAAACAAATGAATTTTCTAGCATGATCCTTTTCTTTCTAGCTGTTACGCGAAGCTACGTCATGCGGAATACATTATTAATACTACAACGATAAACAAACCCTTAACCTGACTAGCGTTATCTTAAACGATGGTGTACTACTGTACATAACACCTCCACCCCTAAAGAAAACACACCCCTAGGGAAGAAATTATGCAATAAATCTTTTATAGAATATTAAATAAACAATAACTCAATTAAGTAGGTTATTACAACAATGATACAAAATACAATATAAGTGTTACATGTTAACAGATGTAATATCAAAACATATGATATTTCAGATTCACACAATTTAATGTAACAAATTACAAAATGCATGAATTATATATTTACCAGACATCATATCAAAACAAACTGTATTCAATATAACACAATAAAAGCTATACAAAGTTCAAAATACATGTAATCTTTTTAATAAACATGTTGTAGTAAAATATTGTGCTTCACAATTACATTCGAGACAGAGCATCAGGTATAACATTGTCTTTTCTTTTAATGTGTTTGATTTCTAAATCAAACTCTTGTAAGAATAGAGTCCACCTTAGTAACCTTTGGTTTTTGTTCTTTAGCTTGTGTAAGAACTTAAGACGGTTGTGGTCACTGAATACAACAATAGGTTTAAATGAAGAAGTTAAATACACTTCAAAATGTTGTATAGCAAAAATAAAAGCAAGGTACTCTTTTTCAATTGTAGAATAATTTCTCTGATGTTTGTTAAACTTCTTTGAGAAATAACACACGGGATGATCAATACCCTCACTATCTGATTGTAAAAGAACAGCACCAGCACCGACGTCACTAGCATCAACAGCCGTTGAAAAACTTTTACCAAAGTCTGGTGCTAAGAGAATTGGTGCGCTCTTAAGTACAGATTTCAATTTGTCGAATGCAGTTCGAATTCAAAATTCCATACAAATGATTTACCTTTTTTGAGAAGGTTTGTCAAAAGTTCTGCAATGTCAGAAAAGTTTTTTGCAAAATTTTTCGCAACTTAGCATGACAAAATTCACTTTTATCCACGTGATTGTTAGCTTTGCCTCACTCAATCTGTTGAAGAAAGATTGGATGATTTCCAGTTGTTCGGCAAACGTCTCAGAGTAGATGATGACGTCGTCGATGTAGCTATCAACCCGTCAAGTCCAGCCAAATGGCATAACCTTGAATTGGTACAGCCCATATGGTGTCACAAATGCAGTCGATTCCTTTGCACGGTCTGTAAGAGGTACTTGCCAGAATCCTTTCAGAAGATCGAACTTAGTAAACATATTTGGCTTTCCCAACTTTGTCAATACAATCATCCATCCTTGGTATGGGATATGAATCCGTCTTTGTGATGATATTGATCTTCCGGTAGTCGGTGCAAAGAATATATGTCCCATCTGGTTTTGGCACTAGAATACACGGTGAACTGTATTTGCTCTGACTAGGCTCAATAAAGTCATTGTCCAGTAAGTACTTTATTTCTTCTTTTATATATTGTTGTTTTTATGGATTCATTCTGTATGGATGTTGTTTAACAGCAGCTTCACTTTCAACGATAACATCGTGTTGGATTTTATCAGTCACAAACAAGTTGTTTTAACCGTGCCTTTTGATCCGGTTCCAGATGAATGAATTTCCCATCAATTTTCCTCAGAATGTCCGAGTTATTCAGCTTAGTGGGACAAGGATCCACTTTGGTCTCAATTTCACTGCCACCAACTGATATAGTAAATTGTTATTTCTCTATATTTTCGATATGCACGAGCTTTCCATGTTCCTGTGTTGCCTTAGGATTGTCCCGATAGGAACAACCAACTTTTCGTTGATTGGAAAAATGTTAAGGCAGTGCCACGTATCAGTGATTGCCAGAGAAACCAGGCTACTAGCAAGCTTTAGGCTGGCATGTCAAAGGTAGACCTTGCGCGTCGGTAAAATTGCCATACCAGCACAATTTGCAGACATCAAAGACGATTCAATGCATATGGGAACGCCAGAGACTTACCAAAGTCTGGTCGTCCTCATGTGGCGTCAAGGAGATAAGACAACTATGTCAGGACCACCCACTTGCGTAACCGATTTCAAACTGTATCGGCCAAAGCTCAACAAACTATCACACCGGTAAGTTTCAAACATTATTTTTGTTTTTATCATAAAACGTTTACAAAAATTATTGCACAACGATTTAACACGTTTCGCATAGACACTTTGTACATTCAGCGCTTTGATTGTTTATTTTGGTTTTCAGACGTCCTATCCACACAAACACACTGCGAAACTGCCTAAGTGCATTTGGAATAAAGTGAAGACGCACAAAGAAGGTGGCAGTTCAATCGGAGCACCTCGGAGATTCCACTAATCATCTCTCGGATGTATGTAGGTAGAAGGATCACATCGGCCATTTCCCTAAATGGGACTACTTTTGTGACAGACGTCAAAACAAAGATGGCAGCTCGGATGACAGCTCACTACAGTACGATGCATGTAAAACTTCAATATGTGGCGGCTTCAAATTAAAACAAATAAATTTTAATTTACCCAGCGCTGCAGACACGCAGCAGTCAAACGATGGCATTGTTTATGTTTTGTGCGAACTACATCGTGATCGTGATTTGAGCAAGTATCATTGCACCAGATACATCCGAGGGATGATTGTCCCGATGAAGGAATTACCCGAGGAGTTCCCATTGGGTGGCAGTTCTCACTCAGCGTCACATGCGAGAAAGTCTGCGATGGGCAATGGCTATTCTTTTGAGTATTGTTTTTTTATCAACTGTCTTTCCAAATGCCAGGATAGGTAATCGATGACATTATCGTAAAGTGGGTTGGTGAAGAGTTGTCTTTCTTATTTTTATAATACTATTTTGCGGTATAGTAACTTTCGTTTAAATCGGGTTATCATGGCAATATAAAATCCTGTTGAATTCCTTTATATCGCACTGACTATATGCTGAGGCTTTAGCTATTGTTTATAAGTTCTTTTTATAGATTAAAATAGATTATAAACAAGAACACGTATTTTCTAAACATTCATGTAATTTACGAACTCTTTCACTTATAAATGTATACATGCAACCGCTGACCTACATCAAGTGTGACGTTGTAGTCGGGCGGAGAACAGGTGTCTTCGGTGAGTGATGGTGGTCCACCAGACTGACCTCACATGATGAACAACCATACTGGCCTCACATACCTGCACCTCGCCCTTCGTAGAAATACCGAGGTGGGATCACTGATTGAGGCCAACAGTGTCAGCGCATTGTTTATGTTCTGTCAAACGCGTATGGACAGGAACATGTTTCTGACAATAATTGTTGATGTTAATTAAAATAAACATGTGGATGACAACTTGAATACCCAGGTAAACTAGCAGCACTAAACTAATAAAGTCAAATGAGAAACAGAGATTGTTTTAGCTTAAATGCCACAGGGATGGAAAATAAAACACTCCTTTTTAATCATAGTTTGTGTTAGTTAGTGTTTGCTCAGAACATAGAATACAAAACAAAATCATTGATTTCATACTATCATACTTTTTACGTATAGTTAAAGATAGGTATCGTTGTTATAATTGTGATCGCCGTATTGTCGTTTTCCATTCTCTCACCAGAGGGCGTGCTACACAAGTTTCGTGTAAGCGAAAAATCATTGGCCGAAAAATCCAACATGGCGAGCAGAGCAAGAAGAGTAAAATTTTCGGAGTTGAAGGGAGAAAGAAGTGAATGCATGCGCAGCTACCGTTCACAAAGAGTGATTTTTGACGATGCTTTTACCGAATGGATGGATTTACGAAACATTCTGTTGATCAGAGTAAACAAGTAACTGGCCAAGCTTCATTTTGGAAAGGTACGTCAGGGGTTTTCTCAAACAAATTGTCGACACGATATCAGATTTCGACGTTTTTATTGTTATTGTTGTTGTTTAACCCTTAAGCTATATTTCTTCAGTTTTAAGATGTTTCCAATTTAATCAGTTAGAATCGAAAGGGCGTTGTTACAAAAGTTCATGATTTATTTGAAAAACGCCGAAAAAGGGGTTTAAAACGTCGATTTTAGATAACAGGATATTTGTTTACATAAATTTTCGACTTATTAACTTGCAGTTACTCTCATGAACTGATAATGGATACATTGGTAGATTGAACTCAATACCACCACAAAGGCTTAAGACCTATTTGGACGCATCACACGGTCAAGATGGGTTTTGCAAAGCTTAAAACAAGGTCACAGTTACATTTTTTTGTGGACTTCATCAAATTATTTACTTGAATTTGAATTAGTATTTATAGTTATATATATTTTTTTATTTTTTTTTATTGGGAATTTTTTTTCTCTGATTGGGAAAAAAGTATATGTTTTGCCATTGGGAACATGACCGAATATCGGCTATAAAATCGGCCGAAAAATGTTGCAGTATCCCTTTTACTAATAACATTGTAGTCAAATCAATTCTAAAAATTGTGTTAGCTTGTTTCTGTGAGAAATATGCCACAAACAGGCCTGTATATTTCAAACCAGGACATAGTGTACCACTTGGTCAGACAAAGTGTAGATGTTTTCAAAAAATAAAATATAAAAAAATAAAATACACACAAGTGCTTACTAACTACTATTTTCATTTTTTCTAAAGTATAGACCATAACCTATCGTTTGATTCTATTTTTGTACACAAACGATAAAAGGTAGGAACCACCATTTACATATACCCCACTATACAACTTTGTAGATGTTTGTTTATTGTTTATTGTGTTTATCGTCCCACCAATAATATTTCAGTTATCTGGAGACGGTGTCCACTTCAAGCAGATATGATGCTGCCTTCAGTGTGTATAGCATGCCATGAAAACCTGGCATGGCACCACACCCAGTCACATTATCCTGACACTGTGCCAATCAGTCATGGAACTGCCCGTCTGAACACAACTAAGCACAAAACAACAACACTGTTTTGCATTGGGCAAGACTTGTGATCGGTTTATTTACATCGGAGTGTTTACAACTTGTATTTGTTATATACAATTTTATAACATGTAAAATAAATATGTATATCTACTAACAAACTTTACTGATATACAATGCATATAAATGCACAAAACCATACATTCATTACAATTATCGTATACATGAAACTAACCCTTAACATTGAGAGCTAATTCGAAGGCCAGGGAAAAACCCAGAGATAAAAACTCACTGAACTTTGCCCAATGTAAAAAACTCTGGGAAACTGTACCCCCGAACTAACCCTAATGTAAGCTTCATGAAATCACTCGTTACATGACCTGCTATTAATCAAAACCAAATTCTTGTTATTTCTAACATCATATAAGACCAACGTTTTCACAAACTCATAGCAAATGCAAAATAACTGCATTTCCAACGATTCGAATTTGAAATAGAAACGATGTGAACCGACCGAAGTCTAGCGTAGAACTGACCACCAAACAGAACCCTCGTGCCTTTTCCCGCTCTTACCCGCCTGATTGACCACTGGTCACCTGATACATATCCCATCATTCAAATACACAATCACCCCTATTGTGCATGCCGTAATGTTAAGACATACGTTCTGTGCTATACTACGTAACGCACAGAACTTTCAAGTCTGAACACAACTAAGCACAAAACAACAACACTGTTTTGCATTGGGCAAGACTTGCGATAGAACAATACAAAGGATAGATCGACCGCATTCAAATTCGAATCGTTAAAATACAATACCACTCTCAAAGTTTTAATTTCTTGGTAATTAACAATTTCTTTTCCAAAGAATCGTCTACATAACCGTCCTTGGCTGTGTCTGACCTCCACCGACCATGACGCTTCAAACAACGCTCAGAAACCTCTTCTGCATTGGCAGCCTCCGTGGCTCCGCCAGCGCGCAAAGAATGCAAACCCAGATTTGAATCAGGCGCAACCAACTTTAACTTTGAAACTACACATTCCCTAGTACGTGTATAACTAAGTTTTTTGTCCTTATGTAGCAAAAAACATTTCTCCCCCGACCTACAAGCTGGTCTAAACAAAAATATATCTCCCCCCAACTGCAAATGAGCAGAACTAATATATCTCTGTAACATACGTAAAGGACAAGCAGACGTTTCCCCCCGAGAAATTAATACTTCATTACCCTTCCTATATATGTCAGTCTTACTCTTTTTTATAAAAAGCCTAATATGATCATCATGAATAGTAACGTCATTACACCTTAAACTGCTGACTTCATCGAAACGCAACAAACCAGCATAAGAAAGCAAGATAATGGACAAATCTCTCAAAGTAATAACGTCCGTAGAGCCCACAAACATGTCACACAGTGTAACTAACTGCTCTGAAGTAACGACGTCCTTCTTGACTATGGATTTTAAGTTCAAACGCTTAGCACATTCTAGCATAGATTTTACCAACTGGCTGTCTGTAGGGTCCTTTGAATCACTAATATTATGGTACCACTTAATACCATAATAAGCCGACGACACCACACTGTCCGACTTTCCAGAGTCTATAAGAGACGATAAATACATAGCGACGTGGATTGGATACGCTGGTTCACAGGGGAAGTGCCTCTCAGCACAAAAGTCTTTAAACAGCTTTACTTGATGGGAATATTTGGCAACCGTCTTGTCCGACCTAGACGCCAACAAATGACCCGCCATACGATCGATAACTTTGTCTCTATCAGATATCGCTACACCAGCCTCATCGAATTTCCTTTTAAGTGTAGCTCTTAAACCAACACCTGAAAACACACAAAACTTAAATGACAATACACATTTACCAAACTATCTAAGTTTGTTTATTTTTGTTTTGTTTTTTAAAAACCAGTTGCATCCGTGCAATCACATTTTAACGCCAGCAATCTGAAACTCAAAGATTCATTAGCAAACATTCCATTATTGCCACGTCCAAGCGTTACCGCTCCCAATACAGGCAACTCAAACACATCCTTTATAAAATCACAGTACTCTCCCTTTCCATTGGTTATCATTGACCAAAAAGGAGCTGATTTCCACTTTGAAACTACTAGTGCCCCACAACAACTCTCGTACTTAATTTTCTTTATAGACTCCATTACTCGATTAGGTGGAGGAACTATCCAGTTCTTTTCACCCCGCCAACACTGCTTGAATGCGTCTACGGCTTCCGTGCCTGGTACCCAAAATCTAGAATTAAAACGTAAACATTTAGCATTGTAATGCGTAGCAAAACGATCTACTGTAAATGGTCCCCACTTATCGTTCAAATACTCAATTATTGACTGATTTATTGACCAGTCATCACAATCCTGACATCTACTCAAATAGTCAGCATGCACATTCTAGGAATCCATGTTGCGGACAGACAAACATCATTTTTACTACACCAATCATGAATAGATAAACATATCTCATGCACACCGCACACGTTGCTTCCAGATTCTAAAATATAAGACACATTCTTATTATCAATATATAGCGCTACCTCTTTGCCATGCACTATAATTTCATTACTACACAGTACCCTACGTACAGCCTCTAGCTCCCGCCACGTAGAGCTCTGACTAGCTTCCAGCTCTGTCCATGAGCCACTAACCTGTGAACCTACTACTGGGTTACGACTACCACTGTGCACTTCCGGGCACAAACCATTAGATTCACTTCCGGGAATCTTCTCTCTACAAATATCCACTTCCGGGGATATCGAACTACCAGGCTCCTTTCTTTGAGCTCTAAACGCATTGTCCACTTCCGGGGACAAGGCACCCTCAGATTCACTTCCGGGAATCTGATCTAAACAACACACTTCCACACCGGTGGGTTTATCTACACCACTTTCGCCTACTTCCGGAGGCAAACACAAACTCATATACTCTGGCAATTCCGATGCCCACCGTAACTGATCATTATTACCTAAGTCTAAACTGGTTAACGATGAACCCACAAGCACTGTGTCTAAAGCAAACTGCTGTGTTTCTACGTTATTCATTGTTAAATAACCACCATATCCGACCGCACTAGCATCTGTATACATACAAAATGTAGCCACAATACTTTCTCTTAAAACCTTGCCCTCTCTATTGAGCAATCTCGCATTACTCTGCCAGAACTCCAACTTAGCCACAGCTTCAGGGCTTACCTTAACCAGAGCGTTCCAACTCGCTCGTGTCAAAATACACTTGTACATATATCTACTCATTCTAGACACAATCTTACCCAAAACACTTTGTAGGGAAATTATTTGCCCTACCACGCCTGCCAAAGCACGAACATGAACAAGATTAAGCTTGTCTCTAGAGATCTGAAACAACAAGGATTTTATTGACATTTCTAATCTACCAATCCTTTCCTCTGAAATGAACAACCTATTAGAAACAAAATCCAGGGTATGACCCAACCAAGAACCTTTTCTCATGGGTTTCCACGAACATTTATCTTCTGCCAGAAGAAATCCAAATTCTAGCAGTGACTCCCGTATAAAATCACAAGCAAAACTAGCCCTTTCTAGCCTCACATCTCCTCCTATTCCATCATCTAAAAACATGATAACTTTTAAGCCTAACGATCTCCAATACTTTTGAGGTACTCTTAGCGTTTTTGTAAATATATGCCCTGCGACTGCAATGCCGAACGGAAGGGAATTATAAACATAATATTTAACCGTACCGTTATAAGACCAGCTAAAACCGAGGTACGTAGTATGCTCAGGAAATATGTCGATATGGTGATATGCACTCTTTAAATCAAATGTAAAAATATATGAATTTAGATCAAACAAACGTTCCGCCACTCTAATATCCTCAAATTTTACTTTAAACAAATGCAAACAAGAATTAATATGCCTGCAATCCAATACTAACCTTGGTTTGCCCGCTCTACTATAAGCTACCGTAAGAGGGTTTACAACATGCGGTTTTTCCATAACCTGAGAAACAACCCCTTTCTTTAACAAAGAACTAATTTCTGACTCTACAAACTCCGGATTATCTCTAGCCGACTTATTATTACGAATACAAGCTACTTCCGGCAAAACCTTAAATGGAATTTTGTAACCATTTTTTACTACATCCAGGATATATCTATCATCCGACACACCAGCCCAATGATCATAATGGGACTTTAAACGCCCTACCGGCGATACAGGCTCCACTATGCCCTTACACTCTACAGCCACTACAGACTGTTCATTCGTGCTACTCTCGCCACATACATTATCAACCGCCTTACAACAGCAAGTATCTCCATTTCCAGAGAGACTAAAACAAATACAAGTACTTATCTTATTATTTTGCTGACTGGAACCCTGCGTACATTCGTTTTTTCCAGTGACCTGGCTTGCCACACGAAAAACATAACCCCGGCTTCTGTCTCCCGCTCTGCTGCACTGATGTAACCGTAGCCGACGGCGCTGTATCAGGTCGCTTATAAGGCCAACCCCGACGTGCCTTCCTAGCCTTCTCCGCCTTCGCCTTCTTGAGAGCTCGCGCCTCCTCCTTAAATATCTTCCTCTCATCCTCACTGTCACTAGCAATGGGGTTGCTCTCGTACTCATTTACTACACGCCAACCGAGCTCTGAAGAGTCAGCCAACAAAATCATCTTCTGTCGCTGTCTTAACAACTGTAAAGCTGAAACCATAAATCATAAAAAATAATCTAACGCTAAATACATAGCGCTTTACGGTATTCTTAAACCTACTGACCGTGGGAAAACCACGTGCCCCCTCTACAAAGGAATGTGTATACATATACACCCGGCACTGTAAACCTAACTAAGGCTAAATATTAAATAAAAGTTTATCGTACCTTCATCTAAAGATTGGTTTGCAGACGCTAAATCGTTTGCCTGAATAGACGTCTGTACGTCGTCCAACCTCTCAATTAACTTAGAGTTGCATTTAAATTGCTCCTCGTTACTCTTTCTCTTAAACCGCGGAGCGTCAAGCAATGAAACGGCAGAAGGTTTGGCACTTATCTTAGATATCATGCTGCTGATGTTGGCCAATAACTTGTCGTTGTTCTCCTTAACAGCCTCTTTCACAAAGCCGCGGATATCCTCACCACTGCCAGTAGCCATGTTGTAGACGTGGCAAACACGAAGCGAGCAAAACAAGAGAAGCAATAGAAACGATGTGAACCGACCGAAGTCTAGCGTAGAACTGACCACCAAACAGAACCCTCGTGCCTTTTCCCGCTCTTACCCGCCTGATTGACCACTGGTCACCTGATACATATCCCATCATTCAAATACACAATCACCCCTATTGTGCATGCCGTAATGTTAAGACATACGTTCTGTGCTATACTACGTAACGCACAGAACTTTCAATTATATTTGCCGGAGCATTAGCAAGGGAGCTATGCCACTACCATTTTTAATGACTTTGGTATGTCACGGCCTGGGATCGAACCCGGGGCCTCCCGTACCTGGAGCCGACGCCAGACGCGTAGCTTCTACTACGCACAATACGCAACTGCGTACACATTGTCTCCAAAGAATAAAAAGATATAACAATTAAATCTGCAACAAAAATCTTGCGCTGGAAGTGGGGTGTGTATATTTATTGCAATCAAACAGTACATCTATTTTGACCATGAAAATTATGTAATATTGCTAAAGCGAATTTGTATCTTTTCTGTAGCTCCTGGTATGGGACAAATTTCGTACTCTTATATTTCAAATCAGAATTTTTCAGGTAATTTCGTCCTCAAGATGATCACATACTATATTTTACTTAAAATCTAGTTAAGCTTGATACCAAAAACTCCCGAGAAGACACCATGCAATATCTAAAAAACACAAAGTTTTCCGGGGGCGCATGCTCCCAGGCCCCTCTAGCGACCATGCGTACACATCATATAATGCCCAGCTACGCCCCTGGACGCTCTACCGATTTCGCTACCAGGTTCGGTACTTTGTAGATGATATGCTTCGTCTTAAAGTGGGGACACTAACACAATGGTACTCAAAAGCATTGAACTTCCTGCATCCCAGAGATGTCACATCATTCAGTTTTATGAAAGTTGATCTAATATTACTAATTAGAGATGGCAATGGTTAATCTTCATAAAATATGTATTGCTGTCTTTTAGCTTCAAGAAAGATGCCAGGTCAGCAAAGAAAGAAAAAAGAGAAGAAAAGTGATGTCTACATCTGAACCTACACAATACTACTGTGGGAAAGGACAGACACCCCAACACCATGGTTTTCTTAGCCATTAAAACACAAAAGGTAAAGTATATCAGTACAGATTGTGATAAAGGATCAAGTCAGTAAAGTTGACCTCCATTCATTACCATTGTTGCTGCATTTGTGTTTTTATATTGTCAATATTGTGTTTTTTTCTTTTAATGATAATGATAAAGAAGAGAAAAATATTGTGAGTGCTTGTGGTTTGAAAATAATAATACAGAAGAGAAAAGATTTCATACGACGTTAAGGATTCAAAGGATATCTCTATTTTTTGAGAGATAATCCATTTTTCACAATTTTCTGCAAATCAAATACTCTTCATGTTCCACCACAATTTGATTATTGATAAGCAACATTCTAAGTAATAAACTAAATTAATTTAAGCATATCAATTAATGAGCTAAATGTTCATATGATACTCTTCTGAAATACCTCTTTATGCAGTTTTTGTTGTTTCAGCATCAGATAATTAAAAACCCAACATCCTCTTCTGGTCCAAAACTTCACCAACATGATCTGCTAACACCTGAGCCAAATAGCACTACATGTACAGGTAGATCTATTTCTTTGCAATTCTATTTTTTATCATACTGCTTTAACCAGCATGATGCCAAGTGGTAGGATTGCTGACTCATACAAATCATTGGCCTCTCACTGTGTGGGTGTAGCCGTGTAATAAGTAGAGAATGTGTAAGTGGTCCGGTTGGCTCAACCTGTAGAGCCTTCCCTTGTTTGCAATGGGTCGCGGGTTCGAGTCCCAGACTGACTGCACATTTTCCTCCCTATGTTACAATGGTGCCCAACATAAATGACCAGCGATTGTTATGGTACAGGTGCTTGAGGGTTGCTTGCAAGTTACATGTAGAGCTAATGGTCTGTGGAAATATGAGGATAAATTTCAAGTTGCCCTGGATGTATGTAGCTGGATAGGGAGATAATATATAAGCAGTCCGGTTAGCTCAGTCGGTAGAGCATTTGGCCTGTTAGTGAAGGGTCCCGGTTTCGAGTCCCAGACTGGTTGCACATTTGTCTGCCTATGTTACATGGGTATGATTTTTAGATGGGATAAAGGACTTTTAGTGGAAGTCTTCCAGTTGATTGGTGTGGCATTGGTTCTACCCAGACATTTATCAATAGCCAGATGTTACTAAAATGATTAATGTAACTGCAAATACAGCTAAATGTTGCGGCTTAACATTTATTGTGGTTTTCCTCCATCATAATAGTTAAATGTTGGATATTGGATCATTTGTCACTGCAATTTGTTAGTTTTCCAGTTAATGACAGAAAACATAGAACACATCTATTTACATTTTATTTCATCTGAACTTCTTTACAGGTAAAGATTACTAAGTGCCATACCTAAGGGAATCAGCATATCACTGGAATGAGGCATTTAGTAGACAGAAAAAAATCACTAGATAGCTAGACCAGGATATTCCAAAAGAGATGACAAATGCTAGTCATTTGAGTGGATTGTACTTGGTCCAATATAGCAGAACAATTCTCAGTAAGTTGTTTATTGTTGTTGTTGTTTTAGAAATATATTTAAGGAAGAAAGTATGCCCATAGTAGTGATAATGGATGAAGACCCCAGAAAATGTTTGGGTAGTACCACTGGTGCACCTGAGGCCAGCTTCATGTTTGTTACCAGAACTGGAAGTTGAACTCATGTGGTGAGAGGCCATGGTCCAGTAGGAGTCAGTGGAGTTGTCCATGTCCATAGTTCTTGATTTTAATGAAAACATTCAGTTTGGGAAGATTATGGCAGTCCAGTTGTTATAAATGGAGAAACATTTAACACAAATACCTTGGTTACATTACAGGTCTCTTTACTTTCCTTCATGAAAGTTTATAAACCAACTGAGGCTCAAACCTAATCTGAAGTAATTGTCAGTTTGAATTTTGACAATATGTTGTTATTATAGCATTGTTGTCAACTTAACAAGCCATAATGTGGGTAAACTTGATAATCAAGACAACATTCAAGTTGAGAAAGGTCTTTCTTCTGACATTATTTGAATAAAGGTGGTTCACTAATCAGTGAAGCTTTTTTAGCCAGATATATGTGAAGTATCAACATGTATTATTATATAGCTGCAAAGTTGCAGCCATCTGCTAATTAAGACAACTTAAAGCAACTTGGTCACAGTTTAGTGTAGGAACATGACACAACCACTGATCTGCATTTTAATGTTACAACATCACTGTTGACTCATGAGTCAACATATTGTTTATTATTTATACACAATAATGAATATAACTGCATGCACAGTTTAAAAATGAATTAGTGTAGTTTTTGAGCTCAGTAATGTTAAAAAGCTAGGAAAAATATTGCAACACTATTATTTTTCCAACCTAAACAAACGTTTTAAAGGGCAACATTTCACATAAAATAGTGGTCAGAGGTATCAGAACAACTTATTGTTTTACTATCCGTAGTTAAGTAGTTTTTGCCTTTTTGAAGCAAAAAAAAGAGAAGAAATTGTTAACTTTACAAACTGTGAACAATTCACTTTTAAATCTTTGTACAAGTTGAAACCTTTTCAGACATGCTAATTATAATGGAAACATTTTCAGAACTGTTTTTGTAGCATGGTTTATTTTTTACTGATGATGATATTTCAAGCTTTATTTTGCAATATTTAGTGTGATTTATTATTTAATATGTAAGTTTTACCTGCACATTTGTGGCCAGAATGGTGTTACAACCACTCTTACAAATCGAGAAAAATGATTTGAAGTTATGAAAGGCCTTCTTATGTTGAAAACCAGATGATCTGCCTGCTCACCAGATCTACTTTTTGGGTTAAATGTTTTAGTATTGTATTGAACGTCAAGTATTATGTCTTGTGTGAATGTTAAGTCATGGGAATTTAAGACTTATTTGCTTAATACTGGGATAATTGGTAGCTTGTATTGATACAATGTGCAACACACACAAGTACCATAGCTCACATCCAACGTTTTCATTATTCATTATCCCCTATTAGGATACCATTTAACTGCAACAGAACTGATGCTCATTATTATGCTACAGCTAATCATTATCCAACAGATTAACATAAGACTTGAAGTCCAGACGTTTAAAGGCTTGTAACATCTCTATGTGATGCCTTTAATGCAGTTTGTATACAGTTAAAAGGAATTAAAGTAACACTAAACAATTTCATAAATTTGCATATTCTTTATCCGGGATTTTTTATTATATTTCAGTTACACAAACTCCTGCTCAACAGCTGCCAACCAAAGGCCGACGTCTGATTATACGAGACCCTGAAATTTTAAGATTTTGTCAATCTGCACAGCAGTAACACCTTAGGTAGATAATAAACGATAAAGCTAAAAAGTGAAAGCTCCTACTGCAGTGAAATGTAGACAGCTATGGAGGCAGTGCTAAACACGTTTAATATATACATCGCAGCATGCATTGTAAACTATTTCTTTTTAGACACGTGAAAGTAAAAATCATTGCAGAACTTACTTGTTGTATTGCAATTTGTTTCTTGTTAAAATTAAAGTATTTCTTAACAAAATATGTTGCTTTGTTCTTTGAAGCATGATGCACTATCATTGACCTGACCCTGACCATAAATTTAACATCAATCATTAATGAATCTAAATATGAGATTCATTTTCTTCCTGTCAATATTTCCAAAAATGTAAATCTTTTATCAATAAATAACAGTTTATTTCTGTGTTAAGGTCAGGATAAACTGCATGTTGGTGCATAATTTCACCTAAGTGTATTTTTTTTATTTGAAAAAAAGTTAGACATATCATACCCACAGTTTCGATCTTTATAACATAACTTTAAGTGTAAAAAGGGAATTAATAAATGAAGCAGACATAGTTAAAAAACATATTTAATTCCAAAAGGTATTACATCATTTTTATACACTTGAAAAGCAATTGTTAACTCAAAAAAAACAAGCAATGAACTCTTTCTTAAAAAAATATAATTAAAAAAATCAGTTGACTGCAGCATGACTTTTGAGTGTTCATTGTCATTTTCAAAGATTGCGTCCTTTGTAAACATGTCCAGACATTGAAGAACCCAGCTCTGTAATCATCCACTGAATGTCCTGGAAAAAAAAAAGGAGTCATCTAACATTGGATTTAAGCTGATTTTTATGCCTAACTATTTATATGTGTATGATACACTGGAATGTTTAACTCGTGCAATAAACCAGCAGACCCCGGATCTGGTAGAGCAATCATTTGTGCGTTAGCTCTAGGTACAGTAGGCCCCAGGTTCAATCCCAGGCCGCAGCATACCAAGCGTTAAAAATGGTAGTTGTGTAGCTCCCTTAGAAACGCTCTAACAAATATAAGAGGAGTTCCATGACTGGTTGATCTGGAGTAAGGATAATGTGACTGGGTGTAGTATCATGCCAGGTGATCATGGCATGCTGTACAGTGAAGGTAGCATTATATCTCCTTCAAGTGAACACTGTCTCCGGATAACTGAAATACTGCTGGGGTCGATAAACACAATAAACAAAAACCAGCAGATACAAGTAACTCTAATCAGTAAATTAAGCAATAGGTCTTTTTGCACACAAAAAATATAAAATTCAGATACAAATGATTCATACAGTGTATTACACAATCGTTTCAACTGTTCATCTTCTTACAATTTCTGTTATGCAAAATCTATGTTTGCTTACATTATACTTTTTTATCTATTAGGCATTCCTTTGAAATATTACACACAAGTTGAATACACATGGTCATGTGTATATAAACAAACAAATAATTTAGATTTAGGAAAGTTAACTGCTATTGTAAATGTGTTTGTTTGGTTTATCTTCAATTCACCTCTATATCAATTATCTAGATAATGTGTTCACTTGATGCATATATGGTGCTGCCTTCACTGTGTATACCATGTTGTGAACACCTGGCATAATATCAAACCCACTAACATTATCCTGACACCAGATCAACCAGTTGTGGAACTACCCTTATATTTGCTTGATCTGGAGCCTCACTCTACCGACTGCTCTACTACCTTGTCTTGATTCCTAAGTAGACCCAACCAACATTGATAGCCTGCTGTGCTTCTGTGTACATAAACAATTCCTAACAACTGGGATGAGAAGTGAACTCTTTAGCTTAATTTGTACATTTTGCTCATACACTCCATAGGCTCTGATTTCTAAGACAAGAATGATTTAAAGTTAAGGCTGTCATATGTAAGACCATAACTTAGGTAATTTACATCTTGATAATAATGCAATTTTAATTGGTAAGATAGTAGGCTAAAATGAACTTACTGGCATTTGACTGAAGTACATTTCCTTGGACCATTGTCCGCTTCACCATGTCATATCAAGGGGTCAACAGCTACAGCAAAGGGTCTACGTGGTTGATTGAGTCATAGGGAGGCCATTCAGTTGGGTCCAGAGCGAAATATGACTGTTTTGTTTTCCTGAAGAATAGTACAAGACATGAATATATTTACAAGCATTTTAAGTTCTTATCCACATTTATTCACAAACTAAAGGATAAGCTCTAAGTGTTTAACAGTATATTAAATTAAAACAACCAATTAGAAAGGAATCTGTTAGGAGTATTAAGTTAAATCCAACACAGTGACCTTAATTTACCATACAAAAAGCAAAGCATGAGAAACTAGTTTGTAACTGATTATTATAAATTGGACATTATTATAGCTAGTATGATAAATACTATTTTTTAATAGTTTGCTTTCAGAAAAAGCATTTTAATGCTATGAAAGGATTGGATTTTCATTACTAATGCTAGTGTAATTTTTATCACCAAATAACCAGTTTTGTATGCGCACACAGGGATGCAAAGACAGCTAACCACCTGCAGTGAGGGTCTGCACTGTATGCCTGGGGCTCACAGTAAATAGGTCTCTGAGCAGCAAAGGGTTAACTAAATAAAGACGGAATAAATATATGGAGGTGGCAAAATCAAAATAAAGAATGCTTACATATATTTTTCTTATTCTTCAGCAAATCATTGTGACCATCTAGATTCTTCTTAGCCCTCTGACAAGACTCCAGTCCCATTCTCTCCTACTACTCATCCTCATGTCCGGGTGTTGGTTAAAACGGCCTCAGGTCAAAACGGCCTCAAGTTAAAACGACCTCATTTTGGTCAAAACGGCCTCACTATTTGGTCAAAACGGCCTAACTTTATATTTTTTTGGTTAAAACGGCCTCACGTTTAGTCAAAACGGCCTCGATTTTTTAACATAACGGCCTTAATTTTGAAATTAATTTCATATATTATATGAGAAAAATTAAATTAGATGCAGTAAGGGATCGTTTATAATGCTTCATTACTGTTGTCATTGGAAATATGTACATGTCAATTCGCTTAATTTATGTTTTGTTCATTCTATTAAAAAAAAATATTAATTAAAAAGATAAAATAATAAAAAATTATTTATTCCATGACGAGGCAAACTTAGTAATTAATGTATGTTTTATTTTCAACATAGATAATAAAATCCAATACAAATTAATGCATATTGTTTTTCGGGAAGTAAACACAACTGAAAGGTAACACCGACTTTAATGTTGTAATTGAAAAATAACAGTTTTCTAGTTAATAAATGTAAACAGGATTTTCTTTAGTTTTCACTGGTACCACAATTAAAGACAACTAAGAAAGAAAAGAAAGTCTAATTAAGTTGTATAAGTTTTTGCTTAAACACTAGATAAAAAATTTGGTAAAACAGGCAGAAAATGACGATAGCAAACAAAGACTTCTTTACTGAGTTACAAATTAAAAAAAAAAAATATATATATTTTTTTTTTGTAAATCTAGGCATTTAAAAGCAAGGAAGAGCCACTGCTGGCATTGGTACTACAATGGGGAAGTTACAGTCAAAATGGCCACATTACACATGCAATTTAAAATATATAAAAAATGCACAAACATGTAGAAATTAATAAATACTTAAAAACACTGAATTTTCACCCATATCCTCAAATAAAATGGCCAATTTGGCTGTGTAAAAATATATTGTGGCTTAATATAACTACTGCCAGATGGGACTAGTACCAATTACTTTGTGCCAAGATTTAAATTAGTGCAATAATATTGAAAGAATTTTGGCCCTGTAGGATAGCTTTCACATGTATTAGCGATTGCATGTATCCCAGTTTGTTTTCTCAAAATATTTGGTCAAGTTAATGTGTAAACATCATAAACTAAAAATGTTAAAAACAATGCTAATCAATTCTGGTAGTGGCCTGTTCAAATACGATTTGTAAAACAATATTTTTAAGCAAATGTGTGTTTTGAGATTCCCCCTAATCATGAACATCTGTAAATAATGCCGACTTTTTTTCATGATTACTGACTAAAAATAAGCATTCGACACTTGCTTTCTCTTTGGCCTCGTCCGCAAGCATAAAACACACTTAAAATTACTAGAATTCGTGTAAAATTATGTAAAACTTCCAAAAATGTAATGCAACATACTATTTACTTATGGTCTCCAGCGACTCCAACGGCCATTGTTCTCGTGAAACTTCGCGACCTCACGTTTATCCGCACTCGGAACTCCTCGGATAATTCCGTCCTCTACGTAATCAATCTGATCACCTCGGCCTTTATGCTATGCAAGAGACCTCTGACATAATAAGGCGCCATCTTGGATCTACTTTGTGTGTCTTAGTTTTAATACTGGGTATTTAATGTTGACTTTTCAATTTTCCGTAAATCATATAGATTGTATTGATAAAAAAAATCGTTGTTATTGCAAGATATACTCAACTAAATGATATATATATAATTTGTTACTTTCTCGCGAACGGACACTGTTTCATAACTCAGGCGACGCACTTTGGTGTATTCTAGAGCTATGTACGAGGTGTATTTTACGAACCATACGGAAATACCCGAAGTTTTACGATTGCTACGTAATGTATCCGAAGCTTGCCGGAGATCGCCGAGTAGGCACGATTGGTTTATCCGTTGCGCAATCGTAACAACTCGGCCATTTCCATAATTTTCCGAACAAATCGCCGAGGGGTCCCGATTGTCCGTTGCGGTAAGGCTAATTAATTTCCCGAATTCATTTGTTTACATTAGCTGACCTACGGACCTCAATAAACTACATTTTTGTGCAATATACTTTAAAAAAACACATAAGCAAATGTTTTAAATATGTAATTATGAATATATAATTTAATTTTAAACAGATATGCTTTATTCCCAGTATTCCCGTGTTTGTTACTCAGGTGTGTCCCTTTAAAGTATCAACATTAGATATTTTATGATAGGATACAACTTATTATTTAATTAAATACAACATGTTAGAAAGCTTTCGCTATTGTAAGCGATTAGCAACATAAAACAAGTTTACCTCAAACGATCTACACACATTTACCATTATCAACCCATGACCGAAATACGATCTGTACGGTTAACCGGGATTTATACGTGATTTCGAACGATACGGTTTTCAGTCTTGTACATATATACTGTTACTGATCAACACAGACAAAAGATACAAAACAAACAAACAAACAAACAAAACAACTACAAACAGAGGCGGTTAAAAAAATGAAATTGAAATAAACCATATTACGGATAAACCTCTGTAGAACATCATTTTTCTTGTTAAAAATGTCTTTTTTACAAAATCAACAAGACGACCAACCAGAGTTAATGTGTTTTTTTATCACTGTACTGTGCTCAGTAAGCTCTAGTAGTGTGCGAGGTTTCCAATCAATATCTATAGTACCTTAAGAGTTATTATCCCGACATGCTCTCTTTGCAACAAGAGAGATCATTAAAATATAGACTGATCATGCCCAGTACAACAACTTTTCAACTAAAAAAGTGAAATCTGAATATCGGTACTTGCCACATCCGGAACGGTACCACCTTGGAACGGTCAGTGGCAAAACAGGAGGTTAAAACCAGGGTGCACCACCTCACACATGTCCAAACAGGTCCTCATATGAACACACAAACAAGTTGCCTTTGTGAAATAACATCAAAATAACACCACCCATCAACTAGAAAATGTTGCATTGAAAAGCACACAAACATATGAAACATGAGAAGCTAATAGCATTGTCAAGCAAAAGGATGACTACTCAATTACCTTACCGAGACCAGAGCGTTATTAAACTTAATATCTTTCAATGAGCACAATTTAAATTGCAGCTTAATACTACAATTTTGACTTTTGCCATTAAATGTGAAATAATTTTTAAAAACAGTCGAGAGTCAGTGTCATGAGTCCCCCAGCATTTTCTTTCAATAAGCTTTATCAATCGTTGAAGAAACAAACGATTTTTCTCAAAGACGTTTTGAATTTTGCTCCGAACACCCTTTCACAAAAAGGGAGATAATTAAAATGGAACCATAAACAGTTATGGTTCTTGTCACCGCACAAAACGCTCAATCCTTGTGTAAATTTGCATCTCAGTATCTGATATTTTCCTGAGCACCGATGGAGATAAATGACAGCAGACGGACGGACGGACAGACTGATCGACAGACGGACAGACGGATCGACGGACGGATGGGCGGACGGACTGACTGACCCATTGTCCGAGTGAGACACGGCTGGACGTCATAGGCGACTATATCTTCCCCTCTCTTAGAGAAGCATACAACTCCCTCCCATTGATCCGTCTAAGTGTTAAACAGATATTAAGAATGCGTGAAAATTTCTTTTGAACAACATTTTAGCAAATGTTTTTGCACCTTTTTGGACATGTATGTTTTTCAATGTGGCTATGGGCTCTATGTAATTTCACAAATGTGTGACATATTCGTCACACACGTTGTAAGGAATTCGTACGAATTTTTTTAAAACATGTCACTTTCGTATGTGTGAACATACAACATTCAACGCAGCTTGACAAACAGCAATTTTCGATCAACAGCTGTGCTGAATTTAGAAAGAAAATGCCCAGCTTGACCTGCCGCCGGACTTAATGCAGGCGAACGATTAGATGAAATCTTGCTAGACTTCAGCATAAGCACCTCGGTATGATATTTACTGCTGATGTATGATGGAATGACCACATCGTATCCTCCCTTACAAAGGCCTGGCTGTGCATCGGCATCCTTAAATCTCTAAAGTTCCAGATAAGTCGATCAGCTCTCGAAAGGATGTATTTCTCCTACATTGGCCTTCATCTTGAATATTCCGATGTTGTCTGGGACAACAATTGTTCTGATCTATTTAAGAATGATATCGAAGCCGTGCAGAACGAGGCAGCAAGGATGGCCACTGGAGTTACAAAACATTTGCAATATCGACAACCTTCTGGTTGACCTAGGATGGGATTCTCATGCATCTAGATGAAAGAACTATAGGGTCGTTCTTCTTTATAAAATGAAAAAAACACGTCCCATCAATATCTCTCAACCCTAAAACCATTAACTGTCCAAACAAAATACCACTAACGAAACACCGACCACATTCCTCTTGTACACACTCGAACCCAGTTTTATAACAATTCTTTCCTTCCGTCTACCATTCGCGACTGGAACGTTCTATCCTAGTCCACCAGAAACAGTGCCAACTTTATCAAGCTTTAAGTCTGCTTGTTTACATCCGCCAAATACCTTCGTATTATAATGCGGGTCAGAGAAGAGATCCGATCCTTCATACACGACTACGACTTGGCTGCAGTTCCTTAAATTATGACTTACATAGAAAGTCATTGTTAACTTTCCACTCTGTTATTGTGCCCATGTTGAAACTGCCAATCACTTTCTACTGGAATGCAGCAAATACGTCCACGTAAGACAGTCCGTTTCATCTAACACTACATGTCTACCCACACTCCAAACACTACTTTACGGTAATTATCACTTCACTGTCGAACAGAAGCGAAAAATCAACGTCCAAAACTTTATTCTGGCCTCAGGACGCTTCTAGCCTAGATCACTTTATGCTTGTATTTTGTTCCTACGGCCTTGTCGTGAGGTGGCTTCTGTTCTACATGTCTTTTTTTTTCTTTAAAGTACCCACGTACTCAACCAGCTCCCTATTATAAAACACATTACCAGCGCTATAAATTAATTTTCCTCATAATAATCATTTTCACGACCCCCCGCCCCCTTCATTAGTGCTTCCGTTTACGACTAGCTAACGTACAGTAACAATTCTTTCTTTCTTCTTTCTTTTCCTTAGATTTTGGACTTTTCATTTCATGCAAATAATGCACCACACCAGCGTGTCCCGAAATGAAAATATATGTTTGTAATAGTTACATGCAGAGAAATTTACATAAGTTTCTAAAAAAAAACTTGCTTTCCAATCCAGCAGCTATCTTTATGTACTTATTTCGTTTATCAAAGCGCTATGCATTATCGAATAAATAAAGTTTAAACTAACATGGCCCTCTACATTGTGCTGCTCGCCAGGCTGGGGCACGATGGCATCAGAAGCAAAACTTCACCTTGATCCAATGGTTTTGTCTGGAATGAGCCATCAAGTTCTTGCGAGCTTGCTGAGGATGGTAATGCGTTAATTTTGTTAAAGAAACTGCAGTCTGAGAGGTTCATACTTTCAGATATCATTCCAGATCAGCTTACATTTTGAATGTTTCCATTTTATCCATGCGACTTGTTGACCAAGCTGTACTGCTCACTCTGGTTTTTCTAGTTTCTAGTTTCGTCTTCTTCAGACCTGACTTCATGGGTAAGGGTTTGTGTGAAGTAAATTCATAAAATAAACACATATAGACAACAAATGTAAAAAGTGATAAAGAACGATAATAATAATAATAAGTTCACGCTTTGATGTATTTAATAAATTATAACCGCTACATCCCCCCATACCACCGCATTATATATTTTGTTAATCATATGTGCTTATTTGATTTACGTTCTTTATTTGAAATATTAATGTACGTAACACTGTAACTGTTTTTCATGCAAGCAAACGTCCCGTTGAGTTTTCTAAAAGCACCTGTTTAAATACATTCCAGGCTCATGACATCACTACACCATGTAACCTGACTGACCGGCACAACTCATGTCCCTCAGACTCCTGCTGTGTACGGGATGACTACATGTTCACTGAGACCTACTGCCGGCAGTATGGTAGAGAGGGCAGCAACTGCGTCACACACACGTCCCAACTGGAATCCCAGTTTGAGTGTCCCTGTCTGCCCGGCCTCTTCTGTGAGCCGAACATTCACGGAGTTCACCCGTCACTCTTCGGAAAGTGCACCGATGGCACCAGAAGCACCACGACGACAACGTACGTTCCCGACATCTCCAGTACTCCCGACCAACCTTCTACCACATCGGACGAGCACGGGAACCCAGTGGTGGGCTAAGATGCGTGATGACATGGTGTAAATCCAGGACTGTATGACATGCTCTATTACTCGAATACAGTTTTTAAAATTTCAATGAAAAACTGACAGTTATGTGTGAAGTAGACTAATCTGCCAAATGACCTGTGGAGTCATGGAAAAGACGCAGGGCCTCATAGCCAAATTTGTATTTTTATTAAATCGTATTGTCGTACAATTTTGAGACCATTTCCAAAATTAAGCTTTGTTGTTTTGTGTACACTGCTTTGTTAAGTGGTAAAAAGTAGATACAACACATTTGCTTGCTTTCATTAATTTTCTGTATCTATCAATACATATGCACCTTTACAAAACTAAATGTTCATTACCAGTATTGTTGTTAATTGCAGCTGGCTATTTGTCTTTTATGATCATAAAATAATTATTACACTATCATTTTTACTGTTATAAACAAAGCACTTTAGCGCGGTAAAATCTTAGATGTATCACGTGGTTCATGCTGGATTTACTCCTTATTTCCTAACATAAATTTATTGGATCCTTTCATTCGAAATCGACGAGTCCGAGTAAGGATCCATCAATAGTTAATGCACGGATGTGATGGTAACACGAAACTGATTAAACAGCCAGCGTTAATCTACCTATATTTTAGATAATACATATAGAAAAGATAGAAATTCTCAAATTGTCAAATTCAATTAGATCTACTCAGAAAATAAATACACAAAGAGTCAGTAAATAAGACTTGTTAATGGGTCCTGAAGTAAAAATAACTTGAACAGGGGGAGCAATCCTTGTAAATAAAAGTATATACCTTACACGTTTGCTTCCCTTTACAATTATGCGCGAAGTAGGAAGCTGTCGTTATTTCTGCGAAAATACAGACGCTTCTTGACACAGTTAACAACCTTGTCTTGATTTCTTTGGTTTTGGGTTGTCTGTGTTTTATTTTACAAGATTGCTACTTTAAAATATATATTAATTAAAACAAACAAGACTTATACCAAATAATTAAAAAAAAGTACAATAGTAACCCTTATATATTATATTTTATATGCAAGTATTAGGTTTCATTCATTTATAAAATTCGCTGTCGACCTTTCTTGAAAGTGTGGGGACTGTCAGAAAAGATCGATAATGATATCTTTATTGGGGTGATTCTGATTTTGACATTCATGTCATGATTGTCTTAAATAATAAAAGATTATATTTTCTTATAACAGTGATGTTAAATTAAGGGCTCTAATTTACCATGACATTCGAGATTAAATTCCATGTAGATGTATTTGGATTAGTTATTAATATTTAAAACATACAGAATGTGTTTAATTTCATTTGTATTTATTTTAGAGACAGTTACAAAGTACTAAATAAGAAAATATAAAACAGTATCAAGAAGATGCATTCCACTCCTTCTCCTCCTCCTAACCAACAACAGCAGCAGCATCGTCATCGTCATCATCATCATAAACATAACCATCATCATCATCACCATAAACATAACCATCGTCATCATCATCATAAACATAACCATCATCATCATTGTTATTATCTTCATCAAAAAAGACAATTACAACAGTACCGTTATCTCAAGTGGTTATACGTCATCAACACTTGCGTTTATACTCATCATCATCAACATCATCATCATCATCATCATCATCGCCCTCAAAAAGACAACAACAACAATACCGTTATCTCAAGTGGTTATACGTCATTAACACTTGCGTTATACTAATCATCATTATCATCATCATCATCGTCGTCATTATCCTCCTCATCATCATCATCAACATAATAATAATCATCATCATCATCATCATCGCCCTCAACAAAGACAACAACAACAATTCCGTTATTAAGTGGTTACACATCATCAACACTTGTGTTTATACTCATTACAGTTCCCATTACTTAAATGTCCAGACTTAAAAAATGTGAAATGAACATAATTTGCAAACATCGTGCTTGAACACACGTACACAACATTTCACTCTTTAATTGGATAATTCTAGAAAGAATACGGTAAAGAATTACGACAGGACAGTCAGATCCATATACACGAGAAGTGGAAATTATATACCAAATGAAGAAGTATGGGGGAAAAGTGCCTCTTGTAAATCCGAGGCCCTTAAAACGTGTGTTCGAATTGCTATAAGCCCGAAACAATACATATCGGCATGAAACAATACATATCGGTATGAGACTTTTATTTGAGGAGAATTTCTTGATGAACTCCAGTGAAATTATCCAGCCATTTGTCTCCATCCAGTGATTTGTTTCCGGAAAATGTTGACGTCAGAAGGCTTAGAATCATGAAATGATTAAGAAACAATTCAAAGATTCAAGATCAAAAGAGGCACAATGTACTCAAAGAACAAAACATGAAGATCAGAGGTAGATCTATACTGTGGTCCAAGATGTATT
Source organism: Sinonovacula constricta (assembly GCA_007844125.1). NCBI lineage: Eukaryota > Metazoa > Mollusca > Bivalvia > Cardiida > Solecurtidae > Sinonovacula > Sinonovacula constricta. The sequence goes on along the minus strand of CM017556.1, from coordinate 56,779,516 downwards.
ACAATCAGAACATCTCGGATAAATACGTGTCGTCTCTCGGTTGTATTGAAGGGAATACCCCGCGAAAATATACAGGACGTCATAAAAATGTCTTGTTATGTCTGTTGGACATGCAGTAACAGTTGTGTGTCTACCAAAATGTGCAATGTAAATTGATGCAATGCAACTTTATAGGCCATAAAATCAATAAAATCTACAACAATCGTATGTTTTGAAAATCTTTTTAGTCTCGTATTCTTCCGGCAAGCAAACAAATCACGATTCTGTAAGCATCACTGCACTAGGTTGGGCTCAGTACATTTACCTGTCACAGGCGCGGAGTATTTTCGGCCATGTGACTCATAAAATGTCAAGTTAAACGTCCGTTAGGAATTGGAAAATAGTTGTTTCAAATCGTCTGCACAAATTATAAGAGGATCAGAGCTTAATTATTTAAATATTGTTCAATTAGAATATGCCAGTGTGTCATTTATTACGTTGTTGTATCGTTTTGCATGTTTTAGATTTACTGTGTTATTGTTTACTTTCGCATTGTGAACTGCCTTGCATAAATTGTACAGAAAAACGTCCATAATTATTCCTTTAATTATTAAAGAAATCTGAAGTTTTCAGACCGAAATAAATTATTCTTTATTTAATCAATAAGAGTACAATATACACGAACCTTAATAACAATAACATATTGCAGCAAGAATCTTGATATACATGGCCGAGAGCCTGAACATTGCTGGACTAGATGTGAGAATAACGAACGGTGACTGCCTAGGATGATGGATACGTTCAAGAAATGATCGTACCAAAGACGGAATAACCCGAGAAACCGAATGGAATTGTCACTAAGACGAGCTAGTGACGGACCGTTTCAAAAGGGTCGGAGAAGCTTGTTTACTACATACATATCCAACCAGTTTAAGTGTAAACCACGTGGTGAATGGTTGGCCTACGTCATAAAAAAGACCACGTGTGTTTTGTCTGTGATACTGTGTGGGAGCATTTAACATAGATGTGAGCACACACAAAAAAACAGTCTAAATAAAAATCCGAAATCATGGAACTATTGGTCCTGGAACTGAGTGGTCGTTAGAATTTCTGGCTGAATTCTTCGATGCGTTCTTCTTTGCTGTCAAATGCACTGTTCAAATAGTATTTGCTGTCGGGGCCGGATTTCTTCTCTACACCACCTCTGGAACAACAGATAACAATTGGTTGTCGATTGTTGAAATGATAATAATGATGAGGATCTACAATGAACAATATGCTTGCCTTGTTTGAAGGGACAGACCTGAGTAACAAAAACGGAAATACTGGGAATAAAGTAAAACTGTTTAAAAATAAAGTATTAATTCATAATTTCATATTTTACACATTTGCTTAAGTTGTTTAAGAGAACAATGGCCGTTGGAGACCGTAACTAAATAGTATTTTGCATTAAATATTTGGTAGTTTTACATGATTATACACGAAATCTGGTTATTTGACGTTTGTTTTTATGACTGACGACGAGGCCAAAGAGAAAGCAAATGTCGAAACTTTATAGGTTGTCATTAATCATGCAAACATAGGCTTTGTTTACTGATGTTCATTATTAGGGAGAATCTCAAAACACACATTTGCTAAACAATATTGTTTTTTAATGTCGTGCTTGTCCAGGCCACGACCAGAAATGATTAGCATTGTTTATTACATTTTATTTAATAATGTTTACAAATGAACTAGACCTAATATTTTGAGAAAACTAACTGGGATGCATGCAATTGGAAGCACATATATAAGCTATCATACATGGCCATAATTCTTTCAATATTATTGCACTAATTTAAATCTTGGCACCTAGTAAACGGTACTGGTGCCTCTTCTTGTTTGTAATATATAAAAAACGTCCTTTCATTCATTATGAATCAAAATTAAAAGACTCTCACCGTACTTTTGAATAATTATTTAACAAAAAAAAAAGAAGTAAAGTTTCCGGATATGTGTTAAACTTACAATGTATTTTCAACAATAACAGTTCATTAACGGCGAGAGTTCGAGTCCCGTTTAGAGCGAGAACTTTTATGTGGAGAAGTCTTCCAGGAGTTTATGCACCAATAATTAACCTACCATAGTATATGGCAATAATTGTGTTTGTGCGATGTAACAACACACACGCACGCACGCACACATGCAACAAAAAACAAAAAACAATAATACCTTACAAAAATAAGTTGACGACATGCGAATCTTTTACGTACCTGCCGAACTTATCTGCGTCTTCGATTGTTTCTGGAAGCACCGTTCCGTTGGTTTCCGGCAAAATAAGTGACAGAAGGCCGGCAAGAACCGAGAGTCCTCCGAATATAATCAGAGGCAGGGCTTTCCCGAATGACCCCTCTACTATCTCACCCTGAGAGATAAAACATAAAATATGCAAAGCTCGACCATACAAACACTCAATATATTTGGTATCTTGAAATAAATTATATATAAAATTTGTTTATGTTATTAGAAAGCAAATAGATGTAAATTGGCAAACGTCGCGCCTGATACTTTTCATTTTAGACTGTGGTATGACCAGTGTCAATTTTATTGAATATTGAGCTAGCATAAAACTATTTTAGAGATGCAGAGCTAATTCACCTTTTGTGAAATTGTGAATCATCCCAGTTGCTACAGTCTGTAAACTTACCAGGTCTGCGATGTATGGGCAGACCATGCCACCGACTCGGGCGAACATGGAGCTGGTACCCATGCCGGAGTTTCGAACCAGGGTGGGAAAGAGTTCTGCCGACCACACGTAGATGACGGCGAACGCCGCTGAGATGCCAAACTTACCGACGTTAGATAGTATCACGGTCACCCAGTACAGAGCTAAACAGGGGCGAAGCATAGTATACTTTTTATACTTTGATGTATTTGTATATCAACCGTCAGTAAACGTCCATTATTATAGTGTATTTGTTACATCATATATATTTGACAGTGTTTTTTTTTTAAATGTCAACGTTCACATTTTTGTTGCGATTGCGATTTTAACACTATAGCATACAGTCAGTCGGTCAGTGGGTCATCGGTCGTCGGTCAGTCGGTCGGTCAGTGGGTTATCGGTCGTCGGTCAGTCGGTCAGTCGGTCATCGGTCGGTCAGTGGGTCATCGGTCGTCGGTCAGTCGGTCGGTCAGTGGGTCATCGGTCTGTCGGTCGGTCAGTGGGTCATCGGTCGTCGGTCAGTCGGTCAGTCGGTCGGTCAGTAAGTCATCGGTCGTCGGTCAGTCGGTCATCGGTCGGTCAGTGGGTGATCGGTCGTCGGTCAGTCGGTCATCGGTCGGTCAGTGGGTCATCGATCGTCGGTCAGTCGGTCGGTCGGTCGGTCGGTTGACGGTTAGTCGGTTGGCGGTCAATCTATCGGTCGGAGGTTAGTCGGTCGATCGGTCTTTCGGTCGGTTGGCAGTCGGTCTGTCTGTCTGGTCGGCCAGTCAGTCAGTAGGTCGGTCGGCTGTCAACTGATCGGTCGTTTGGAGGTCGATCAGTCGGTCGGTCTGTCCGCGGTCAATCCGTCGGTCGACCGGTCGGTCGGCGGTCAGTCCGTAGGTCGGTCCGTCCGTCCGTCGGATTGTCGGTCGGTCTCTAAATGGTTTACGCCTAGCACCTTAAGATGAAATGAACAAACAAAGAACGTCTCATAAGCTCTGCCAGAACCTTTCACCCTGCCTTGGCTTCTAGAGGTGGTGCCCGACACTTTGAGCAATTACTTAAAACGAAAATATTGCAAACAAGACTAAGTTAGTTTTCCAAAATGTGTTAGATAATGCCCTTTATTAGTGTGAAGGTTGACAGGCAGCACCACAAACATAATTTCTGTGGAGTTGGGTATCATATCTCCGTATGCAAACTTAAGTAACGATTGTTTACAACCAACCACCTATTTTGCAGCTTTTAAGACATAACGCAGCTGTTTAAATGATTTTTTTTTTTCATTTTTAAATTGGTAAATTGTGTTTAATAACACTTTATTATTCGCCCTGTTGTTGTTTTTTTTTTTTTGGGGGGGGGGGGAGGCATTCCATCAGATTCGAAATTTTTTAATGGAAATCCTATTAGTGATTAAAATTATTATTAGTTAAAAGGTGCGATAGGGGGTGGGGCGTGGGGCGTGGCTCGTGGGGTTGTACTTACATTCGTCAGCGTAAAGTACAGTAAATATGGTGGAAAGGCAGGCGAGGCCGCCGAGGATCATGGTGCCTGGCGTGCATCACCTTCCGCCCCACCCTGTTGAGTAGCAGAAGACACATTGCGTAGGCCGCCACTTCCATGCTGCTGTTGATGGTAAAGTTCACGTAGATGTCTCCGTTAAGATTGCCGACATTTAGACCCAATCCGTAGTAAACCATACTGACTACCATCCTGAAACAGGCATCAAGTGATGTTTGACTAAACATAAATACTTTTGTATTGGTTTACAGTTCTTAATCATTTTGTGTTCTGATAATAATGTAACATAAGGCATAGACAGCTAAGCGAAAGTAGGCAGGCAAGTATTTATTTAACCTACAAATAAATTACATTCGTACAATTCATTTACTGGCGACACCTAGCTTTAATTAAAGAGAGACCTGCAGATGAATACCAGGTTAGATATAAAGACACCAAGATAAGTCTTTCTCGACTCCCGGTTTACTATACCACAAGTTTTCATATATAAAAGTTTTAGCTCCGACTAACAATGAACTGATCGTACGTAAACACATTAAACATATTATAATCATTATGTAATTTAATATTTAATGGCATCTAGCCGTAAGTATAAAGTACAAGCAAGATAAAATAACATCAACTTGGATCAGGTTCGAATCATACCACAATATGGTGGATTATGTCTGTTTTTCACTAATGTAAGGAGATTTCCTTCTTTTGAATTTATCTGCCCGTACATAAAATGTGAACAAAAACAAGAGAAAAAGATACCAGTTGAAATAAATAATGAGCGTCCGACAGACGAGACGCGGTGACGTCAGCATCTTCAAGACGCTCTCCTTCTTGCCGGTGTCAGCGGTGTCCTTGTTCAGATATCCTTCGGGAAGGGTGACCTTATTGACCCTGGCACATTTCTGGATGATCTTGTCTGCCTCCTCCAGCTTTCCCTTTGTGATCAGCCACCGTGGAGACTCAGGTATCAACCTGTGTATGTTAGCAAGGACGCGGTCATTGGAAGTGGACAAGGTACTACGTTTTAGTTAAAGCACACAGTGTTTAATGGTCAAATAAATGTCGAGGATTTATAACCAGTAGGGCATTTGAAAGCTGAGAACTGAAATAAGGTGCCGGTGTGTTTAATGATTGGATACAATGTTAATTTTTGATAACCAGTAAGCGTTAAATCGGAAATAAGGTGTGACATTGTTTAATCGTCGAATGTTTGTAATTGATTGCTGGTCTGCAACTTGAAAATGTTGTGGTTCATTATTAGGTGCAAATGTGTTCATGGTCAAATATCTATTGCTGATTACCAGTAAAAGTTTGTGTGAAAATTTAAATAAATTGTCAATATGTTTAATCATCTAATGTCAGTTTTTTGATAATCAGTAAAAGTTGAAAATTAAAAACGTGCCTATGTGTTTAATAGCCAAACGTCCCTGATGACGAACACAATATGATATGGTTTGGAGAAAAAAAAGATATATAAATGGGTAATCCGCCTCCAGTCTAAACTTCCAACCCTTGTCTATCGCAATCAAGGCAGATCCATACTAAAAGTAAATATAGTGGTTTACATACTTTAATGAAACCATAGTACTCAATAACTGAGTTGGCGGTTGTTCAGTTAAATGCAAATCTTATCTACAGACCAATTTTACCTAGTACATGCACAACAGAAATCTTATCTCCTAATATGTATATATAAAATGTGGAAACTTTGGTGCTGATAAATAACAACATACTATAACACACAACACAAATAGAAACAAAGCCGTAAATTGCGTATATCACTGTTCTCAGTAGATCAATTTCTTGTTTATCATAACTTTCTGATACGTTTATCGTTTCTGCTTGGGAACCATTACCAGAAGTACAGCAGCAGAAGGACCGACGGGCATGCCATGGCCAGCAGGAGTTTATCCCAGGTCCGGATAAAGTAGGCCAGCAAAACCAGCAGGAAGAGTCCGATACACCAGAAGAACTCGATAACTATCCCGGCAATCATCCGCTTCGACGGCCCCACCAGCTCCATACCTGATGAAGAAAGTGTTTGTCACATTATGTTTAGCTCCTTTTTGTATAGATTGAACAGTTCTTCAGCGATCTTCCCGTTTAAGGCTGAGAGAATTCATGCGTGTTAAAATGATCATATAGTTGTGTACTCGAGGTGATTTCTTGCCATGAGCATTCTACCACACCTTCTTCTGATATTTACAACTACCTATCCGCTTTTAAAAGCCTTTCCAGTGATTCTGACAAAGAAATACGATGTTCTACTATAGCGTCTCTTAACAGAAGTTATTGCGAAAAACATCAATAACCTTTTTGAGCTTTTTGTTTCGACCATGAAAAAGCTAAAAGATTCCTATGGCCATGATGGGATAACTATTCCCTTCAATACGAAGATTAAATTACCAGTCCTATCTTACTCCATATAAGCTACGAAGCACGAATACATATACGTTTAGATATATCAGAAAATGCACACTAATTGTTCCAGGGAAGTGAAAACGTTTAGTCTGATGTCATTTGAAACGGATTTTTATGTTACCGCGTAGGGGAATTTGAAAAAGTGTTTAAGTTAGCCAGTAGTAACTAGGAATGTGGATACCTTACACTCGTACCACTAGCTTAACAACAAGTTAACATATATATATGCAATATCTGAATGTCTTTCGATTGTTTATTTGATGGTTATATTGATAAACAAAAACCTTTCGAAAAGTCATTATTCTTAACAAACCGCCGTCAATAAGCTTATTTTTATTATCCAAATTTCTATCATAAATGAGTATTAAAAATGATTTAGATCGCACGCGAATAAAAGTCGACCTTAACTTTCATTTTCTGACTGAATTTTAACTTGATTGTGCGAAGATAATGCGCTTACACTTCAACAGTTCGAAGGTAGCCACAGCATCATTTAAAGACAATTTGCAGACGGTAAATGGCAGTAAGTAAGAAAATCGGACAAAAAAGAAGAAAATGAGAATTTAATTCATTGACAAATTAAGCGTCTTAATACGGGCATATATGCTATGTTTACGTGTCTTTTTCGACGTATATTTACAATTTGACAGGACACATGTTCTGTTAGCATACATCATTATTATCCTCTTGGCTTTAATGTTTCAAAGGACAATATAGACAAGAACCCTTGAACATTTGCAAATTCATACATTTCTTTAATCTAAACCCAGGCACTTTTTTAAAGGCAAACATCTTAGAAAAGTTGTTCAAGGTCACATGCTGCAAACCAGCAGAGGCCGTCTGCAAGATGTATTTATGGTTAATTGTAGTTTAAATAGGTCTGATGGAAAAAGGCTAAGTACAAAATTGTTAAATTTGTTGTAAAAGAAAACATGCCCCCCACCCTCAAAGATAAGACCTAGTATTCCATGTGTGATTTGACGATGTAAAATGCAAACACAGAAAAACAAACATTCAGGACGGGAATCCTCGACTTAACTAGTGGACCTTCCGGTGGAAATAATTTATTACATTGCTCTGATAAGTGTAACAAAGGGATCATCAAAAGACACAATTAATTCCGTATAACATATGACATGAAACTAGTTTCTCCCGACGAGTCACGCGACATGTGTTGGAAGTGTAGTTAATTCATGGCTGCCTCTTCTTTTTTTGCATTTAGAAACAAGAAACCCGGGAGCGTGTCGAACGTGCTTTGCTTCGTAGTGTTCCAGAGTATGAAAGAGACAGAATTTATGTTTGCTAGAAGAAAACATTTCTTCGCCATGAAACCCCGGGTTTTACAAAAACAAGGACGACCACAAAAATACCAAATATTTAAAGTAGGGCAACTACAAATAAGGCCGTAAATCTGTTAATATAATAACAATCTTGAACTTTTGTACATTTCATACAAGACAGATGCAAATCCTCTTTGTGTATATAATTACGGATGCAAACAGACAATATATTCGCTAAAAACGAAGGCCTTGTGCAAGTAATAACTAATTCGCAATGTATGACTATACTTTATGTGACCTAGAGTGACTTCACGTTTATTAGAAAGACTAAAACATACTTAACTCCATCTGACACAGATCTCGATTCGGTTCACTGGCTGGGGTGGATTATAATAAGAGATTATGGTAAGCCTTTATGAGAAGCAACGCTGTTCCTTCAGATTTACACATTTTAACTTACTTATTCATTAAACAGTTATGCGCATATTCATTGGAAAACTTATTTGAACAACTTACAGTCAGTCTTGGTTTGGCAAATATAATTCATTAAGAGTGTGTGTACATTTCTGCTTGGCGTTCCAAACAGTAAACATACCCATAAACCTTAATATTTCTATGCACACATTAGGTATTGAATAAATCATCTCCGTCAGTGGTACATTACAATACAACCATATTACCTAGATGCTTGCGGAGATCTTTTCATATCTCCGTCAGTGGTACATTACATTTACAATACAACCACATGACCTGGATGCTGGTATAGTTCTGTTCATATCTCTGTCATCGGTACATTGCAATACAACCGAATAACGTGGAGTTCTGTTCAAATCTTCGTCAGTGGTACATAACCATCCAACTACATTATTAGGTAACATACACCTCAACAGTTCGGTTCTCACCTCAAACACGTTTTGCTTATTTTTTCTGCATTTTTTAAAAACAAATTTGAAACCAAGTTTTAGGCCTTTTTTCAAAACCTCGGACATTTAACTATAAAATCAGAGCTAAACTAAGTAGCAACTAAGTAAACTCCGCTCTGTCTGTTGGTTTTTGTTTTATATCACCGCCCGCGACAATTACGGCTATTTTGGTGTCTATATATTTCTGATAGATAAGAACCTGAGGCAACATTTGTGTAAAGCCCCCACTCAGCACTAGCGAACCTCAGGTCAGTTGAAAGGTCGTAACACATGAAGGTTTCTACGTAGAGAGAATCTTGAACCTTGGTCTGGAGGTTCTTGGGAGAAATAAGTCGACCATTCTATTCACTTGGTCAAGACGTGTATACCTATAACAAACATGCACATGAAGAGTCCCATGTTGGAGACGCCGATGAGGAACCTCATAGCCACAAACACGCCGTAGTTGGGGGCGAACGCCGAGCCAAACGCTGATCCGATATGGATAATGGCACCAAGCATAGCGGCAGTCTTCCGACCAACTCTGAAAAAAGGTGTGCAAGGATGTAACTTTTTTACCATGTATATGACTTATTTCCTTGCTAGCTTTAGGTACAACCGGTCTGTAGTTTGGCTGACTAATATTTTGACCTGCTTAAGATGTAAGAATTCTAAAACATCCGATTTGGTCATCACTTAAGGATACAAAGCTTTTAAACTTCAAACCTTTTTACAACTAGATAATTTTAGTAACTTGACATTAATGCCATTTGGTGTTTTTAAAAGAATACAGCTATTTAACTAAAAACTACTTATAAATAGCTAATTTAAGATTCATGTCAAATGGTGTTGCAAAAGTATGTTTTGCTACTAAGTTATAACTTAGTTCATATACCCATAAGTATAAATTTTACAAAATGTAAATGTCTCGTTAGTATAATGTCGACACAATCTTGACTATATAAAGGAGAATCAGAGAATATCTCACATGTCAGAGATGATGCCGATTACTATGGCCCCGACCAGAACACCGCCCATCATGATCATGTTGGCGTTGGCCCTCGCCAGTTCTTTTCCGCAGATTAGGTCAGCCTAGAGAAATAGTGAAACATCAGCATCTAGGGTAATCTGCTGTGTACTTCTTTATCAACTGCCTACAACGACAAACACAGTCTGGTGTGATAAAAATGCATTCCATAAGAGGCACTTGTCTCCAGAGCGGCACTTTTCGTATAATGCATTTTTATGAGAAAAGAACCGGGTATTTCGTTTTTAACAGTGTAGCTTGCAACAAAAAAGCGTAGCTTGGAAGTATTAAAACAATGCAACTTGTAATTATAGAGCAGTAATTATGTAGCAGAAAAGCGTATTATGCGAAATCTGTTTGTATTTCTACCTCTTTCGTGTAGTGGTTGGCTTCTACACGACCATATTGTCTAGGTCTGGGATTGGTGTCTTCTACACGACCATATTGTCTAGGTCTGGGATTGGTGTCTCCTACACGACCATATTGCCTAGTTCTAGGGATGGGTGTCTTCTACGTGACCATATTGTCTAGGTCTGGGATTGGTGTCTTCTACGTGACCATATTGTCTAGGTCTGGGATTGGTGTCTTCTACGTGACCATATTGTCTAGGTCTGGGATTGGTGTCTTCTACGTGACCATATTGTCTAGGTCTGGGATTGGTGTTTTCTACACGACCATATTGTCTAGGTCTAGGATCGGTGTCTTCTACACGACCATATTGTCTAGGTCTGGGATTCGTGTCTTCTACACGACCATATTGTCTAGGTCTGGGATTGGTGTCTTCTACATGACCATATTGTCTAGGTCTGGGATAGATGTCTTCTACACGACCATATTGTCATGATCTGGGATTCGTGTCTTCTGCATGACCATATAGTCATTGTCAGGGATTGGTTTCTTCTACACGACCATATTGTCTAGGTCTGGGATTGACGTCTTCTACACGACCATATTGTCGAGGTCTAGGATTGGTGTCTTCTACGCGACCATATTGCCTAAGGTCTGGGATTAGTGTCTTCTACGCGACCATATTGTCATGGTCTGTGATTGGTGTCTTATACGCGACCATATTGTCTAGGTCTGGGATTGGTGTCTTCTACGCTACCATATTGTCTAGGTCTGGGATTGGAGTCTTCTACATGACAATATTGTCTAGGTCTAGGATTGGTGTCTTCTACATGACCATATTGTCTAGGTCTGTGATTGGTGTCTTCTACGCTACCATATTGTCTAGGTCTGGGATTGGTGTCTTCTACGCTACCATATTGTCTAGGTCTGGGATTGGGGTCTTCTACATGACAATATTGTCTAGGTCTAGGATTGGTGTCTTCTACATGACCATATTGTCTAGGTCTGGGATTGGTGTCTTTTACGCGACCATATTGTCTAGGTCTGGGATTGGTGTCTTCTACATGACCATATTGTCTAGGTCTGGGATTGGTGTCTTATACATGACCATATTGTCTAGGTCTGGGATTGGTGTCTTTTACATGACCATATTGTCTAGGTCTGGGATTGATGTCTTCTACACAACCATATTGTCTAGGTCTGGGATTGCTGTCTTCTGCACGATCCATATTGTCTAGGTCTGGGATTAATGTCTTCTGCACGACCATATTGTCTAGGTCTGGGATTTATGTCTTCTACACAACCATATTGTCTAGGTCTCGGGATTGCTGTCTTCTGCACGACCATACTGTCTAGGTCTGGGATTGATGTCTTCTACACAACCATATTGTCTAGGTCTGGGATTGCTGTCTTCTGCACGACCATATTGTCTAGGTCTGGGATTGATGTCTTCTGCACGACCATATTGACTAAGTCTGGCTTAAATGTGTCTTCTACACAACCATATTGTCTAGGTCTGGGATTGATGTCTTCTACACGACCATATTGTCTAGGTCTGGGATTGGTGTCTTCTGCACGACCATATTGTCTAGGTCTTGGATTGATGTCTTCTGCACGACTATATTGTCTAGGTCTGGGATTGATGTCTTCTGCACGACCATATTGTCTAGGTCTGGGATTGGTGTCTTCTGCACGACTATATTGACTAAGTCTGGCTTAAATGTGTCTTCTACACAACCATATTGTCTAGGTCTGGGATTGATGTCTTCTGCACGACTATATTGACTAAGTCTGGCTTAAATGTGTCTTCTACACAACCATATTGTCTAGGTCTGGGATTGATGTCTTCTGCACGACTATAATTGACTAAGTCTGGCTTAAATGTGTCTTCTACACAACCATATTGTCTAGGTCTGGGATTGATGTCTTCTGCACGACCATATTGACTAAGTCTGGCTTAAATGTGTCTTCTACACAACCATATTGTCTAGGTCTGGGATTGGTGTCTTCTACACAACCATATTGTCTAGGTCTGGGATTGGTGTCTTCTGCACGAGCATATTGACTAAGTCTGGCTTAAATGTGTCTTCTACACAACCATATTGTCTAGGTCTGGGATTGATGTCTTCTGCACGACCATATTGACTAAGTCTGGCTTAAATGTGTCTTCTACACAACCATATTGTCTAGGTCTGGCTTAAATGTGTCTTCTACACGACCATATTGTCTAGGTCAGGGATTGATGTCTTCTACACGACCATATTGTCTAGGTCAGGGATTGGTGTCTTCTACGCGACCATATTGTCATGGTCTGTGATTGGTGTCTTATACGCGACAATATTGTCATTGTTTGGGATTGGTGTCTTCTACGCGACCATATTGTCTAGATCAGGGATTGGTGTCTTCTACGCGACCATATTGTCTAGGTCTGGGATTGGTGTTTATAACACGACCATATTGTCTAGGTCTGAGATTGATGTCTTCTACGCGACCATATTGTCTAGGTCTGAGATTGATGTCTTCTACGCGACCATATTGTCTAGGTCTGGGATTGATGTCTTCTACATGACCATATTGTCTAGGTCTGGGATAGGTGTCTTCTACATGACCATGTTGTCTAGGTCTGGGATTGTGTCTTCTACATGACCATATTGTCTAGGTCTGGGATAGGTGTCTTCTACATGACCATATTGTCTAGGTCTGGGATTGTGTCTTCTACGCGACCATATTGTCTAGGTCTGGGATTGTGTCTTCTACGCGACCATATTGTCTAGGTCTGGGATTGGTGTCTTCTACGCGACCATATTGTCTAGGTCAGGGATTGGTGTCTTCTACGCGACCATATTGTCTAGGTCTGGGATTGGTGTTTATAACACGACCATATTGTCTAGGTCTGGGATTGATGTCTTCTACGCGACCATATTGTCTAGGTCTGGGATTGGTGTCTTCTACACGACCATATTGTCTAGGTCTGGGATTGGTGTCTTCTACGCGACCATATTGTCTAGGTCAGGGATTGGTGTCTTCTACGCGACCATATTGTCTAGGTCTGGGATTGGTGTTTATAACACGACCATATTGTCTAGGTCTGGGATTGATGTCTTCTACGCGACCATATTGTCATGGTCTGTCTGGGAGTGGTGTCTTCTACGCGACCATATTGCCTAGTTCTCTGATTGATGTCTTCTACACAGCCATATTGTCTTGGTCTGGGATTGGTGTCTTCTACATGACCATACTGTCTAGGTCTAGGATTGGTGTCTTCTGCGCGACCATATTGTCTAGGTCTGGGCTTGGTGTCTTCTAGACGACCATATTGTCTGGGTCTGGGATTGAAGTCCATATTGACTAAGTCTGGCTTAAATGTGTCTTCTACACAACCATATTGTCTAGGTCTGGGATTGGTGTTTATAACACGACCATATTGTCTAGGTCTGGGATTGATGTCTTCTACACGTCCATATTGTCTAGGTCTGGGATTGATGTCTTCTACACGTCCATATTGTCTAAGTCTGGTTTAAATGTGTCTTCTAAACGACCATATTATACAAGTCTGGGACTGGTGTCTTCTACTCGACTATATTGTCTAGGTCTGGGATTGGTGTTTTTTACACGACTTTATTGTCTAGGTCTGGGATTGATGTCTTCTACGCGACCATATTGTCTAGGTCTGGGATTGATGTCTTCTGCACGACCACATTGTCTAAAAGTCATAGAGCGCACGATAAAGGGACTCATTATTATGGCAAACGTTGCCTTGACAGCGAATTCTGTCTTTTATGCCAAATACTCACAAGAAAACGATTTTATCATATGATTGTTTTTGTTTTCAATTCACCCATTATATATTTTGTTACATTACAGAAGTGTAATACAGCTTTTTTTAACTGATGACGTCATAAGGCAGATCGTCTCATACCACTATTTCAATAAGTATTGGTGAAAATTTCGTTAAATTGTATATAGGCGATTAAAGTCATGTGATAAAAAGAACCTGACACTCGTTGTCATTTAATACAAACGTTTATAAAACTCTTTCAGGAAAAAAAAAGTAGTAAGCGCATCATAGGCATGCGTACTATTACATTTTCCGGAACTCGTTTTGTAAATATTTGTATTAAATGACAACTCGAATCGGATCCTCGTTTTCTCTTTCTCTCTTTCATTTCTTTCTCTCTTCCACCTCTCTATATCTTCTCTCTCTTTTCTTTCTCTCACCCACCTCTCCCTCTAACTCTCCTTCTCCTCTCTCCCTCTTTCTCCCCCCTCCCTCTCCTCTCTTTCTCTGTGTCTCTCTCTGTGTCTCACTCTTCTCTCTGACTTTCTGTCTGTCTGTCTGTCTGTCTGTCTGTCTCTCTCTCTCTCTCTGTCTGTCTGTATGTCTGTCTGTCTCTCTCTCTCTCACTCTCTCTATATATGTATATAATATAAAGTGATGGCGCTTACATCTATTGTAGGACCTACGAGAAACATTCCAGTAATTTGTTGGATCTTGATGGTGGTATGTCAACCACTTGGATAAATATGGAAATGTTACTTACTTTTGTGATAAACGTTGATTCGAACACTGACGTATCATAGACCCATCGGTCACACTCCCGTGTTGATGCATTCAACGGAATGTTGGATGGCGTGTACGTGGTGTTGACGTCAGTAACGTAGATGTCACATGACGCGTACACGTCATCGCCGTCGTCGCTGGTTGTCCATGGTACAGTCTTATTGACAGCCATACGGTGAGCTTCCCCCGTTACGACAAAGGTGTCATTTTCCCATCCGGGCACCTGGCATCTGACAATTGAGAACGAATAAAATGCACAGTCTGCAGTGAAACTATGTAAACATCGGGCCAACAAAAACAACCGCAATCTGCAAAGACAATATTAAGACACCAGGTCAGTCAAAACAAACGCAATCTGCAAAAGCGCAAGCAAGACATCGGGTCAACATAAACAACCAGAATCTGCATAGACAATAACCAAAACAACCCCAATACACAGTGGTAATAGCCAGACCTCAGGCCAGCCTGAACAAACCCAAGCTGTAGGGACAATAGGCAGACATCGGACCAACTAAAACAACCAAAATCTGCAAAAGCAGTAGCCAGACATCAGGTCAACTTAAACAACTACAATCCGCATAGACCATAGCCAGACATCAGGTCAACATAATAAACTACAATGCGCAGAGAACATAGCCGACCAAAACAACCAGTCTGCAAAAGCACTAGCCTGACATCGGGTAAATATAACCAACCATAATCTGCACAGATAATAACCAGATACTGGGCCAACCAAAACACAACAACACAATACACAGTGGTAATAGCCAGACATCAGGCCAACCAGAACAAACTCAAGCTGTAGAGACAATAACCAGACATCGGGCCAATCAAAACAGCCACAACCTGCATAGACAATAGCCAGATACAGGGCCAACCATAGCAACCACAATCTACAGAGACAATAGCCAACTGCAGGCACCCTAGCAAGACATTGGAACAACCAAAACAATTAGAATCTGCCTTGACGCTAGCCAGACTTTGCGTCAATAACAAAACCTTAAGGCTTGTATGACACTGATATGGGCGCACACCCTACACTCCGAGAAGAAATGTCTTAAAAAACTAACAACGAGATGTTTTTTTTTGCGTTAAACGTTATTAACAAAACATGACGTAAACAAGAGTCGTATAAGTAACTGAGGCATTGCGTGTTGTTTATCCTTAATGGCATTCCACTTTGTTTAGGTTAGTTTGTTTATCGTCCCACCAACAGTATTTCAGTTATCTGGGGACGGTGTCCACTTGAAGCAGATATAGTGCTCCTTCACAGTGTATACAGTGCCGTGAACACACACCCAGTCACATTATCCTGACACCGAGCCAACCAGACGTGGAACTAGCCTTATATTTGCTTGAGCGTAAGCAAGGGAGCTCTACCACAACAATTTTTAAGACATTGGTATGTCACGGCCCCGGTTCGAACCTGGTGCTTCCCGTACCTGGAGTAGACGCTCTGTCGATTGCGCTACCATGTCTGGTAGTTGTTTAGGCGCTGCAATTCCCAGTGGTTGTTTAGAATAGTTAACACGTAATAGTGTCAGGATCCACGACCGTTAACATGGGTCAATTAGTATCATAATCATATAACAAAGCACTCCGTTGTTTCGATAACAAATATCAAGACGAAATCATAGTGCATAGTGCATGTAAGGAAAAAAAATAGTTAAGTTCAACTTTAGTCTAAATATAATTTTATTCAACGTCACGCGTAGCCTTTCAGTAGGCCTACTTGTTTATTCTGACGATCTCCATTCTGTGCATTAAGAGCGATGAATATCTTAGATTACCTATATCCTGATATTTTCTACACTTTGCACTGCAATTTACAACCCATGCAATCGTAAGGTGTTTGAATCTACATCTTGTGACAGGTACGTGCTAAAGTACAACTGTATAGCCGCTAAGGTAAGGGTCCTTGTAAGAAACTTTAACAATACAAGAGTGTGAATTTTTGTACGCAGACTGGCCTTGGGCAGAGCAAGTAGAGGCAGCGGGTTTGTGTCTGAGGTAGTATTACATTTGCATGCACCGTGAACATGCCTCATTTCAAGTCTGGGTTAGCGTCCTCGTCTATTTTTAGTCATCTCTTTCTATTGCAACAAATTTAATAAGATCTCTTTTGAATAAAATGTTTACATTTTGTTTAATGGCCTGTCGAATTCAGCTTACATGTACGGAAATAAGGTCTAATATGTGGGAAATTAAATATATCCATAGGACTCGTACCATAACGCCAGACGGCCTTAAACTACCGCCATCTTCACGCTATACAGCTTGCTAATTCATATAGATAATAATAATAATAATATTAATGATGATGATGATGATGATGATGATGATGATGATGATGATATAAATAATGATAATAATAATAATAAGGTTAAGCTAATATATTTTCGTTTTTGAAACATTACGGAAGCATATTCATATATAATTAAAATTTGATTTTGTGACATCGCACCGATACAATTATAATCCTGTCTATGACGTCTAGCTAATTATTGATGGAGGAAGACCCATGGCATATGTATGGGACGAACCACCGTTGCACCTCAGGTCAACTTGAAGACCTCTCGAATCCACACGATTAGGAGCTGAGGTGTTATAAGTCGGTGACTAGCAGCTCGGACGCGGGCATCCTTGATAATAAGCACACATTTAGTGTACCATGATAAATAATTGACTATTCTATTTTTTCTGTTCACTTATTTATGTTGCACATGTTGTCTTCAGAATTATTGAATTTGTCTTCAGTTTGGGAGAATCAAAAGCGTGCCGACTTGTTTCATCTTATTTGAGCTACTTTAGCTCAACAACTTTATATCTTCAAACGGCGTATATACGCGGATTTTGTGTTAGTCAAATATAAACGCTGCCTGGCAACATACTATTGTATAAACATATGTAGTACAAATCGTGTGGTTCTATGTTTCATGTACCAACACTAAACTGTGACCAAATCGCGCTAATTAACGACGACTATGGAAGGGGATATCCGCCAATATTCTAATTACTATTTCTAACTTTCAATACTCGGATTTGTCACTTCAAATGTCAATTTGTAAATTGCAACACAGCGCATGCTAAATACCGTTATCTAATTACATCCTACCTTTTATATATCACATGAAAATGTTTACATTCCAACATAACATTTGAACAATTTCAAATTTCCCGCATATACAATTTACAAGTTACAAATCGCGGGGAAATAATCACGATTACATTTTACATTTCTAGAATCTTATTTACAAGTTACTAATCTAGAGGCGCAAATCTCTTATGTAAAATGTACACCGCATAACACCAGGTTAACATTAGGACGCAAGGGGTCGCTTCTAACACGGGAATGTCCATCTATAAATAGAATGTATCGCTTGAACTTGTCCGCGTTCCATTTTACTTTCAATTTGTGATTTTCTTACCGACAGAATCCTACACATGTATTATTTTTTTTTTGCTATACAATTTTAGGGATATTATTATGTACTTAACTGCTGATCATGATATGACTACGTATATATAATCCTATGTTTGTGATTATACAAGATCATGTACTGAAGACCTGCACCAATAAAAGTTGGTCCAAATTTCTCTCTACCTTTTCCACAAACTGTATGAAACGGTTCAAATGTTGTTCGTATATGTTAATCCCTCAGGTCTGACAGCCCCTACACCCCCGTCCCCAACCCCTTTCAACCTCTATTGGGTCACCCTCTTTCAATTAACTGCTAATATCCTGATTTAACCGAAGTGATTCCTTTTACGCTACACAGTATTGAGTTCGAACCCAAGACCTCCGCCGTAATCAGGTGCTCTACCATCTTGCCTACCTGGGCAGAGAGGTATCAACTGTACAGAACCACCAGTACCTAGCACGTTCCTGCTCCACATGGTGTTCTGATGAATTATTTCTGACGCCACTAAAAAAAGGCTGTTAAAATCCCAGTACCGAGGGCGGGGTTCGAATCCAGGACCTCCTGCTCTTGAGGTAGGTGCTCTAGCAACTAAGCTACATGGGAACCTGCCTCTGGGGAAAGCATTCTAAAAACATCAAGTACTCCTGTTGATGTAGTTCAATTCCTATGCATTGTAAACAAATTCGAATGTGAATGAGAGAGCATGTTCGTCTAGAAATGTCCGATATGTATATTAAATTGGATTTAATGTAGTTTTAAGAAAACAAAGACTTATATGCTAAAATTACTTGCAGAATTGTTATATATACATTAATAACTACTTTTTGCAAAAGATAACGCGTTCAATTTGACGTTGGCTGTTTTCTGTTGTATCTCCCTTAAAGAATCATTTATGATTCCGTTCTTTTTTTAACTTATGATATTCCGTTCTATTTTTAGCTTAGTGACGTCTATATTTATGTGGTACCGCCATCTAGCGTCTGAATGATGCCAATCCTGAACTTGTACATTAGTGATTTGTGACTTGAGAATTGTGAATTTGAGATTTGTAACTTGTAAATTGTAAGCGAACATTACATTTGTGACTTGATAATTGTGACTTGAGATTTGTAATTTCCAAATTGTATACGAGAAATGAGAATTAGATACATGTAAAAACGAACGTGTTTGTGCAAACAAATAGCAAACTTAAGCATATGCAGTGTTGCAACTTGCAAATTAGAAATTGAATATTGGCGGATATCCCCTTCCATAGACGACAAGGCCCACGCAAGCATATTTCGATGCAAAATGTAATAGATAAAGCATTTCAGACGATTAGAGTGCGATCTATAGTTCGGTACCAGTCGCTGAACATGGTCATTCTTTTAAAAGAAAAGAACTGAACAATAAACGGCGGCGGCTATAATTGATAATTAGCATTATATGACAGGTGTAATATGTCATTTTAAGAAGAAAAACATGAGATCGTGTTATTAACAGGAAGGGAATTGTTACAAATTACTTGTCAATGTCCGAGATTTACGTGGAGTTTGTTATATTATACCAGCACAACTGGAAGTCTTACTATGAGCACGGCTTATAATTAAGTCTTTTAGAAACGATCTTCATTAACTTTTCACCAAGTTATCTCGTAAAAGTATTTTTTTGTATTTAAATAAATGCACAGCGTTTAATCGGTTACAAAATCATGTCAAATGAAGACACAGACTTCTGTATAATACAATATCAACTTATTGAGAAACTCCTCATGATAAAGTTAAAAAAATAAAATAAATACAACTATTAAAGCCGTATTTCGTGGTTCCAACTGCCAACCAATTGAGAGATAGAGAGACAAAATTCATCTGTCGTCTGTAACATGCATGTAGGCCTGTAATCAACAGCAAGCACCATTAGACACAAGAGTGGGACAGAAACCTATTTGGCAATTATCAAAAAAAGAATGAGTGGAAGTTTAATTTGAAATACAAGTACTTTGATTTTCGCAGTCGATTTATATGTTAAAACACAACCAACCACGAGCCAAGTGTCTGACTGCAGTTTAAATAAGAAGCCGGATACACATACCTTCTCCCTGACAACCAATTAACAGACCACTGTCAACAATAACTCTTTGTTGTTTAAACACTCTGGCATGCAAATTAAGATACGATCATATAATAGGTTTATACCTTTTATTATTCGGCAAACAAATGGATAACATCTTAAGTTTACGCAGTAAACAAATGTCCGCATTCTTATTATTGTAAGAAGACTATTAAGAGGATAATTTTACCTGGGTTTATGTTTCACGTACCTAACAATCCCCCTATTATGACGTCATTCGTGAGTCGAGTAGAGTGCGTGGTTGTAGTAAACAATAGGCTGCATACTATTTCATAGTATCATTCTTGATTACAGTACGATATAAGTTCGGTATTTGGCAGAATTTATATCGATATATCAAGAGTTATGTAGGCATGCAACATTGTGCTTAAATCAACAATCACCTGTAATGGTTTTCCAAAAGCGGTGGGTATTGATCGGTGTTTAGTAAACGATAAATACACATTTACTTAAACTTTAACCTTTTGTCAAACTGTGCTACAGCTGTATCAAATGATTTAATAAAAAATGTAAAGTGCATATAGATCAAACTTATGATGCTTATTGAAGGAAGAATAAACAAGAACAATCGGTGGGTTTTTAGTATGCCCATCTTTGTTTTTCGCCTCTTTCTCCTATTGTTTAGCAGGCAGTAACAAGAAATCACAGCTGTTCTGTGAGGCCTTTTTCAATGAAAAGAACCGAGGGTTCCGCGTTAAACCGTGTAGACATGCACCAATCAAGTGAAACTTGCTAAAGTGGAATCCAGTAATATGAGTTCGCAGCTGTTTAGCAAGATCTTTTTAACAAAAGGATCCGAGTATATCGATGCTAACAATGCAGCTTGTAATTACAGATGTAGCAGACAACAAGGAAGAAAGCAAAGCAGCAGACAGTCTAGTTCCCATCGGAATTACGGTTTGTTACTCTCACATAGTATTGTAATAAACTGACTGTGTAAGAGAGTGTTTAGTTCCCAAAATAGTCATCTTCTTGTTTAAAGCGTATGCGCTCTGCAGCGCATTGAATGTCTCACATCCGTGTTCTTTTGTTACATGCAAAAAATGACTACATATACTCTGAAAAGCATTTGATATCGTTCATGGCCAGAAAGTTTTGAGGGTCTTTGCTATTTGTGCAGTTTTATTTTAAAATATCCCATAGAACGTGTGTATTTTGGGAACATGTATTACATTACGATTCATATGTATACAAATAACCCTGTTAAGTAATAATTAAAACGTAGGCTAGTAGTGTTAACCCATAAACCACCCCATGGTACGACCGGACCTGGCTGTGTAGTGTTTACCCATATACATATCAGGGTACAACCGGACCTGGTTCTGCAGTGTTTATACATTTACCACACCATGGTACGACCGGACCAGGCTGGGTAGTGTTTACCCATATACCACACCATGGTACGACCGGACCTGGCTGGGTGGTGTTTGCCCTTATACCACACCATGGTACGACCGGACCTGGTTCTGCAGTGTTAACACATTTGCCACACCATGGTACGACCGGACCTGGCTGGGTAGTGTTTCACCATATAACACACCATGGTACGACCGGATCTGGCTGGGTGGTGTTTGCCCTTATACCACACCATGGTACGACCGGACCTGGTTCTGCGGTGTTAACACATTTACCACACCATGGTACGACCGGACCTGGCTGGGTAGTGTTTAACCATATACCACACCATGGTACGACCGGACCTGGCTAGGTAGTGTTTACCCATATACATACCGTGGTCGGACCGGACCTGGTTCTGCAGTGTTTACACATTTACCACACCATGGTACGACCGGACCTGGCTGTGTAGTGTTTACCCATATACATACCGTTATACGACCGGACCTAGTTGGGTAGTGTTTAATCACATACCACACCATGGTAAAACTGGACCTGGCTGGGTAGTGTTTCACCATATACCACACCATGGTACGACCGGACCTGGCTGTGTAGTGTTTACCCATATACATACCATGGTGCGACCGGACCTGGTTCTTCAGTGTTTACACATTACCACACCATGGTACGACTGGACCTGGCTGGGTAGTGTTTTCCCATATACATAGCGTGGTATGACCGGACCTAGTTTGGTAGTGTTTAATCATATACCACATCATGGTAAAACTGGACCTGGCTGGGTAGCGTTTCACCATATACCAGACCATGGAACGACTGGACCTGACTGGGTAGTGTATACCCGCATGCATACCATGGTACGACCGAACCGGGTTGGATAGTGTTTAACCATATAGTCACCATGGTACGACCGGACATGGATGGATAGTGTTTACCCATATACATACCATGGTACAGCCGGACCTGGTTGGGTACTGTTTTACCATAGACCACACTATATTATAACCGGAACCCCTGGGTAGTGTGTTCCTATATAACACACCATGGTACGTCCGGACCTGGCTGGGTAGTGTTTACCCATATACATATCATAGTACGACCGGCCCTGCTTTTGCATTGTTTACACTTTTACCTCAACATGGTACGACCGGACCTGGTTTTGCATTGTTTACACATTTACCTTTCCATGGTACGACTGGACCTGGTTTTGCATTGTTTACACATTTACCTCACAATGGTACGACCGGACCTGGTTTTGCATTATTTACACATTTACCTCACCATGGTACGACCGGACCTGGTTTTGCATTGTTTACACATTTACCTCACCATGGTACGACCGGACCTGGTTTTGCATTGTTTACACATTTACCTCACCATGGTGTAACGACCGGACCTGGTTTTGCATTGTTTACACATTTACCTCACCATGGTACGACCGGACCTGGCTGGGCTTTGTTTACCCTTATACCACACCAAGTTACGATCGGACCTGTTTCTGCTGTGTTTACACATTTACCACACCATGGTACAACCGGACGTGGCCAGGTAGTGTTCACCCATATACAACAATATGGTATGACCGGACCTGACTGGGTAGTGTTTACCAATATACATACCATGGTACTACCGGACCTGGCTGTGAAGTGTTTACTCAAAGGCACACCATGGTATAACCGGACCTGGTTGTGTAATGTTTACCCACACCAAACCATAGCATGACCGGATCTAACTGTGAAGTGTTTACTCAAAGGCACACCATGGTATAACCGGACCTGGTTGTGTAATGTTTACCCACACCAAACCATAGCATGACCGGATCTGGCTGTGAAGTGTTTACTCAAAGGCACACCATGGTATAACCGGACCTGGCTAGGTAGTGTTTACCAATATACATACCATGGTACGACATGACCTGGTTGGGTAACATTTTACCATATATCACACCATGGTACGATCGGACCTGGTTGGGCAGTGTTTACAATATACTACACCATGGTTCGACCGGACCTGGTTAGGCAGTGTTTTTCCAATATACCAGACTATGGTACGATCGGAGCATTATCATCAACAGCAAAACAAAACATGATCTGCCCATTTATTTATTTTTATGTAGATTAACCCATGTTATTTTTACACGACGGTGATAATAAGAGATACGGCACTACACCAAAATCCTACCATTGTTCAGAAGCATAAATTATTATTTATATTAAAATGTATCGGAGAACATCGTAGTCATCATCAATGTAAATGTTTAACATGCACCGTGCAGTAATTTTTAAATTGTTTTAAACTATAAAGGCGTAAATATCATAGTTCTCATATATGCGCAGTCATGCAATTATATTTCTCATACTGTCAAGTAAATTATGTCTCTTGTGAATTGTGTCTTGATTTTCGGCCGATATACGACCAGACAATGACGGACGCTTTGTCATTTATTTACTCAAGTAAAGCTTATCGAATGTAATCTTTTTGTGATATCCATGTGCGTTTGTGGTATTTAGTATCTAAGCACGCAATTTCGTTAAGTATATAACGAGGGCTATCTAATTGTCGTAAATCCTGTTTTAAGCACGCAAATGCCATTTTGACATAGGTTGACAGAACGCCACACCACCCCAACCACGCCCATGTGAATTTTCTAAGGTGGACATAATCCCCCTTAGTTATACAAAGGTTTTCCTCAGACTGTGACTTGCTAATAAATTGAAACCTGTGTCAATTTTTCTGAAATAACTGTAAGCGGGGGGGGGGCCGTTCTGTCAACCTATGTCAAATTGATCATAAGTCGCTGAACACTACTATACCCATGCTTTCGTACGTTTTTATTATCGCTCTCTCTCTCTCTCTCTCTCTGCTATTTAGTAAATCAGTCTAATTTGTTTAACTGGAATTTTACCACCACATGCTTTCCAATGCACCTGTGACAAAATCGTGGAATTGTCCGTTCTGTTGTGGTTATCAGAGCTTGTGTGCCCATTTAAGTCACTGGCAAGGGCATGTATTCGGGTTGTTATTAGTGCTAGTGTGGCCCCTTAAGTCACTGGCAATAACATATATTCGGCTTGTTATCAGAGCTAGTGTGTCTACTTAAGTCACTGGCAATAACATATATTCGGGTTGTTATCAGAGCTAGTGTGTGTCTCCTTAAGTCACTGGCAATGACATATATTCGGGTTGTTATCAGAGCTAGTGTGTGTCCACTTAAGTCACTGGCAATAACATATATTCGGGTTGTTATCAGAGCTAGTGTGTGTCCACTTAAGTCACTGGCAATAACATATATTCGGGTTGTTATCAGAGCTAGCGTGTCCACTTAAGTCACTGGCAAAGGCATATATTCGGGTTGTTATCAGAGCTAGTGTGTCCACTTAAGTCACTGGCAATAACATATATTTGGGTTGTTATTAGAGCTAGTGTGTCCACTTAAGTCACTGGCAATGACATATATTCGGGTTGTTATCAGAGCTAGTGTGTCTACTTAAGTCACTGGCAATATAATATAATCGGGTTATTATCAAAGCTTGTGTGTCCACTTAAATCACTGGCAATAACATATATTCGCGTTGTTATCAGAGCTAGTGTGTCCACTTAAGTCAGTGGCAATAACATATATTCGGGTTGTTATAAGAGCTAGTCTGTCCATTTAAGTCACTGGCCATGCCATATATTCGGGTTAACCCCGAATACATAAACATTTCTATTTCATATTAAGAAATAAACTATCCTGCTTTAATAGCAACGGGCACACAAGGATTGGAAGGACAACTGTTTCAACCATCAATCTTCAAATGTTGCAATTTTCTTAACATATTAATTATGATTATTATAGCTAAGTCCAGCTATCTTGGTGGAGAAAGACCCCAGACAAATATCTGGGTAGAACCACTGGTGGATCGCAGGTCAGCTGGAAGACCTTTTCGCATTATGTGATTCGCCTCGAAAGGGACTCGACCCCAAGCCGTGAGATGCTAAGCTGTCACGGGAGATAAAACTACGCATCGGGCGCCCCTTCGAATATTAAGTATACAATTGCAGTTGATCGGCCCAGCTCTTATCTTTCCAAACTTTCACGAGCATTTGAAATTAGTAAGTCACTTCAAAGTTTAAACCTACCCTTTGCCAACGCAGTTTTATTCACAAACACAAATCGCAATTGTGTGCAGTACATGTAGGGAATTGTATTCGCCATGGAACTCTTGTGTTTAAGCAGTTTTGTAAAAACTCCTTGCTGCCTATCATCACCGCAAAAACTTTTTGGACGTAATCATAATTTCACATATGATTGATTAATATAAAGATTATCATAACCGAATGATGGAATTATTTACCCAATACATGCTTATCATTTTTTTTGTTTTATTTTTCTTTGTAAAACATTTAAGGGACAGTTCACCAATTTTCGATTCATTTTTCAATTAAGAAGACCACGTGACCATTTACTTATGAAATCACTTTATATCATCATCCGGTTACTCAACTCAGACGTCGATTCCTATGTTAAGCTGATATACATTGCGTGTTTAGAAATAGTTGGAAAGACTAAACATTCAGAGCAACTTTTTGCAGGGTTTGTAATGTCCTACACGCGGGGTAATACTACTAACATCTTTTACTTAAACTAAAGTTTATGCAGAACGTATGACAAGATTTCCCATGATATGGACAAGATGTTGTTTCGTGTATTAGATATATGCAAACTGTCGGACACAACCTTTAATGTGAACTTAGTTCGGGTTGAAGGAAGTATGCTATGGATGTATATGTTAAATGTAGGATTTAAGGTTGTTTGACAAATGTCAGGTTACATTTATCACTTACAGCTCAAAAACACTTGCTTTCAATCAGCCTTGCATGACATACATTTCATGATGTTTTCTTTTCATCATTTACATACCACACTCCCGGTATGTTAGTAGTTATATAGTAGTCATACTGTCAGCATGATTTAACCCGTATAACAATTTATAAAAAATTTCTAATTGATCATTTAACACATGTTTAGTCAATATTATTTAACCTGTATCTACAATTTTCTTAAGCTGATAGTTAATGTGTTATGTATTAATTGAAATCTAAATGCACTGTAAATGTACACATATTGTTAAAGCAAATACAAAGTGTTTAACGTAGAATTCAACGTTTACATTACGTATGTCAAATCAACATGTCTGCGTTGTTCAATTTTAAACAATCACTAATGCATTATTATGTTGTTGTTTTTTACATATAAATATTATATGACCTAATCTAAAGGAAACCCGCTGCTGTGATGGAGCCAGGATTCTCTACTTATTTCCGTTCTTGTGATACATACCAATATAGCTAGCTACAGATATTGTAAAGATTCGCAAGTGTGCAATTTCAGTGACCCACGATCATAAGTACTATTTATTTATCTGGGTTTTTGCGGCACACTGACACTATAAAGGTCATACAGAGCCAAATAAACATTTTTTTCTCAGGAAATTTGTAATAAGTTAAATGCATAAAATATTCAGTAAAAACTAAAACATATCTTGATTAAAATTATACTGCAATAATTTTGAAAACGGCAAAATAGTAAACAATACAATGTTGACATGGTAAACGTTTAAAATTATTTGAAAAATGAACGTTTATCATAAAACATATTGACCATGGGTTTTCATGTATAAATTCTAAAAGGTTATACTCTTTTTTTAACAATGCCGATTTCCGAGAGTAAGGCAAGTATTGACCTTGAAAAATCTCACTAAAGTCAGATCTTACAAAATGTAAGATCTGATGACGGCCTGTAAGTACCCTCTATAAACAGGCATGGTTTTCTCCGATTACAATTTTTATAACAGCCAACCAGGGAGCGTAATGCATAACGCTTTCGGCAAGAGTCGCAAAATGGCCGCTGTCGATGATGCAGTAGAAAGGTGACAAAATTAGGAATTTGCTCTTTAGATAACTTTCGACCTGAAGATGTCACTGATGTTGTAACAAATGGGATACCACATACAAAGCGCCCGTCGTCAGTGACATAAGCCTTGCGCGGATTGTCCATGTTTGTATTTCTTTGTAAATGGGCGCAGCCATTAAAATGACACGTTCGGAACGCGTCGGATCATCACTTTTACTTTGCTTTTGCGATTTTGTAGGCCACAATCGGATCGGTTGGCAAGGTTGTGTTGACTATAAATTATATATTGTATTAGGAGAAAAGCACAACATAATTTGTATCATATTTTGGGTTGTTTCGCTAAGTTTCGGAGGCACGAAGAATTGACCCTGCATTATACGTTCACTAGTCTTCATGTCTGTGAAAAAGTATAATATGAGTACAGACAAAAATACGTATGTCGAAGGGAAATAAATGCGTCATGCCTTTCAAAGGTAGCATTTATATTGTAAAGTTTTTAGACACGATGAACAAAGGACTATATTGTGCAGATATACATTAAATGCAGAATAATGAATAAACAACGCCGAGCAGAAATATTAAAAAGGATACAAAATGTTATTGCAACGAGCGTTCCAATGACTATGCATTATCTATAAAGCCAAAATATATTGCGATATCCCGTGTGGGTCTTACTGCCCTCTGTGGCGTAATACTAGGTCATAATAGAAGACATTCGTATCTATTCAGCATCTAAGTCTAAATTTACCTTTCGCATTTGAAAAAGAATCATGTAATCGCGATTTAGATCCACGTTAAATTTCAAATCACTTATAATCTCATACACGGTAAAACTTACACCGCCCAAACAGCGTTTTCAGCGCTTTGATTTTAAGTCGTTAACGTGATGCTCGTATACATAAATGGTATTTTACTGAAAAGGCTGCCTTTGTATCATTGGTCATTGCACGGCACATGAAGTAAAACAGAATATTGTACAGTCTTTTGAAATCCCATTTAGTGATACAAGCGACCTTGGATTGTATACAGCCAGCGGTTACTATTTTTAGGATAGTGACGACAGATGGTTTTCATCGGATTTTTCAACGCGATTTGATTTAATTGGGTAGGAAATGCAGGTTAACGATACAGTAACCCAGTCAAAACACTTCAAACGGTTCTATTTATATAAAAGCCTTTGGGGAAAATGGGACAGAACCCAGTTACATACATTTTACTTTTAAAGGCAAAAATAGGCACTTTTATTATGCACATGTTATACCACCTTAACATTCCTGTATTTATGATAAGCATAACAATTGAATATTGAGTGTAATCCTGCCGAGCTTGTGGTCCGCAGCTCCTTCAAATCATACTTACTAACATCTCTAGGAATATATCTTATCACCTGTGCTTTGTTAATACCCTAAATGCTGTATGTGAAGAAAACTTTGTTGTGAACCAGCAAGAAGTACCCTTCTGATATACTGCCGAGGATCGACAGCTGTTGTGTTTACTGTACTGTGTGTGTCATATATAATAATTTGTGACAAGGATAGTGGTCTCAATGATCATTAAATATTTATAGGAGACTAGAATCCGGTATAATCAAATCATTTTACAGTGTTTGCTGTTCGTATGTCGATGTTTGCTAACAATAAACATGCCCTATATTCATCGCCATTGCTTCTTGAATCAAACTCAGATCAAGGCTCGTTTTATGCCATTTTGATTACAATTCAAAAAGAAATGTTTGTGACAAAAAGTTCACGTTAGGTGCAAACAGATCTGAGAGGAGTTTCAATCTACACAGGCTGCTAAATCCTGGTCAAATTGTGCTGATCAGAATAAGAAATCATTATGAGCTTCTCAATGTATTTTGTCCCAAAACATATTTTGTCGCCCGACGTATTTTGTTTCCCGAACTATTTTATCCACAAATGAGTTTTGTTCCCCAACATATTTTGTCACCAACGAATTTTGTACCCTTATTTATTGTGCCCCCCACCAACTCCCAAGTATTGGTCGCCAAACATAATTTGTTCCTAAACGTATTTTGCACCGCAACACTTTTTGTCCTTAAACGCTTCTTACCACGTACGCATTTTGTCATCAAAGTCAAAGGTTCAGAAGATAATTCAACGCTACTGTGCATGTCTAAAAAGTTGGTATGGATGTTTACGTGACTGACGTGCACAAACTTCCAAACACAGTTTAATATTTATATTATCGCGCCTCTAAAGTTGTTTCAAGATAAGGCCAAATGCTTGTGCGATCATTGAGATATACAATTGTGCTGAGCGATAAAACAAGTATTTACCACTTCAATATGTTCACTATATGCACTCTCATCTTTTTGCACGCGGAATCCACTATCACAAATCATTCTTATTTCACAAAATGTTTGTATGTGCATTTCTCTAAGAAATACATTATTTTGTTTTACTCAATGGAAACCAAATATATTTCATCTACACATATATTTCTATAGTTGTGTTGGAACTACGATTTCATTTATGAAATACAACGACATTACAATTAAGACGATAGTAAAGATGGCAGACACAAAAAATGAATATTGAAGTAAGCATATACTTTGAATATTCCGAATTAACTGCCAGAGGTAGGAAAATATATACTTGGTGTACAAGTATATTTTCAAGCATAGTTTCCCTCTGAAAATCTGTGAATTCCATCTAGATCAGCTAAATAAAACGATGGCTTCTATACCAAATGAATATATGATAATTAGGGGAACCTTTACAACGGAAAATGCCTTATTTTGTCATTTCTTCCACAAATCGTTCTAAACGAAAATACAGAACTTCTAATATATTTAGCGTATTTGGTTGTCATAGTTTATTCAATTATTATACTCCTAAAAGGATTTTGAACACGTAACAGTAGAATGTTACGTGACTATTCATTGACCACAATTTTCAAATTTTATTTTCGAAATAACAGCTAATATTCATTTTAAAACAAATTAATTCTAAACAATCAAGCGCACCTAAAGAAGGTTATTTTGTAAAATGTCGAAAAATACTTAACTTTTTTTGTTTTTGTTTGTTTGAAATACATAGCTGCAACCAGTTATGATTATTATAGCGACATCAAGCTATTTTGATGGAGGAAGACCCCAAACAAATGTCTGGGTAGAACCGCCGGCGCACCCCAAGTCAGCTGGAAGACCTTCTCACATTAAGTCCTTCGCCCCGAACGGGACACGAACCCACGCGGTGAGAGGTAAAGCGGTCAGAGGAGTTACACGTCGGTGACTCTAGCGCCACGGGCGCCCATTAACCTTTGGTAAACATGTGTTAGAAAGAATTTAAATGATAACAAAATGGATACTAGTTACGTGAACTTGCTACCTTTCGTTTAGACATAGTATGCCATTGATAAATTGTCAATGTTTACGTTGGAGCTATGACGAAGTTGTGTAGCCTCGTGTGGAATGGTTTGCGTAATGTAAAAACACACGTGCACATGTAGATTTAAAGTACGTCATAGTTCCGTTGTACGGGCTTCGTAAAAACTACTTTTTATTTGTGTGACCTAGATAACAATCCACATATTTTCACTAAGAGAGAACCGGTGCTGAAGTACGTATTAAACCGTGATATTGTTCTGTTGGCCGTAAGGATGTCATAAGGAGGCGCTGAGACAGCATTTAAATATCACATCCCACTGAGGGCGATCGAAAGATATGTCCACCGCGGACAAACTTATGTCCACAGAGGTGTTCACCCTTAAGTTAAAGTCAACCTCTGCGTAAAACGGAATGATCACTTGAGACAAGTTATGTCAACAGAGGCCTTACCGAGGCTGACATTGACAAGTCAAGGGTGAACATCACCCTCTGTGGGATGTGATATTTGTTCTTTTGTACGCATCAACACGTTAGTCGCTTTGATTACTTATCTTGTAAATCCAGCGTTCTTTTTTAAGCCCCACTCGATAATGTGCCATTACGAACTGTCGAATGGCATGTATTTGGCATTTCTATAAAGGAAATTTACTTTGGGTATAGTAATAATAATAATAATAATAATAATAATAATAATAATAATAATAATAATAATAATAATAATAATAATAATGTTTCTCTATAAGCTGAAGCAGGTTAGGGTCAGCCAAACACATACAGCCTATGGGGACTTGCTGCACCGGTAAAGTAAAAGGCTTCAGTCCTATTCAATTTTAAAAATGTGTTGGTTTCAATAGTGTGATGTGTGTTAGTTGGGGTGGGGGGTGGGGGTGGAGGTGTTGGATCATTTCTCAGATCTATGATAAAACAAACACAATTGACATAAAAGATAAAAAATCAAAACGAATTTAGAATAAGCAACATTTGGTCTTCCGGGTTATTAGCATCAATTGATATCTTTTATAAATTCCAATAGCTTAATACAAATAGAAGAATATTATTTAAAAGGAATGTGTGATCGAAGTGAATGATTCGTAGGGACAAGTAAGCACGAAGAGTGTACTGACGTATCGAACACGACGGATGTCTGCCAAGTTTACGATTTTATTTATACACTCAACACATATACAGAAGATGCGATTTGACTTACAACAGTACAACATAAAATTGATTTAGGTTGTGTTATGATGACAGAACAAGACTAGGAGAAGAGTAGAAATAATAATACTACAGAATATGAGGCTAAAGACAGTACAATATTGATATCGACCTTTTATTCAATACAACAGAAATGTCGTAAGGATTGGCGAGCTACATACAGCTAGGAATCTCAAAAGTTTTCAGAACAATAAGCGTACATATGGCTCTAAGCCACGTGAATTACTGACAGCTGCTCAATTTTAGTAATTTGCTTTATACATATTATGTTTGAATGATATGACGTTTGCAAGTATGGACCTAACAAATGGAATTATGAGCTTTCTAATTCTCGTAAATTAGGAACATTGGAAAAGGTAGTGAAACTCATCTCCTAAATCATTTAAAACACATAATGTGCACTTCCGGTGTTGATGTTGAACCCAGTGTCTATCTGTGTCAAGTTCCCTTTCTTTGAAAAGGGTAAATTTTGCCACAATAACCTGTCGACTCGCTCGAACTTTAAACCATTCATCTGGAGTCTATCATTTTACCATCTGCATCGTTCCTGCTCATAATCTTTAAAACGCTGGCCGTTATTTGTTTGAAAGTTTTCATGGATGCTAGTAAAAATTAGGTTGTCCGCATGCTTCTGCATTTAAGGACAATTTAGTCCTCCTTTAGGGACACATTTACACATTTACTCCGGTAAGCTAAAGTTTTACGAAGTTGTTTCAAGTTATTAGAGCAGTGCGAAAGTTTATCTTTAATTGTCCCATTTCGAGTGACGACCTCATCATACTCGGAACTCATATAATCAACAGAAGCGTGTAGCTCAGATGTTGCTGATTCATTAGCTCTAAGCCTTTGTTTAAAGAAACACATTCTAGAGTTACGCACATAAACTCTGGCCTCGATCGAGACAAGTTTGTCAAGCTTATCAAGTTTGGATAAATCCATTTCGAGCAATAACAGCTTCGACATCATAGCGTCATCTTCAGAACTAGATATTGCCATCTGATTGGGTAGTTTAGTTTTGTAGGCCAACAAAACGTGACCTGTGTCTAATTCAAGATAGGACAACTCTGCCTCAACAGAAGAGTCCGATCCTGGGCGCATTCGTTTGAACTGTCGAGAGTCAGGCTTACCGGATGGCGTACCGGGCAGTTTATGTGTCGACGATTACGGGCGTAAGCTGGCCGTAGCAGACAAATCACCGGTCGGTTTACAGGTAGATGACAGCGGGCGAGAGGTAGAAATATCTGGCGATGCATCGGACGGTTGTGGTGTCGACAACACCTGGTGAAAGCTATGGGCTTTAGGCAATGCTCCGGACAATTTGGAGGTGACTGATACCATGCTTTTAGGAGACCAGGCGAGGAGCTAAGATAAGGGCTGAAAGGCAGATGCTAAACAAAAGCAAAGACAATGACAGTTTTGGACGAAAGACAAATAAGGTGTGTGAATCGTTTGACTCGTGAAACAAGCTCAATCAACACTTAAGTTCAGTAAAACGTGTGTCGTGTGAATTCTGTTTACGAATTGAACAAAATGACTAACGTGAAACTGGGGTAAGCTACTGAGCTCACTCGAATTGCGTCCCTTGAAACACCGGCGATCACCGGCTACTTAGGACTACCAGTGTCCATTACTTGAACTACATCAGAATGTAAGATTCCTGATGTAATCTTGACGTCATATGCCCGATAAATATGAAACAATGAATTCGTCAGCAATCGCCCATTCAATACATCGGGTAAGCGGGTTCTACTGAGCTCACTCGAATTGCGTCCCTTGATACCCCGGCGATCATCGGCTACTTAGGACTACCAGTGTCCATTACTTGAACTACATCAGAATGTTAGATCCCTGATGTAATCTTGACGTCATATGCCCGATAAATATGAAACAATGAATTCGTCAGCAATCGCCCATTCAATACATCAATACATCGCAATTACGCATTTTAACTGAAGTTTAGACCATGCATACATTTTTTTACATGAGCATTTCATCTTACTGTATTAAACTGTTTGAAATATTTAAAAATATGATTTAAGACTAATTACACAACGTTTTTATCTTCACCTGAACAGTATATATTCTTTATGGAGGCGCACTATGAGAAGAATATTAAGATAGGCAGAAGCCAGGGTCGAAGAAAAATAAAAAAGATTGTCCATTTTACTGTTGGTACTAAATTATATTATGTATACAGTTTAAAATAAACAATGAGTTTCAATTGTCATTTACTATGAAATCTCTCAAATACGTTTTAAGATTGATTTCATCTGTTTGTAGATACATGTACATCTAGTAGACAGCCATGAACGAAATGACCATTTGACTGTTGACCCCGATAAGCGTTCGTTACAATATGTATAGTCAGGGAGAGAAGTGGCAGTTGAACTTTCATTGGCAAACAAGGTACATTTTTATCAGAAGATACGCGCATCACTATTTGCATAGAGAGTGTTTAGGGATGATAATCTCTCTCTCACACACACACACACACACGCGCGCGCGCGCGCACGCACGCACGCACACACGCACACACGCACACACGCACACAAGCACACACGCACAAACACCCGCATGCACGCACACACATATTGTACTATAAACAAAACGCAATTAAAACATGTTAATCAAAAACAAATAAGCTTGTATGCATAGTTTGCATCAAAGAAATTGGAAATAGATTTGTTTAATGCCAAATCGTTAACGACTGAATTGTTTTGTTTTGTTTGTTTATTGGGTTTATCGTCCCACCAACTGTATTTCAGTTTTCAGGAGACGATGTCCACTTGAAGCAGATAAAGTGCTGCCTTCACTGTGTATAGCATGCCGTGAACACCTTGCATGATACCACACCCAGTCATAATATCCTGACACCGGGCCAACCAGTCGTGGAACTACCCTTATATTTACTTGAGCGTTAGCAAGGGAGCTATACCACTACCATTTTTTACGACTTTGGTATGTCGCGGCCTGGGATCGAACCCGGTGTCTCCCGTACCCGGAGGCGATGCTCTACCGATTGCGCTACCAGGTCCGGTATGACTGAATTGTATAGTTGAATCTGCTGCATAAGTGTCAGTAGTCGGAACAAAACCTTAAAAAAGTAAACCCATCCAACATAAAGTCTTTCGCCCCGAACTGGACTGGAACCCTTCGAGGTGAGAGGCTAAGGAGTCAGAGTTGTTACACGTCTGCGACTCTACCACTACGGCACGGTCATGGTAAGAACGCATTATGTATTTCTGCAAATGTATTTTGGTTATATGCGATTATGTGTGTCATTAACGGAAGACCGACAACGGCATCGACGGATATAGTCTATAGTAAGACAAAATAATTTGCAGATATGCAAACATTTATCCTAATTCATAAAACATGCCTACAAAAACAGCTCTGTCAAATTAATATTCACATAAAAAAACGTTTTATGTTAATTTGCCACAGGGCAAGCAGTCCTACAGTTGTAGACACTACAACAATCGACGTATAAAATAAGTTTTGATTAATCACTTAGACACGCAACATGTAGCATGTTTAATGTATAAACTACAACATACTGAAGGGTAAACATAGTGTTGTTGTTACTTTAATGCTTAGCGTGCAAAGCACGTAAAACCTGGAAAAGTCAAAAGTGTAGGTCCAGATCAAACAGCTCCCGCTGAAGGTATTCTGATCTTGATCTGTACTGTTTGTTCGCTAGACACTTGGAATGGGTCTAACTAGGCAGGAGGTTCAGCATTGGTGTTAAACCAAAATGTCAAAGGAAAGGTTACATTGAGGGACTTATTGTTGTTAGAATCAGCGACAAGAACATACGTTAGAATCAGCGACAAGAAGCTACTCCAAATCAGCGACAAGAAGCTACATTAGAATCAGCGACAAGAACCTACATTAGAACCAGCGACAAGAAGCTACGTAGAACCAGCGACAAGAAGCTACATTAGAACCAGCGACAAGAAGCTACGTTAGAACCAGCGACAAGAAGCTACGTTAGAATCAGCGACAAGAAGCTACTCCAAATCAGCGACAAGAAGCTACGTTAGAATCAGCGAAAAGAAGCTACATTAGAACCAGCGACAAGAAGCTACGTTAGAATCAGCGACAAGAAGCTACATTAGAATCAGCGACAAGAAGCTACGTTAGAATCAGCGACAAGAAGCTACGTTAGAACCAGCGACAAGAAGCTACATAAGAACGAGTGACAAAAAGCTACATTAAAACCAGCGACAAGAAGCTACATTAGAATCAGCGACAAGAAGCTACATTAGAATCAGCGAAAATAAGCTTTATTAGAACCAGCGACAAGAAGCTACGTTAAAATCAGCGACAAGAAGCTACATAAGAACCAGCGACAAGAAGCTACGTTAGAATCAGCGACAAGAAGCTACATTAGAACCAGCGACAAGAAGCTACGTTAGAACCAGCGACAAGAAGCTACGTTAGAATCAGCGACAAGAAGCTACTCCAAATCAGCGACAAGAAGCTACATTAGAATCAGCGAAAAGAAGCTACGTTAGAACCAGCGACAAGAAGCTACGTTAGAATCAGCGACAAGAAGCTACATTAGAACCAGCGACAAGAAGCTACGTTAGAATCAGCGACAAGAAGCTAGGTTAGAATCAGCGACAAGAAGCTACATTAGAACCAGCGACAAGAAGCTACGTTAGAATCGGCGATAAGAAGCTACGTTAGAACCAGCGACAAGAAGCTACGTTAGAACCAGCGACAAAAAGCTTCGCTAGAACCAGCGACAAGAAGCTACGTTAGAATCAGCGACAAGAAGCTACGTTAGAATCAGCGACAAGAAGCAGCTTCTACGTTAGAATCAGCGACAAGAAGCTACGTTAGAACCAGCGACAAGAAGCTACGTTAGAACCAGCGACAAGAAGCTACGTTAGAATCAGCGACAAGAAGCTACATTAGAACCAGCGACAAGAAGCTACATTAGAACCAGCGACAAGAAGCTACGTTAGAATCAGCGACAAGAAGCTACGTTAGAGTCAGCGACAAGAAGCTACGTTAGAATCAGCGTCAAGAAGCTACTTTAGAGTCAGCGACAAGAAGCTACGTTAGAATCAGCGACATGAAGCTACGTTAGAGTCAGCGACAAGAAGCTACGTTAGAATCAGCGACAAGAAGCTACAAGGACGATTGACTGAACTATGGATGACACAACTGTATTAGATAAACTGGGAATTAATTATTCCAATATGCAATGGAGCAGAACCTTTTACAGAAAAATAATATTTCACAAAAAACACCCATTACGGATGTAGCTACACTTTGCAATAATGAAAGTGCAGATATTGCATTATAGAGCGCTGTAACATACGCCAGATACAGTATACTTGTATGCATATGTTTACAAATCTTCTGCAAGTACTGAAAGCATAAACGTCTAAACTGTCTTCATGAACAACACAAATTGAGACTCATCTTACGTTGTTTAAGACAAAATGACCAATATTATTGACCAATATTCTATTCTATTCCGTTTGTGCGTGAACTTAAATTGGAATTTTAAATGAAGAAGTGTCTAGTGGTAGCTTTACATTTACGTAGGGAGGTTGGCATTTGCAGTCGTTTAATATACGTCTAATTAAAGAACTGAAATGTATATTTTACTACATGTTTACCAGATATACGCTGTATTTTCAACAAAACCAAACACAGCATTCAGTGTCATAAATGGAGAATGTGTTTTACTGTAATTTGAGTACGTTTCTAAATAAATATTTGTTTAAGCTAATGTAGCTTAGAGATTGCTTAGAGAACAAGAAAGAATAGCTAAATGACCCATGCAAACTTTGGCTTATTTTAACCTTCTTAAAGCTTAGGAAATTTAATTTCAATACGCACTTAGTGAGCCACTACATGTATATATATTTAACATTAATTTGGAGGACGTAGAAATTGTATCATAAATCAACATACCTGTGGTTGGGAATAGAGAGAACGAACACAGGTGAAAGCATTTGCAATCCCGTAAAGATGGCAGGAAGACATACTAAGACGTATAAAATCTTTTGATATCTGCCAAATTCCCCCAGAAGAACAGTTATATCATCAAATTTCATATTTCTCTTTTATCAATGACCACTTCCTGAGTATTCGAAGTCACAAATAAGGGTTCGCACGGACCCAATGTTCAAGTGTTCATATAAATGTGTATTCTTAGTGTCTTATTCAAATGAACCTATATTTATCTATTCAGCGTCCCTTATTTTGCACCTTTATTGCACTGCCTCAGCCGAGGAATTAACAGCTGGGGACTACCGAAAGCGACAGCAGCTGAAATAAAGCCGTCAGTTTTAATATGGGAGGAGTTTATTTATACGGTTGACTAGCTGCGACACATATATT
This sequence comes from Sinonovacula constricta, assembly GCA_007844125.1. Classification (NCBI taxonomy): domain Eukaryota; kingdom Metazoa; phylum Mollusca; class Bivalvia; order Cardiida; family Solecurtidae; genus Sinonovacula; species Sinonovacula constricta. Next base: position 56,741,087 of record CM017556.1, on the reverse strand, counting down.
GACCAACATTATACTGCGTCGCGGGAGACGCTTACGTAAATTTTACTTTCCGAGCGGACGAATTGAAAAAGAAAGACACTCGCCTAATGCAAAGAAATTGTATATAAAAGCAAAGGTCTTATAGCATCTGACGCCAAGTTTTACCATTACCTTTTGTTGCTGACCTAAACATTCAGTTGCTAAAAAAATAAACTTTTAAAACTAATGTGACGATAAATTAAGGAACTGTAAACGTACATGCCAGTGAAAGCGGGAGTACAAAAGAGCGAACAAGAAACAAACTAAAAAAATGATAGGTTTTTGTTCCTGCAGTCCAAAAAACGCAAGAATGTGTCGGCTGCATCTGTAAGCGGAAGGAACATGGCTCCATTACATGCCGCGGAAATCCTTAATCGTAGTAAATGGCGTGGATCTATATATACCATTTCAGTAATGTTTTCTCCAGTACTAAGAACAAGTAAATCATTTGTTAAGGTTTCAAATATGGCCGCCAACTCCAGCAACAGCAGCAACCAAATATCACAGCTTACACATGGATTGGCAACTCAGATCTAGGACCATTCAAGTAGGGTTGGACGCTGTCCTCATACAACCTCATGCCATGAATCAAAGTGCTGAAAGCACTGTTTGGGTGGAGTTAATTTTACCACGTTAGTGAATAAAATCCATTGAGTTCAAAATTAAATCCCAGCTATTTATTTCGTCAACACTACATCCATTCTTTTCCGTACGCGTACGGTAACTATAAACCGAGATGTTGTGAGCTAAGAATATCTGAACTACCGGAGACGATAGATATGACGAATGACCTCATTCATAACCTGGCATACAGCCGCTGAAGGCAGTGAGTAACCGCTCGGTATGTCGCATAATTTCGGCCTTCACCGCGATATAGAAGACCAAAGGCTAGAAGTTTATCGAATACTCGGGTATAAAACTCCAATTCACAGTCGTGGTCAAAACAACACTGCGGCCTGACATAATGCTCATTTTCGCAAGATAATCCACGTTAAGCTGACGGTTCTAGTCAGAAGAGATGCAAGCATGTTAACGAACGGAAGGAGGAAATTATCCGGATCTTGTAAAGCAATGACAGGCAGCAGGCTGGAAAGATTGGTACTTCCCTGTAGCAGTTTCGTACAGAGGATTACCAGCCCCTCCACGGTGGAGAATGCTGCAAGAAATGCATACTTAAAATGATGTAATGTAGCCGTAAAATTACGCAGGCTGCAGAATAGATACCAGTATCTGGAAGCCATTCACTAATGGTTAGTGACCGATCACCACTACCGCAAACCACTTTTAGCCTTTAAAGGAGCAAAACAAGTAACAACGAGTGGCCTCCAGCTGATGACGTTAGTGGAAAGCGGTGAACGTGTTTAGCGTTTGTGCCGTAGCCTCTCCGTATGTTGACGTTTATACATAGGACATGTATCCAGTTGCGTGTCTAAGTGACAATCATAACGGACTCTATACGTTAATAGGTGACTAAAACGCGTTGTCATGGAACCTTGTTAAAAAGTGTAGCAATGCAAGCCTTGAAGTCATTTAGGATGAAAACTATCTTATTTAAGTAAATTAGTAGTAAAGAAATAATGTCTTTGTGTTCATTTTATTTGAATTATAATAAATACAAATCCGAGTTATTAAAATCAGGAAAGTTATTTGAATCACTATGAAACAATTGCGACTATCTGGTTCCGACAGGCTATTCCGTTTCGTATTCTGAGACTCAACTAATGTTGCCACAATTATTTCTTTGTCTACCTGATAGTTTTTACATTTTTCTATATTTTACATGCGTAGTTTGATTTTTACCAAACGAGTCATGCCAGCGGCCAACAGGGCTCTGACAAATCTACTTATGATGAGTCAAACCACTAGAAAACCATAACGCATCAATTTTTCCGAGGGTCAGCTAAAAGCGCGTCTCGGGGAACCAGAATTAGGTCGAAAAGTGCTCTATTGGAACAGACTCCGCCCTTTCGCAAGCTTTAGGAGGTAACCACATTGAACAAACCCATCAGAGAGGTCCACAACCACAAAGCAAATAGAAAATCGGCAAAAAAGGACTGGGTATGAGTATAAACAAGTAATAAGAGCTTACTACAGAGTCAGTCATCTCAAGGGTCAAACTCTAGAATAAGAATATGTGACAAAGTCCTATGAGCATTGCAACATATACCAATTTCTGAAAGGCACAGGACAAAGGTATTTCACATGCAAGCCAAGTGAAAAGTAAGAACAAATTTGTGTTAACTTATTTAACTAAAAGAGCAAACCGACAGTTACCGCCTTGTAATGGTCAGTCGGCAATATAGATGCTTAAAACTAAGAACTTAGAAAAACTAAACAAAAATAGTTGATTATAAATGAAATAGACTTTTTTAATCAAGAAAAAACATAAAATGAGAAGAATAGATGGTTGTAGCATCCTTTTCATGTGATGTGGAACCAAAGTCCAATGTCCATCAAAGGAAATAGACGTAACAAATCCTTATAGGATGAATTAAATGACAACATATATTACATGCACGGGGATATTTTTAGCGACCGCCACACTGCACAAGTATCATTGTTGTGATCATGAATAAGAATATATGACAAAGTCCTATGAGCATTGCAACATATACCGAACTCTAAAAAGGCACAGGACAAGGGTATTTCCCATAAAAGCCAAGTGAAAAGTAAGAACAAATTTGTGACGAGTCATTTAACTAAAAGAACAAACCCGACAGTTACCGCCTTGGAACGGTCAGTTGCTATGGAGAGAGCAAAACCCTTCAAACAGATCGAACACTGATGAGAACAAACTAGCCAATGTAAAGCGGGATATTATTTAAAACAAAAGATTGACAGAGGCAGAACTTGACAAAATTTAGAAATATAACAAAAGATACACGCGAATACCATTGTATGTCTGATGACACAAATGTAAATCCAGAAGAAAATGAGCCAGTACCAGAGCAAAGAGATACAACAGGAAATACAGAGGAGAACCAAAATGTGAACTGAAATACGAAATACTTAGAAAATGTGGATAAATATAACACCGACCAATCACAGAAGGAGATAGCCTTCCGAAAATCAATAAAAACAGATAAAGGAGCTCTTGAAAAAATAAATGAAATATCAAAAGGCATAGCAAATCGTCAGGAACTAGACTTAACTGATACCAAACCGCTCGTCTATGCAACAGCAGCAGTGATCATAGATAAGTTTAGAAAGAAAATGAGACATAGAAAGTACATAGAGAAAACGAAAACAGTTTGGAATGAAAAAAAGTCGGAAAACATATGCCAAACACAAGAAGTGACTTATCAATACTAACTGAAATTGAAAATGTCAGCAATGTTCAACATAACAACAACTGCTGTGGACAAAATACATATTTCTGGTACAAAAACCTTGAAGAAATGTACAAAAAGCATAGCAGATAGCATAAAAGTATCATCAAACTAACTGAAAAATAATCCCAGAATAGCCAACACAGGAATTTCTACTTATTTACTACCAAATGACAGAGGACACTAAAATCCTAGAAGCTACAGACCAATCCCCTGCCTTGCAAGTAAATACAAATAACTGACATCAATCATTACACAGGGAACTTACAAATTTTCAAGAAAATGATACTCTTTTACTACTAGAACAAAAGGGCTACAAAAGAGCTTCATACATGAACAAAATGATACTAGAAGACTGCAAAAGGAGAAAGGTTAGTACTGCATGAATAGACTATAGAAAGGTATTTGTTAGTGTGCCTAACTCATGGATAATCAGACGTATGGAAATGTACAAAATATGACTAACTCTTATCAATTTTATGAAAGATAGAGTGATTATTTGAAAGACCACATTAACCCCAAAACGTGATACAAAGCAGGCAAATAAACATCAAAAGTGGCATCTTCCAATGAGATTCACTCTCACCACTACTCTTCTGTCTGGCTCTATCTCCTCTGAGTACACTACTAAACAGTACAGAGTATGGGTACAAAGTACACTGCGTAAAGGTCAATCACCTGTTCTACATGGACTATCTCAAACATTTGCCAAAGATGGTGACGAACAAGAAGGATTACTCAGTAAAAATAACATATTCATTGATGAAATCAAAATGGAATTTGGCTTAGACAAATGTGCCAAGGCAGCCTTCTTAAGAGGCAAAATGACATCTATCTCGGGCACCAACCTTGACAACAATAACACCACCAAAGAACTAGAACAAGAAGAGTCATATAAATATCTAGGAGTATGAGATAGTGATGGATACCAACACTCAAAAATGAAAGCGAAAGTTATACTAGTTACAGAAGAGTCAGATTAGTATTGAAAAGTGAATTCAATGCTGTTTCCAACAGAATCGCGGTAAAACACCATTGCCGTACTAGTTGTGACATACAGTTACAATGTGATAAACTGGCAAATGAAAGAAATTTAAAGAAATGACAGCAAAACAAGAAAAAGGTTAAAAATGCATTATCCCAAATCAAATGTGGATAGACTGTACCTTCCGAGGCAACAAGGCGGTAAAGGTCTAACCCGACTTGAACTGAAATTCAAAACAACTACCATATGGTTGGAACGCTCCTCCCCTACATGGTCTGTCCTCAGATTTTGTAGCTAATTGCTGCTTTCTGAGACAGTCACAGATTCAAGATCAAGTTCCTTCTAAAAATGTTAGGATGAAAGCCAAAGTCTGCCTCTTACTACACGTAGCTCATCTCTACAACATTGCTTAGGGTTTCATACGATTCTTCATCAATTTCTTTCAAATCACCCCAAATAACATCAAAACAACAGAAACTCACATAATCTGACATTTTATGATTTGTTTTATTGCTGCAGACAACAAATTTGTATTTTTATTGATTTTATATCTATTCCTAAACAGTTGTAATCATGTGCCTGTATTACGTTTTGTTAAAGATTTCTGCAAGTTTTTGAATTGGAAATTTGTACATTTTGATTAATACAGACTTTATATAGTTTTTCTTTTGTTTACAAATTTTCTACATTATTGTTAAATGAGACTTCCGAATGTTGCGAAGAACTGTCCGGTTAGCTCAGTCCTTTAAGACGCCGCTACTTAAATTTTCAATCCTGCAGGCCAAAGACCGAGACCTCGCTCATCCCTTCTTTATTCATGGCCACGTTTGCTCTATTTAGCCAATCTTTATATTATGGTCATTTTTGGGGTGATCACAAGCATAATTACGTGATAAATGAGTTTCGTTCACGTAAACATTCCTGATCGTGTCGTTAAAATAAGTAGTCCGGCTTAGAGCAGGTGCACGAATATCGGTTCGTAAAGCTCATTTTTTATCTCACGGGTTATATCAACCGATAATTACAGAGATGGTGGGATGAAATGTATAAGTTTTACTCAGAGCAAAAAGAATCCTTTAACTTTAGAACTCATCTAGACATCCAAGGAGTAAAGCAAACTGATGAAGACTATGTCACAGTGCAAGCAAAAAATCTGAGCAGCATTGCGAAAAAAAAAGTTCTTGTGGAATTCAAACACAACTGGGAAAAAACTAATGTATGGCCAATTTCCCACCAGACTAAGCAAAGGTGACAAGGACCAAAGAAGATCCAACAAGTAGCTATAAGGCTCGGGACTAAAATCAGAAACAAAGGGTGTTATGTACAGAAGTACACCAGCGTTTAAAGTTACGCTAGCCAGGTCAAGGGGTTGTTTATCGTAGTGATATTAATGATGTATTTCGCATGACGTATAATAGCCGATTTAAGAAAAAGTTTGGGCATAGTTTTTTCGACATAAAGTTTCGACAGATAGTTTGGAAATACTTGCAGCTTCTATAATAATAAACCTTTCTTTGTTGGAACTTACGTGGACTTATTATATCCTACAGTGATAAAAATATTAAAGTGTTGGATTTGGAATTAAAAAAATTACATTCGTGTAATGTTCTACCTTTGGATTATTTCAACTGTGTGTATCTTAGAGGACATTCTACCGAAAACTCTTCAGGATTATTCAACGTTGGATTATTAATTGACTATAAAAGGGACACCTCCTAAAGGGACAAACTGTAAACTAGCGTTAATTATGCTTTCTCAAATTTTGCCTGATATATTTGTTGTTTTTTTGTGCCATAGATTTAATTGTTTATTAGAATAAAACATTATTGTACTAGTTTGTTCTTTCTGTTACACCATTTCGTCGTTTAGTAAACGCGCCATTTTATTAATAAATCTTAAATAGCGACACCGGTCGTAACAGAGGGACTCATAGTAGCAGCGTAACGCTATGAAATTGTCAGCGACAATACCAACCCATACTGTAGATTATGTCTTGAATGTGAAGAATCAACAGAACATATAATAACCATGGTTAGAAATAAATATATAAAGACACAGCAACGCTGCCACATACTGGCATATGTGTAATACCATCAAATGACAACTGCAGCCAAATGGTAAGAGCACGATCCAGAAACAGTAACGGAAATGAAAACGTTACCATTCTATGGGACATGCAAGTTTACACTGACAGAAATTAGATAGACCAGACATTATAGCTAAGTACAATAAATAAAAAAACCTGCATACTCATTTGATTTGACAGTACCATCAGACAAAAATCTGTCAATTGTAGAGGGAGAAAAAATGTCAAAGGACAAATATCTGGAAATTGAAGTCACACAAATGTGCTCAATTAAGAAAATATTAATAACAATATTAATAATAATGATTATAATAAAAGTCATAATGATGCTGATGCTGATGATGCTGCTGCTGCTGATGATGATGATGATGATGATGATGATGATGATGATGATGATAATGATGATGAACGAAAGCATCGACTACCCGAATAAATACTTTACGTGTAAAACTGTAAGTACGTTTTTGTTTAAATGAAAAGTTGAGAACCGTCAGAATTGTTTTGTTTTAAGTAATTCTTCTAGAATTATTAGAAACAGTTCAAATGTAGTTAAACGTGTTCATAACATTTAAATCAACATCAATGTGTGTCCATAACTGGCTTTACAACTATTCACGCGACTCTGGTGTTTATTACAATGGGAAGACGTTATGTTTAAACGGGTTTGCAAGTACCCAGGGCTACCAGCAATGATACACACATTATATACTAGCAACAAGTATTGGGTATAGAGTCAGCAAATATTAAGTCACTACCAGACCAGTTTCTCAAATATTTGGCCTAGATCTTTAATGAAATATGAAACAAAAGAACTGGTTTAGTAACATATCCTATTTTATGACCATTTGTCACGTTCCTAAAAACAACAATACCGAATGTAAAATGCCTTTTAACGTATCACTGAACTTGTTAATTAAGAATTAATGTATACTTCTCTGTTTAAATATTAAACACTTTACAATAGTCTTCGTTACCACACCGGAATAAATCTGAAATAAGCAGAGGCGGGTAATGCATACCCTGTTTTAAATAAATACTGCTGGTTTTATTACAGCTTTTGTATTCTTCTTAAATAATTCATTGTTTTAAACAAAACTTGGTTGTGATTAAATAGTTATTAATATGGAGCAGAAGCTCAAATTGCCAATACCGATATTTTACAATGTAAAACCATACCAGCGGTGGGGGGTAGGTCTCTAGTCAAACAGAAGCTACAATAGATGCTTTTGATACATCTGGTGACCCTTCGCGTGCTATAGTTATATTTTATCAATAAGCTTAACCTCAATATGTAGCGTTCGACTTTCAACTTCGCAGCTGCGTAACTAGTTAAATTAGACTCAGAAGAAAATAGTGCAAAATCTGGTTTTTACACCTGGCAATGGAACAGGCTGATCCGAATCTTCACTCTCCGTCCAGTCGTTTTTAGCAAGATAGTATAGGGCAGAGGAGGGAGCAATGATCAAACAATACGTAACTGTGTTATTGGTAAACAAATCCGAGTTTTGTACTCATTCCTTTATCAGGTGTATCAGGTAATTCATGCAATAGCGCGTGTCTTTTTGAAATTAAAGGTGCTTATCGATTTTGACCATAGAAATGTATGAACGATATGAATATTTATGTTGCACGTTGCATTATCGCTTGCAAAATAAGATAGGATTCAATTATTTTAAAACAGCCAACTTGTTTGGGACTTCAGTAATTCGTGACTGTTTTTCATTGGGCAAATGAAACAAAGCCACAAACAAACAAAAACACAGATACAAATCACGTTTATTTGGTTTATAGAAAATCATTAGTTTCTTCTTTTTCTTCTTTTGTTGATGTTGCCTGGTATAAAAGATAACACAACATAAGCATGTTTAGTACATTAAATCAACATATACACTTATTTATTTTTTGTGACAAATTACAAATCAAATATTACTTGGTACGCCCCTTTAACTGAACTCAATAATTATGAAATTCAGTTAAAGAATCACTCAAGCATCATACATTGTTATCCATAAAGTCACGTCTCATTCTGTGAACTGATCATTACAGCTCTGATCTTGGTGGAAGTAGAGGCCCCACACACGTCCGGATTGTGTCTGAGCCCCCATTCCTTGCCATATACGTCGCCATGGTAAGACATTCTTGTTTACCAATTTTACTTAAAATGTTTTTATTTATACTTTTTTTAGAAAGGTGATTTACTGCTTTAGACTCGGCAATGGGAATAATGCAAAATGCATAGACAGATTTAACGGTTCGCACTATTTTCCTTGAACATGCCTAATTTATGCTTAGTATATCTGCTAACGACCTTTACTGATTCTTACTAGATTTATTATTGTTTTGGAATAAATATAGCAGTAAGAGTCAGAGTTCGTTACACTTATGCATTAAATGACTTACTATATTGATTCGTGTCATGCTGTTATATTTCCCTTGCTCTTAAATGTTATGGAATTTTCATATCAATAGATGACATCATAGACGTGTTAGAAGAATATATGATATATGTTATATATCTTTTCTATATACAGTGGGATCAATTCGACTGCTATTGACATTGATTGTAAGTTTTCTGATAATTGTTAGTTTTCTGATAATTGGTATTAATGACTATATCCGTCTTTTCCACACATTGCTTAAATTATGACGGCGTTTCGTATTTCAATTTAAAAACATAATTGTTGTAACTGTTGACTTTCAGTAAAATGACGATGACGTGTTTTGTGGGTTAACGAGTCTATGAAAAATCCTCAGATCAGTCCTTTATGAATTCTATTTCCCAAACTCGGTTATTTCGATATATTCGAGTTGACAAATAAGTTATAGTACAATACTACGAAAAACTGTACATCTCTCGTGTTTTGCTTATCGGAAATACTGTACGTTACGTTTGTTTAGGAAAACCTGATGGCATTTCATAAAACCTTTACGCGCGATGGTTGTGCGAATTTTGGACGCGTCTTATGTCATGAAATAACCATTAACATAGTTCTAGTTTAGATATGTTTGTGATTACGGAATTGTTTAAATCGGTTTATAAAGGAGACATATGCATCTAAAATTGTATGTTAATAATGGTTATGTTTATATAAACAAATAAGGATATGTGGTCGATGTAAATTATCAAGTTTATACATTCAAAATTGTGAGAAAAACAACAACACGTAACAAAAAGTGTTGGTCACATATATTCATATATTAACTTTATTTTTTAATATGTAGTCTAAGCGGCTTGAGATTTTGCCAGAATAATGTAAATTTACTTTTCGACACTTAACTTCATATAAATCTGTTTTGTGTATTGTAAACACTTGTACTTTGAGTTAAAACAAAATGCACGAAACTAATAAAACATAAAAAATAAATAAAATTAATATAGTCAATTGCAAACTTTATAAATGTTCTAACGTGGCAGCAACTAATTAAAGCAATACATTATTACAATGTTTTGGTGTAAGTATGCTGTGAAACATGGGCCCTGCTCAAACAGGAAGAAATAAAATTTTAACTCGGTCTTAGAAATGTCACGCTTCATTTTTAACATTATTTTTGTCAATAGGAGTTGGCTATAATTAAATCCTTGGAATACTATATTCAACGAATTAGGTTGAATTTAAAATCGAACTGACATAAGATTTGACGTAAATGAGATAAAAACGGCTGCCCCAGAAGCGTAAAAGGACATTGTGTTGGTACGATGCTAGTAGCTTAATGTACGTTCCAAACCAGCCGATTTTAACTAATCAGAAAGCGGGAAAAAAGACTCGACACACTGTGATGTGGCGCACTTTGCAATTAAGTATATCCATTTAAAAATAGCTTGAGAGCCTACAGCAACAGTAACTTAGGACTTGGACCGGTGTATTACGTATATCTAATGTACACTTGTGTATTATGTATATCTCATATACACTCGTGTATTATGTATATCTAATATACACTTGAAGACAGTCACCGTGTGAACTCTATCTCAACTAAAATGTTGTACCGTGCCATGTAGCGCAGTTGGTAGAGCGTCGACTCCAGGTACGGAAGACCCCGGGTTCGATACTGGACCGCAACATAAAAAGACGTTAAATAAATAGTAGTGATGTAGCTCCATTGCTAACGCTCAAGCAAATATAAGGGTAGTTCCGCGACTGGTTTGTCCGGTTTCGGGATAATGTGACTGGGTGTGGTATCAATACCATGTGAATGCAGCACTGTATATGTTTCATTTGTTCACCGTATCCAAATAATTAAAATACTGTTGGTGGGACGATAAAGCAAATAAACAAACAAACTTAAATCTTAAACTAGTATTTATTTTGTAAATAAGTTTCTTTGTGTGTTTAATATATTGCGTTTATATTGTGGATTTCAGTGACTTTATTCTTGAATTTATGTACAGATAGTTTTGTTGAACCTGAATTTTCACACATACTAATATTTTACATATGTGAAGAATTCATACGAAGCACGAAAATGAAAAAAAAAACAGAGTAATGTTTCATTAATATTATCAATAGTTTTGTTACTTGTTTGCACTGAATCGTTCCATAATATATAATATAAAGTTGTTTTTTTTCTTTTAGAAATATTATTTATTTGTATAAATAATTTTCTGAGAAAGCTAATGTCGGACTTCCGTCAAGACTACATTATTATTGTGCCTAGAGCAACTGTTCTAAATGCATGTCTTAACAACGGAAGGCGCATATTCCGTATAATCGGTCTGCTGGCGCGTATGTATAACGAAATAGCAGTTGTGCGTAAAATTTATCGCCTTTTCAAACTTATTAATGGAAATCATCAAATTGTTCAGAAGACTGTTATTGCATATGCTAAACTATAATAAATGATACAAAAAAAGTATTTTTGTTTTACTTTATCAGTTTTCTCAATTAATAATGGTGATCGCATTGTCTGAAAAATGTTGATGAACAAGCTAATATACACTTCCGTCATTAACACACAATCATATGTTAAAGAATAAGCCAAACTGTATCATAAATTTATTTCTTAGCAACGAAAAGAAAAAAAAGAACTCTAATAAATGTTTAATTATCATTTTACCTTGCTAATTTGAAATAAAAATGCAATAAAGTATCATCATTAGATATTAGATTTATTTTTATGATCAGTAACAATTTACTATCTAATTAAATACAATATTTTTGAAAGCTTTAAATTCTTATATATTATTATTATATATTATATAGCTTTACAAAACAAGTTTCTTTCAAACTCTCTATTTTTCAGTCATGTACTTTTATACTGTTACTGAAGAACACACACAAAAATACACACACACAAAAAGAAACAAAAAGAGGCGGTTAAAAAATTTAATTGAAATAAACCATATTACTAATAAACCGTCTGCAGAACTGCTTTTTTCTTGTTCAAAAGTGTCTTTCACAAAACCAACAAGACGACCAAACAGAGTTAATGTTTTTTATCAATGTAATTCTCTCTATAAACTCCATAAACTGGTGGTGTGACAAGTTCCCAGGCATTCTTTGTAACAAGAAAGATTATAAAAATATAGACTAATCATTTCTTTCATTAATTGCACACAAAAGCACACAAACATATAACAAATAAGAAGCTAATAGCATTATCAAGCAAAAGGGTGGGTACTTAAAGAGGTTACCGATACCAGAACCTCTGGAGCCAAATCAGCAAGAACGCGATGACAGGGATAAAAGAAACAGATCGAGCTTCTGGGTTCTTTTACAAGATTTCCCTATAAACCTTCATAAACTCTTAAACCCCTGCCACCGTCGTGCAGACAAAGAGGTAAGCATCACGATCAACTGTTTATGGGTCAATCACCCATCAGACAGACTTCAATTTAACAAAGGGATGTGATGAAAGTTGGGTCATTCAGATTAATGAATTAAAAAAACAAACAATGGAGACTCTGTGCCCCCTCCCCCCCCCCCCCCGCATTCTCTTTCAATAAGCTTCATAAGTCGTTAAAGTAACAACTATGCTTCTCAAAAATGTATTGAGTTATGCTCCGAACACCCTTTCCCAAAAGGGAGATAATTAAAAATGGAACTATCCATAGTCATGGTTCTTGTCACTGCACGAAACGCTATATCGTTGTGCAATGTTACAACTCAGTATCTTTGATATTTTGAGATATTGATAGAGCCCCCCCCCCCCCACACACACACACACACACACACGCACACACACACGCACACACACACACGACTGATCTGTCTAAGTGTCATAGACAGATGTTAAAAATGTGTGAAAACTTCGTATGCACTATATTTTAGAAAATGTTTTTTCCACCTTTTTTGGAAATGTGAGGAAGTCGTACGAATTCTTCACACATATTCGTATGCTTAATACACTACATGCATCGTACATTACTGCATTACAGCCATCAACTCATTATACTGCTGCTTAGATAAGTTTTAATATTATGTTTCTTTATATTGTATTAATATTTAAGTGTACTTATTGTGTTATAGTTTATTTGTTTTATATTTAGAAAAAAGTTACCATACATTTTATAATATAAGAATTAAGTCAGTTTAACAGCGATATAATTAAGCATAAAAGTAAAGTGAAATCCGGTATTTATTATTTGCTGTAAAGAAATTTATCATAAATGGCAGTCCTGAATTAAAAATTGTCTTAAAATAAAATATTATTCTTTTAAGATTTTATGAACCCTAAAATCAGAAATGAAAAGACGATATCTATAATGAAGCTATCAAGATACCTAAAGCTTCATACTCAACAACTTATGATCCGGCATCAGTCATCGAACAAATCGCTGACTTTTTGACGATTACCGTAGATGATTCGGCAATGTCGTAATCTGAAGTCGTAAAGTTTGCAAACAATCTTGTTTACCTGAGCGCAATCGGAACTGCTCGGGTAATTTCGTCCTCGGGACAATCAGCCCTCGGATGTATCTGGTGCAATGATACTTTAAGAAATCACGGTCGTTTTGTTCGCCGGAAGTCGAAACAATATGGCTTAAATTTAGTTCGCACAAAAGATAAACGACTGCGCCGTTTGACAGCTGTTTTTTTCTGCTCTTTGTAAATTAAACTTGGATTATTTAAATTTGAAGAAGCCACAAATTGAAGTTTAACTGGCATCGTATTATAGAGAGCTGTCATCCGAGCTGCCATCTTGTTTTGACCTTCTGTCACAAAATAAGTCCCATTTAGAGAAATGGCCGAGGTGATCCCACTACCTACATACATCCGAAAGATGATTCATGAATTATCCGAGGTGTTCCGAAACTGTCATGTATTAATTATCTCCACCTATTGCTCTATATATGAATACATTGGAACGTAGATGAGGTAGCGTGAATACACTTTTTTATTGTATTTCAGGGTATTCCTACAGTAATTGCTTGGACCTGCATCATGCTTTGTAAGTCATTATTTTATTTTCTAGTGTAACGATTCTAACATAACATTTATAACAAATAATTTTCTGTAGCGATCCTTACTCAACATAAACTTCATAAACAGGGACTGTTCTGTAGCGATCCTTACTCAACCTAAACTTCATAAACAGGGTCTGTTCTGTAGCGATCCTTACTCAACCTTAACTTCATAAACAGGGGGGACTGTTCTGTAGCGATCCTTACTCAACCTTAACTTCATAAATAGGAACTGTTCTGTAGCGATCCTTACTCAACCTTAACTTCATAAACAGGGACCGTTCTGTAGGGATCCTAACTCAACCTTAACTTCATAAATAGAGACTGATCTGTAGCGATCCTTACTCAACCTTAACTTCATAAACAGGGACTGTTCTGTAGCGATCCTTACTCAACCTTAACTTCATAAACAGGGTCTGTTCTGTAGCGATCCTTACTCAACCTTAACTTCATAAACAGGTGGGGGGCTGTTCTGTAGCGATCCTTACTCAACCTTAACTTCATAAATAGGAACTGTTCTGTAGCGATCCTTACTCAACCTTAACTTCATAAACAGGGACTGTTCTGTAGCGTTCCTTACTCAACCTTAACATCATAAATAGGGACTGTTCTGTAGCGATCCTTACTCAACCTTAACTTCATAAACAGGGACTGTTCTGTAGCGATCCTTACTCAACCTTAACTTCATAAATAGGGACTGTTCTGTAGCGATCCTTACTTAACCTTAACTTCAAAAACAGGGACTGTTCTGTAGCGATCCTTACTCAACCTTTACTACAAAAACAGGGACTGTTCTGTAGCGATCCTTACTCAACCTTAACTTCATAAACAGGGACTGTTCTGTAGCGATCCTTACTTAACCTTAACTTCATAAATAGGGACTGTTCTGTAGCGATCCTTACTCAACCTTAACTTCAAAAACAGGGACTGTTCTGTAGCGATCCTTACTCATCCTTAACTTCATAAACAGGGACTGTTCTGTAGCGATCCTTACTCAACCTTAACTTCATAAACAGGGACTGTTCTGTAGCGATACCTACTTAACCTTAACTTCATAAACAGAGACTATTCTGCAGCGATCCTTACTCAACCTTAACTTCATAAACATGGACTGTTCTGTAGCGATCCTTACTCAACCTTAACTTCATAAACATGGACTGTTCTGTAGCGATCCCTACTTAACCTTAACTTCATAAACAGGGACTGTTCTGTAGAGATCCTTACTTAACTTTAACTTCGTAAACAGGGACTGTTCTGTAGCGATCCTTACTCAACCTTAACTTCATAAACAGGTATTGTTCTGTAGCGATCCTTACTCAACCTTAACTTCATAAACAGGTATTGTTCTGTAGCGATCCCTACTTAACCTTAACTTCATAAACAGAGACTATTCTGCAGCGATTCCAGTTTCCCATTCATATGCCACAAGAGTTCATTAGGGAACCTAACTTAACGTTTTCGTTTTAAACCACCGTGACCTTTTTAAAAGATCATAACTGAACATTTACTTAATAAATTGTTGCCTTTCTTCAGGGATCTAGAATTAGCAATGCCATTTACTTCATAAACCGCGACTGTTCTGTAGGAATCCTAACTTAACATTTGCTCCATGAACAGGGGCTGTTATATAGCCGTTCTTTCTTTTTCATTTCTTCATAAACCGCGGCTATTCTAAAGCGATTCTTACTTAACCTTTCCTTCATAAACCGCGATTGTTGGTTCTCAAAATTAAGTCAATCATATTTCATATTAATCCAGCACAAGATACTATGATTAGTCCTACGAGAATAACAACACATTTCAGATTTGAAAAAGAACTGTGCAAAGGTATATTGAAAGATTTATGTGAACGTGACACGATACACGATGTGAAATATGACACAGAGAGAAACAAACTTATGGAAACGGTTACTCGGCAAAAGATCTAACAAGAGAAGTATTGATTCAAAGCATCACATGTCATTCAATTTCTGTTTTAAACAATAAAAAACGTTACCTGATACATGATAAGGACGGCCGTCCAATAAGCACTTGACTTACTATGAGCTTATAATAAGTGGACAAAAATTGGCTTCACATGTATATGACATATACTGGGCCATTTGTTATACACACTGTCTAAAATTGATTTAACAATGTAAATCTGATGGGACCCATGTAAGGAATTCAGTCTTACAGTTTTATTATAGCTCTGCAAACAGGTGCGAATAAAACATGCTTAACCCATTTTCCCGAAACCCCAAATCGGTACCTTATACATGTATACGTGGTACGGAGTTGTAATTAATTGCACGGTTGGGAACACCTTATGACCACTCGTAACAAAACGTTTTTATATACAAAATTAACTTGCCCTTATACCGTCGAGTAATTACGAATGATCTGAAACAGTGCATTGACATATTTTTCATAATGGGCACCGCGGGGAAGGTTATAAGTTCTGACAAGAAATATTGTTGAGGCTCTGAATAACACTAAACTATCGCTACTGATCACACTTGTATAGACCAACACTGAACGTCCTGTTTTACTGATTAAAAGCATGGCATGCGATTAAACAAGTCAAATTCTCTTTATGAAACAACTTGTTTGAAGGTCATATTTATCATGATGAAAACGGTAATGTAAATCAGCTGAATACTCGATGAGACCACTTGCATAAAAGTCAAGTCTTGTCGCTGATACAACTATGTTGCCAGGAAGTCAAGTCTTGTCGCTGATACAACTATGTTGTCAGGAAGTCCAGTCTTGTCGCTGATACAAATATGTTGCCAGGAAGTCCAGTCAAGTGGCTGATACAACTATGTTGCCAGGAAGTCCAGTCGTGTCGCTGATACAACTGTGTTGCCAGGAAGTCCAGTCTTGTCGCTGATACAACTGTGTTGCCAGGAAGTCCAGTCGTGTCGCTGATACAAATATGTTGCCAGGAAGTCGAGTCGTGTCGCTGATACAACTGTATTGCCAGGAAGTCCAGTCGTGTCGCTGATACAACTGTGTTGCCAGGAAGTCCAGTCTTGTCGCTGATACAACTGTGTTGCCAGGAAGTCCAGTCGTGTCGCTGATACAACTATGTTGCCAGGAAGTCCAGTCGTGTCGCTGATACAACTATGTTGCCAGGAAGTCCAGTCGTTACGCTGATACTACTATGTTGCCAGGAAGTCCAGTCGTGACGCTGATACTACTATGTTGCAAGGAAGGCCAGTCTTGTCGCTGATTCAAGTATGTTGCCAAGAAGTCCAGTCGTGTCGCTGATACAACTATGTTGCCAGAAAGTCCAGTTTTGTCGCTGATACAAATATGTTGCCAAAACGTCCAGTCGTGTCGCTGATACTACTATGTTGCCAGGAAGTCCAGTCTTGTCGCTGATACAACTATGTTGCCATGAGGTCCAGTCGTGTCGCTGATACAACTATGTTGCCAGGAAGTCCAGCCTTGTCGCTGATACAAATATGTTGCCAGGAAGTCCAGACTTGTCGCTGATTCCAGTATGTTGCCAGGAAGTCCAGTCGAGTCGCTGATACAACTATGTTGTCAGGAAGTCCAGTCTTGTCGCTGATTCAAGCATGTTGCCAGGAAGTCCAGCCTTGTCGCTGATACAACTATGTTGTCAGGAAGTCCAGTCTTGTCGCTGATTCAAGCATGTTGCCAGGAAGTCCAGTCGTGTCACTGATACATCTATGTTGCCAGGAAGTCCAGTCTTGTCGCTGATACAACTATGTTCCCAGGAAGTCCAGTCATGTCGCTGATACAACTATGTTGCCAGGTAGTCCAGTCGTGTCGCTGATACATCTATGTTGCCAGGAAGTCCAGTCGTGTCGCTGATACATCTATGTTGCCAGGAAGTCAAGTCGTGTCGCTGATACAACTATGTTGCCAGGAAGTCCAGTAGTGTCGCTGATACAACTATGTTGCCAGGAAGTCCAGTCTTGTCGCTGATACATCTATGTTGCCAGGAAGTCCAGTCGTGTCGCTGATACATCTATGTTGCCAGGAAGTCCAGTCTTGTTGATGGTACAACTATGTTGCCAGGAAGTCCAGTCGTGTCGCTGATACAACTATGTTGCCAGGAAGTCCAGTCTTGTCGCTGATACAACTATGTTGCCAGGAAGTCCAGTCGTGTCGATGATACAACTATGTTGTCAGGAAGTCCAGTCTTGTCGCTGATTCAAGCATGTTGCCAGGAAGTCCAGTCTTGTCGCTGATACAACTATGTTGTCAGGAAGTCCAGTCTTGTCGCTGATTCACTCATGTTGCCAGGAAGTCCAGTCGTGTCGCTGATACATCTATGTTGCAAGGAAGTCCAGTCTTGTCGCTGATGAAAAACTATGTTGCCAGGAAGTCCAGCCATGTCGCTGATTCAACTATGTTCTATGTTGCCAGGAAGTCCAGTCGTGTCGCTGATACATCTATGTTGCCAGGAAGTCTAGTCGTGTCGCTGATACATCTATGTTGCCAGGAAGTCAAGTCGTGTCGCTGATACAACTATGTTGCAAGGAAGTCCAGTCGTGTCGCTGATACATCTATGGTGCCAGGAAGTCCAGTCTTGTCGCTGATACAACTATGTTGCCAGGAAGTCCAATCGTGTCGATGATACAACTATGTTGCCAGGAAGTCCAGTCGTGTCGCTGATGCAACTATGTGGCCAGGAAGTCCTGTCTTTTCGCTGATACAACTACGTTGCCAGGAAGTCCAGTCTTGTCGCTGATACAGCTTTGTGGCCAGGAAGTCCAGTCTTGTCGCTGATACAACTATGTTGCCAGGAAGTCCAGTCGTGTCACTGATACAACCATGTCTGCGGGAAGTCTAATGGTGTCGATGATACAACTATGTTGCCAGGAAGTCCAGTCGTGTCGCTGATACAACTATGTTGCTAGGAAGTCCAGTCGTGTCGCTGATACAACTATGTTGCCAGGAAGTCCAGTCGTGTCGCTGATACAACTATGTTGCCAGGAAGTCCAGTCTTGTTGATGGTACAACTATGTTGCCAAGGAAGTCCAGTCTTGTCGCTGATTCAAGCATGTTGCCAGGAAGTCCAGTCTTGTCGCTGATACAAGTATGTTGTCAGGAAGTCCAGTCTTGTCGCTGATTCACTCATGTTGCCAGGAAGTCCAGTCGTGTCGCTGATACATCTATGTTGCCAGGAAGTCAAGTCGTGTCGCTGATACATCTATGTTGCCAGGAAGTCCAGTCTTGTTGATGGTACAACTATGTTGCCAGGAAGTCCAGTCGTGTCGCTTATACAACTATGGTGCCAGGAAGTCCAGTCTTGTCGCTAATACAACTATGTTGCCAGGAAGTCTAATCGTGTCGATGATACAACTATGTTGCCAGGAAGTCCAGTCGTGTCGCTGATGCAACTATGTGGCCAGGAAGTCCAGTCTTGTCGCTGATACAACTACGTTGCCAGGAAGTCCAGTCGTGTCGCTGATACAACTACGTTGCCAGGAAGTCCAGTCTTGTCGCTGATACAACTATGCGGCCAGGAAGTTCAGTCTTGTCGCTGATACAACTATGTTGCCAGGAAGTCCAGTCGTGTCGCTGATACAACCATGTCTGCGGGAAGTCTAATCGTGTCGATGATACAACTATGTTGCCAGGAAGTCCAGTCGTGTCGCTGATACAACTATGTTGCTAGGAAGTCCAGTCGTGTCGCTGATATAACTATGTTGCCAGGAAGTCCAGTCGTGTCGCTGATACAACCCTGTCTCCGGGAAGTCTAATCGTGTCGCTGATACAACTATGTTGCCAGGATGTCCAGTCGTGTCGCTGATACAACTATGTTGCCAGGAAGTCAAGTCGTGTCGCTGATACAACTATGTTGCCAGGAAGTCCAGTCGTGTCGCTGATACAACCATGTCTCCGGGAAGTCTAATCGTGTCGTTGATACAACCATGTTGTCAGGAAGTCCAGTCGTGTCGCTGATACAACTATCTTGCCAGGAAGTCCAGTCTTGTCAATGATACAACTATGTTGCCAGAAAGTCCAGTCGTGTCGCTGATACAACTATGTTGCCAGGAAGTCCAGTCGTGTCGCTGATACAACTATGTTGCCAGGAAGTCCACTCTTGTCGCTGATACAATTATGTTGCCAGGAAGTCCAGTCGTGTCGCTGATACAACTATGTTGCCAGGAAGTCCAGTCGTGTCGCTGATACAACCATGTCTCCGGGAAGTCTAATCGTGTCGTTGATACAACTATGTTGCCAGGAAGTCCAGTCGTGTCGCTGATACAACTATGTTGCCAGGAAGTCCAGTCTTGTCGCTGATACAACTATGTTGCCAGGAAGTCCAGTCGTGTCGCTGATACAACTATGTTGCCAGGAAGTCCAGTCGTTACGTTGATACTACTATGTTGCCAGGAAGTCCAGTCGTGACGCTGATACTACTATGTTGCCAGGAAGTCCAGTCTTGTCGCTGATTCAAGTATGTTACCAAGAAGTCCAGTCGTGTCGCTGATACAACTATGTTGCCAGAAAGTCCAGTTTTGTCGCTGATACAAATATGTTGCCAGGAAGTCCAGTCGTGTCGCTGATACTACTATGTTGCCAGGAAGTCCAGTCTTGTCGCTGATACAACTATGTTGCCATGAGGTCCAGTCGTGTCGCTGATACATCTATGTTGCCAGGAAGTCCAGCCTTGTCGCTGATACAAATATGTTGCCAGGAAGTCCAGACTTGTCGCTGATTCCAGTATGTTGCCAGGAAGTCCAGTCGAGTCGCTGATACAACTATGTTGTCAGGAAGTCCAGTCTTTTCGCTGATTCAAGCATGTTGCCAGGAAGTCCAGCCTTGTCGCTGATACAACTATGTTGTCAGGAAGTCCAGTTTTGTCGCTGATTCAAGCATGTTGCCAGGAAGTCCTGTCGTGTCACTAATACATCTATGTTGCCAGGAAGTCCAGTCTTGTCGCTGATACAACTATGTTGCCAGGAAGTCCAGTCATGTCGCTGATACAACGATGTTGCCAGGTAGTCCAGTCGTGTCGCTGATACATCTATGTTGCCAGGAAGTCCAGTCGTGTCGCTGATACATCTATGTTGCCAGGAAGTCAAGTCGTGTCGCTGATACAACTATGTTGCCAGGAAGTCCAGTAGTGTCGCTGATACAACTATGTTGCCAGGAAGTCCAGTCGTGTCGCTGATACATCTATGTTGCCAGGAAGTCCAGTCTTATTGATGGTACAACTATGTTGCCAGGAAGTCCAGTCGTGTCGCTGATACAACCATGTCTCCGGGAAGTCTAATCGTGTCGTTGATACAACTATGTTGCCAGGAAGTCCAGTCGTGTCGCTGATACAACTATGTTGCCAGGAAGTCCAGTCTTGTCGCTGATACAACTATGTTGCCAGGAAGTCCAGTCGTGTCGCTGATACAACTATGTTGCCAGGAAGTCCAGTCGTTACGCTGATACTACTATGTTGCCAGGAAGTCCAGTCGTGACGCTGATACTACTATGTTGCCAGGAAGTCCAGTCTTGTCGCTGATTCAAGTATGTTGCCAAGAAGTCCAGTCGTGTCGCTGATACAACTATGTTGCCAGAAAGTCCAGTTTTGTCGCTGATACAAATATGTTGCCAAAACGTCCAGTCGTGTCGCTGATACTACTATGTTGCCAGGAAGTACAGTCTTGTCGCTGATACAACTATGTTGCCATGAGGTCCAGTCGTGTCGCTGATACAACTATGTTGTCAGGAAGTCCAGCCTTGTCGCTGATACAAATATGTTGCCAGGAAGTCCAGACTTGTCGCTGATTCCAGTATGTTGCCCGGAAGTCCAGTCGAGTCGCTGATACAACTATGTTGTCAGGAAGTCCAGTCTTGTCGCTGTTTCAAGCATGTTGCCAGGAAGTCCAGCCTTGTCGCTGATACAACTATGTTGTCAGGAAGTCCAGTCTTGTCGCTGATTCAAGCATGTTGCCAGGAAGTCCAGTCGTGTCACTGATACATCTATGTTGCCAGGAAGTCCAGTCTTGTCGCTGATACAACTATGTTGCCAGGAAGTCCAGTCATGTCGCTGATACAACGATGTTGCCAGGTAGTCCAGTCGTGTCGCTGATACATCTATGTTGCCAGGAAGTCCAGTCGTGTCGCTGATACATCTATGTTGCCAGGAAGTCCAGTCTTGTTGATGGTACAACTATGTTGCCAGGAAGTCCAGTCGTGTCGCTGATACAACTATGTTGCCAGGAAGTCCAGTCTTGTCGCTGATACAACTATGTTGCCAGGAAGTCCAGTCGTGTCGATGATACAACTATGTTGTCAGGAAGTCCAGTCTTGTCGCTGATTCAAGCATGTTGCCAGGAAGTCCAGTCTTGTCGCTGATACAACTATGTTGTCAGGAAGTCCAGTCTTGTCGCTGATTCACTCATGTTGCCAGGAAGTCCAGTCGTGTCGCTGATACATCTATGTTGCAAGGAAGTCCAGTCTTGTCGCTGATGAAAAACTATGTTGCCAGGAAGTCCAGCCATGTCGCTGATTCAACTATGTTCTATGTTGCCAGGAAGTCCAGTCGTGTCGCTGATACATCTATGTTGCCAGGAAGTCTAGTCGTGTCGCTGATACATCTATGTTGCCAGGAAGTCAAGTCGTGTCGCTGATACAACTATGTTGCAAGGAAGTCCAGTCGTGTCGCTGATACATCTATGGTGCCAGGAAGTCCAGTCTTGTCGCTGATACAACTATGTTGCCAGGAAGTCCAATCGTGTCGATGATACAACTATGTTGCCAGGAAGTCCAGTCGTGTCGCTGATGCAACTATGTGGCCAGGAAGTCCTGTCTTTTCGCTGATACAACTACGTTGCCAGGAAGTCCAGTCTTGTCGCTGATACAGCTTTGTGGCCAGGAAGTCCAGTCTTGTCGCTGATACAACTATGTTGCCAGAAAGTCCAGTCGTGTCACTGATACAACCATGTCTGCGGGAAGTCTAATGGTGTCGATGATACAACTATGTTGCCAGGAAGTCCAGTCGTGTCGCTGATACAACTATGTTGCTAGGAAGTCCAGTCGTGTCGCTGATACAACTATGTTGCCAGGAAGTCCAGTCGTGTCGCTGATACAACTATGTTGCCAGGAAGTCCAGTCTTGTTGATGGTACAACTATGTTGCCAAGGAAGTCCAGTCTTGTCGCTGATTCAAGCATGTTGCCAGGAAGTCCAGTCTTGTCGCTGATACAAGTATGTTGTCAGGAAGTCCAGTCTTGTCGCTGATTCACTCATGTTGCCAGGAAGTCCAGTCGTGTCGCTGATACATCTATGTTGCCAGGAAGTCAAGTCGTGTCGCTGATACATCTATGTTGCCAGGAAGTCCAGTCTTGTTGATGGTACAACTATGTTGCCAGGAAGTCCAGTCGTGTCGCTTATACAACTATGGTGCCAGGAAGTCCAGTCTTGTCGCTAATACAACTATGTTGCCAGGAAGTCTAATCGTGTCGATGATACAACTATGTTGCCAGGAAGTCCAGTCGTGTCGCTGATGCAACTATGTGGCCAGGAAGTCCAGTCTTGTCGCTGATACAACTACGTTGCCAGGAAGTCCAGTCGTGTCGCTGATACAACTACGTTGCCAGGAAGTCCAGTCTTGTCGCTGATACAACTATGTGGCCAGGAAGTTCAGTCTTGTCGCTGATACAACTATGTTGCCAGGAAGTCCAGTCGTGTCGCTGATACAACCATGTCTGCGGGAAGTCTAATCGTGTCGATGATACAACTATGTTGCCAGGAAGTCCAGTCGTGTCGCTGATACAACTATGTTGCTAGGAAGTCCAGTCGTGTCGCTGATATAACTATGTTGCCAGGAAGTCCAGTCGTGTCGCTGATACAACCCTGTCTCCGGGAAGTCTAATCGTGTCGCTGATACAACTATGTTGCCAGGATGTCCAGTCGTGTCGCTGATACAACTATGTTGCCAGGAAGTCAAGTCGTGTCGCTGATACAACTATGTTGCCAGGAAGTCCAGTCGTGTCGCTGATACAACCATGTCTCCGGGAAGTCTAATCGTGTCGTTGATACAACCATGTTGTCAGGAAGTCCAGTCGTGTCGCTGATACAACTATCTTGCCAGGAAGTCCAGTCTTGTCAATGATACAACTATGTTGCCAGAAAGTCCAGTCGTGTCGCTGATACAACTATGTTGCCAGGAAGTCCAGTCGTGTCGCTGATACAACTATGTTGCCAGGAAGTCCACTCTTGTCGCTGATACAATTATGTTGCCAGGAAGTCCAGTCGTGTCGCTGATACAACTATGTTGCCAGGAAGTCCAGTCGTGTCGCTGATACAACCATGTCTCCGGGAAGTCTAATCGTGTCGTTGATACAACTATGTTGCCAGGAAGTCCAGTCGTGTCGCTGATACAACTATGTTGCCAGGAAGTCCAGTCTTGTCGCTGATACAACTATGTTGCCAGGAAGTCCAGTCGTGTCGCTGATACAACTATGTTGCCAGGAAGTCCAGTCGTTACGTTGATACTACTATGTTGCCAGGAAGTCCAGTCGTGACGCTGATACTACTATGTTGCCAGGAAGTCCAGTCTTGTCGCTGATTCAAGTATGTTACCAAGAAGTCCAGTCGTGTCGCTGATACAACTATGTTGCCAGAAAGTCCAGTTTTGTCGCTGATACAAATATGTTGCCAGGAAGTCCAGTCGTGTCGCTGATACTACTATGTTGCCAGGAAGTCCAGTCTTGTCGCTGATACAACTATGTTGCCATGAGGTCCAGTCGTGTCGCTGATACATCTATGTTGCCAGGAAGTCCAGCCTTGTCGCTGATACAAATATGTTGCCAGGAAGTCCAGACTTGTCGCTGATTCCAGTATGTTGCCAGGAAGTCCAGTCGAGTCGCTGATACAACTATGTTGTCAGGAAGTCCAGTCTTTTCGCTGATTCAAGCATGTTGCCAGGAAGTCCAGCCTTGTCGCTGATACAACTATGTTGTCAGGAAGTCCAGTTTTGTCGCTGATTCAAGCATGTTGCCAGGAAGTCCTGTCGTGTCACTAATACATCTATGTTGCCAGGAAGTCCAGTCTTGTCGCTGATACAACTATGTTGCCAGGAAGTCCAGTCATGTCGCTGATACAACGATGTTGCCAGGTAGTCCAGTCGTGTCGCTGATACATCTATGTTGCCAGGAAGTCCAGTCGTGTCGCTGATACATCTATGTTGCCAGGAAGTCAAGTCGTGTCGCTGATACAACTATGTTGCCAGGAAGTCCAGTAGTGTCGCTGATACAACTATGTTGCCAGGAAGTCCAGTCGTGTCGCTGATACATCTATGTTGCCAGGAAGTCCAGTCTTATTGATGGTACAACTATGTTGCCAGGAAGTCCAGTCGTGTCGCTGATACAACCATGTCTCCGGGAAGTCTAATCGTGTCGTTGATACAACTATGTTGCCAGGAAGTCCAGTCGTGTCGCTGATACAACTATGTTGCCAGGAAGTCCAGTCTTGTCGCTGATACAACTATGTTGCCAGGAAGTCCAGTCGTGTCGCTGATACAACTATGTTGCCAGGAAGTCCAGTCGTTACGCTGATACTACTATGTTGCCAGGAAGTCCAGTCGTGACGCTGATACTACTATGTTGCCAGGAAGTCCAGTCTTGTCGCTGATTCAAGTATGTTGCCAAGAAGTCCAGTCGTGTCGCTGATACAACTATGTTGCCAGAAAGTCCAGTTTTGTCGCTGATACAAATATGTTGCCAAAACGTCCAGTCGTGTCGCTGATACTACTATGTTGCCAGGAAGTACAGTCTTGTCGCTGATACAACTATGTTGCCATGAGGTCCAGTCGTGTCGCTGATACAACTATGTTGTCAGGAAGTCCAGCCTTGTCGCTGATACAAATATGTTGCCAGGAAGTCCAGACTTGTCGCTGATTCCAGTATGTTGCCCGGAAGTCCAGTCGAGTCGCTGATACAACTATGTTGTCAGGAAGTCCAGTCTTGTCGCTGTTTCAAGCATGTTGCCAGGAAGTCCAGCCTTGTCGCTGATACAACTATGTTGTCAGGAAGTCCAGTCTTGTCGCTGATTCAAGCATGTTGCCAGGAAGTCCAGTCGTGTCACTGATACATCTATGTTGCCAGGAAGTCCAGTCTTGTCGCTGATACAACTATGTTGCCAGGAAGTCCAGTCATGTCGCTGATACAACGATGTTGCCAGGTAGTCCAGTCGTGTCGCTGATACATCTATGTTGCCAGGAAGTCCAGTCGTGTCGCTGATACATCTTTGTTGCCAGGAAGTCAGGTCGTGTCGCTGATACAACTATGTTGCCAGGAAGTCCAGTAGTGTCGCTGATACCACTATGTTGCCAGGAAGTCCAGTCTTGTCGCTGATACAACTATGTTGCCAGGAAGTCCAGTCGTGTCGATGATACAACTATGTTGTCAGGAAGTCCAGTCTTGTCGCTGATTCAAGCATGTTGCCAGGAAGTCCAGTCTTGTCGCTGATACAACTATGTTGTCAGGAAGTCCAGTCTTGTCGCTGATTCACTCATGTTGCCAGGAAGTCCAGTCGTGTCTCTGATACATCTATGTTGCAAGGAAGTCCAGTCTTGTCGCTGATGAAAAACTATGTTGCCAGGAAGTCCAGCCATGTCGCTGATTCAACTATGTTCTATGTTGCCAGGAAGTCCAGTCGTGTCGCTGATACATCTATGTTGCCAGGAAGTCCAGTCGTGTCGCTGATACATTTATGTTGCCAGGAAGTCAAGTCGTGTCGCTGATACAACTATATTGCCAGGAAGTCCAGTCGTGTCGCTGATACATCTCTGGTGCCAGGAAGTCCAGTCTTGTCGCTGATACAACTATGTTGCCAGGAAGTCCAATCGTGTCGATGATACAACTATGTTGCCAGGAAGTCCAGTCGTGTCGCTGATGCAACTTTGTGGCCAGGAAGTCCAGTCTTGTCGCTGATACAACTACGTTGCCAGGAAGTCCAGTCGTGTCGCTGATACAACTATGTTGCCAGGAAGTCCAGTCTTGTCGCTGATACAACTATGTGGCCAGGAAGTCCAGTCTTGTCGCTGATACAACTATGTTGCCAGGAAGTCCAGTCGTGTCGCTGATACAACCATGTCTGCGGGAAGTCTAATCGTGTCGATGATACAACTGTGTTGCCAGGAAGTCCAGTCGTGTCGCTGATACAACTATGTTGCTAGGAAGTCCAGTCGTGTCGCTGATACAACTATGTTGCCAGGAAGTCCAGTCGTGTCGCTGATACAACCATGTCTCCGGGAAGTCTAATCGTGTCGCTGATACAACTACGTTGCCAGGAAGTCCAGTCTTGTCGCTGATACAACTTTGTGGCCAGGAAGTCCAGTCTTGTCGCTGATACAACTATGTTGCCAGGAAGTCCAGTCGTGTCGCTGATACAACCATGTCTGCGGGAAGTCTAATCGTGTCGATGATACAACTATGTTGCCAGGAAGTCCAGTCGTGTCGCTGATACAACTATGTTGCTAGGAAGTCCAATCGTGTCGCTGATACAACTATGTTGCCAGGAAGTCCAGTCGTGTCGCTGATACAACTATGTTGCCAGGAAGTCCAGTCTTGTTGATGGTACAACTATGTTGCCAGGAAGTCCAGTCTTGTCGCTGATTCAAGCATGTTGCCAGGAAGTCCAGTCTTGTCGCTGATACAACTATGTTGTCAGGAAGTCCAGTCTTGTCGCTGATTCACTCATGTTGCCAGGAAGTCCAGTCGTGTCGCTGATACATCTATGTTGCCAGGAAGTCCAGTCTTGTCGCTGATACAACTTTGTTGCCAGGAAGTCCAGTCATGTCGCTGATTCAACTATGTTGCCAGGAAGTCCAGTCGTGTCGCTGATACAATTATGTTGCCAGGAAGTCCAGTCGTGTCGCTGATACATCTATGTTGCCAGGAAGTCAAGTCGTGTCGCTTATACAACTATGTTGCCAGGAAGTCCAGTCGTGTCGCTGATACATCTATGTTGCCAGGAAGTCCAGTCGTGTCGCTGATACATCTATGTTGCCAGGAAGTCCAGTCTTGTTGATGGTACAACTATGTTGCCAGGAAGTCCAGTCGTGTCGCTGATACAACTATGGTGCCAGGAAGTCCAGTCTTGTCGCTGATACAACTATGTTGCCAGGAAGTCTAATCGTGTCGATGATACAACTATGTTGCCAGGAAGTCCAGTCGTGTCGCTGATGCAACTATGTGGCCAGGAAGTCCAGTCGTGTCGATGATACAACTATGTTGCCAGGAAGTCCAGTCTTGTCGCTGATACAACTATGTTGCTAGGAAGTCCAGTCGTGTCGCTGATACAACTATGTTGCCAGGAAGTCCAGTCGTGTCGCTGATACAACCATGTCTCCGGGAAGTCTAATCGTGTCGCTGATACAACTATGTTGCCATGATGTCCAGTCGTGTCGCTGATACAACTATGTTGCCAGGAAGTCCAGTCGTGTCGCTGATACAACTATGTTGCCAGGAAGTCCAGTCGTGTCGCTGATACAACCATTTCTCCGCGAAGTCTAATCGTGTCGATGATACAACCATGTTGCCAGGAAGTCCAGTCGTGTCGCTGATACAACTATGTTGCCAGGAAGTCCAGTCGTGTCGCTGATACAACCATGTCTCCGGGAAGTCTAATCGTGTCGTTGATACAACTATGTTGCCAGGAAGTCCAGTCGTGTCGCTGATACAGCTATGTTGCCAGGAAGTCCAGTCTTGTCAATGATACAACTATGCTGCCAGAAAGTCCAGTCGTGTCGCTGATACAACTATGTTGCCAGGAAGTCCAGTCGTGTCGCTGATACAACTATGTTGCCAGGAAGTCCACTCTTGTCGCTGATACAATTATGTTGCCAGGAAGTCCAGTCGTGTCGCTGATACAACTATATTGCCAGGAAGTCCAGTCGTGTCGCTGATACAACCATGTCTCCGGGAAGTCTAATCGTGTCGTTGATAGAACTATGTTGCCAGGAAGTCCAGTCGTGTCGCTGATACAACTATGTTGCCAGGAAGTCCAGTCTTGTCAATGATACAACTATGTTGCCAGAAAGTCCAGTCGTGTCGCTGATACAACTATGTCTCCGGGAAGTCAAATCTTGTCGTTGATACAAATATGTTGCCAGGAAGTCCAATCTTGTCGCTGATACTTATTGCCGAAAAGTCCAGTCTTGTCGATGATACTTCTAGGCAGAAGGTTCTGCTTTGTTGAAACTATAATACTGATAGCCTGGTCGAACTAGGTTGAGTATCATGCCATGCATACATCTAGATTGGAAGTTATATAATACCGATGTTACTAGTTGCTGGAACCGCGTTTCTTGTCGATGATATTAATTGTCGGAAGATATTGGTTCATCTATAATACCTACTGCCGAAATAGTGTGACTTGTTTATTATACCTATTGCCGGAAAGTAGTGTCATGTTTATGATACTACTTGCCAGAAAGTCTTGTCGATGATGCAACTAGGCAGAAGGTCATGAAATGTCGATGATACACCAAAGCTGACAGCCCTGTCTTGTTGTTGATACAACAATGCCGAAAGTCCATTGTAGTTGTTGGTACAACAAGGCTGACAGCCCTGTCTTGTTGTTGGCACAACAATGCCGAAAGTTCATTGTAGTTGTTGGTTAAACAAGACCGAAAGTTCTGACTTGTCGTCGGTATAAGAATGCCGACATCCCTGTATGTTATTTGTACAACCAGGCCGACAGCCCTGTCTTGTCGATGATACAACCAGACTGAAAGTCCTGTCTTGTCGATGATACAACCAGACTGAAAGTCCTGTCTTGTCGATGATACAACTGGACCGAAAGTCCTGTCTTGTCGATGATACAATAAAGCCGAACGTTCTGTCTTGTCGATTATACAACAAGGCTGAAATTAATGTTCTGTCGATGATACAACCGGACCGAAAGTCCTGTCTAGTTGATGATACAATAAAGCCGAACGTTCTGTCTTGTCGATTATACAACAAGGCTGAAATTAATGTTCTGTCGATGATACAACAAGGCTGAAAGCCCTGTCTTGTCGATGATACAACCGGACCGAAAGTCCTGTCTTGTCGATGATACAATAAAGCCGAACGTTCTGTCTTGACGATTTTACAACAAGGCTGAAATTAATGTTCTGTCGATGATACAACCGGACCGAAAGTCCTGTCTAGTCGATGATACAATAAAGCCGAACGTTCTGTCTTGTCGATTATACAACAAGGCTGAAATTAATGTTCTGTCGATGATACAACTAGGCTGAAAGTCCTGTTTTGTAGTTGGTACAATAAGACCGAAAGTCCTGTCCAGTCGATGATGCAATAATGCCGAACATTATGACGTGGTGTTTTTACAACAAGGGTGAAAGCCATGTCTTGTCGTAGGTACAACAAGGCTAAAATTTTTGTCTTGTCGGTAATGCAACAAAGCTGAACGTTCTGTCTGGTCGGTTATAAGACAAGACTTAAAGTCGTATCTTGTAGGTGATACAACAGGGCTGAAAGTCCTATCTTGTCGGTGATACGACAAAGCTGAGGGTCCTGTCTTGTCGGTGATATAACAAGGCTGAAAGTCTTGTCTTGTCGGTGATATAACAAGGCTGAAAGTCTTGTCTTATCTGTGATGTAACAAGGCATAAAGTCCTGTCTTGTCGTCGATGATACAACAAGGCTAAATATCCTGGCTTGTCGGTGATATAACTAGGCTGAAAGTCTTGTCTTGTCGTCGGTGATGCAACAAGGCTGAAAGTCCTGTCTTGTCGGTGATATAACAAGTCTGAAAGTCTTGTTTTGTCGGTAATGTAACAAGGCTGAAAGTCCTGTCTTGTCGTCGGTTATACAACAAGGCTGAAAGTCCTGTCTTGTCGTCGGTGATACAACAAGGCTGAAAGTCCTGTCTTGTCGTCGGTGATACAACAAGGCTGAAAGTCCTGTCTTGTCGGTGATACAACAAGGTCCGGTCCTGTCTTGTCGGTGATACAACAATCCTGAAAGTTCTGTCTTGTTGGTGATATAACAAGGCTGAAAGTCTTGTCTTGGCGTCGGTGATACAACAAGGCTGAAAGTCCTGTCTTGTCGGTGATATAACAAGGCGGAAAGTCTTGTCTTGGCGTCGGTGATACAACAAGGCTGAAAGTCCTGTCTTGTCGTCGGTGATATAACAACGTTGAAAGTCATGTCTTGTAGGTAATACAACAAACCTGAAAAGCATGTCTTGTCGTCAGAGATACAACATGGCTGAAAATTCTGTTATGTCAATCATACAACTAAACTGAATGTGTGATGTCTTGTCGTTGGTAAAATAAGGCCGAAAGCCCTGTGTTGTGTTTGGTACAATGAGACCGAAAGTACTGTCATGTCGTTGATACAACAAGGTTAAAAGTTCTGTCTTGCCATTGGTTCAACAAGGCCGAAAGTCTTGCCTTGTCGATGATACAATAAAGCCGAACATTCTGTCTTGTCGTTGATACAACAAGGCTGAAATTCCTATTATGCCGATGATACATCAAAGCTGAAAGTCCTGTCTTGTCAGTGATACGACAGGGCTAAAAGTCTTGTCTTGTCAGTGATACGACAGGGCTAAAAGTATTGTCTTGTCGGTGATACGACGAGGTTGAAAGTTATGTCGTGTCGGTGATACGACGAGGCTGAAAGTTATGTCGTGTCGGTGATACGAAGAGGCTGAAAGTTATGTCGTGTCGGTGATACGACGAGGCTAAAAGTTATGTCGTATCGGTGATACGACGAGGCTGAAGTTATGTCGTGTCGGTGATACGACGAGGCTGAAAGTTATTTCATGTCGGTGATACGACGAGGCTGAAAATTATGTCGTGTCGGTGATACGACGAGGCTGAAAGTTATGTCGTATCGGTAATACGACGAGGTTGAACGTTATGTCGTGTCGGTGATACGACGAGGTTGAAAGTAATGTCGTATCGGTGACACGACGAGGTTAAAAGTTATGTCGTGTCGGTGATACGACATGGCTTAAAATATTGTCTTTTATGATGCAACTTGCCTGAAAATTCTGTTTTGTCGATGATACAACTTGCATGAAAGTTGTGTCTTGTCGTTTAGTCTGATCAACTTAAATTACGCGACGATACAACAAGGCTGATAGTCAAGTCTTGGCTATGACTCAAATCTACTGAAGTTCCTGTCTTGTCGAAGAGACAACAAGGTTGAAAATCATGCCCTGTGGATGTCACAATTTGCACGAAATTCATGTTCTGTCGATGATGGAACTTGCCAAATGTGATTACCTGTCGATGCAACAAGCAAACAACCGATAAATCACCACTAACGGTTTCTGAAAGAAAAGTGAGGGAAAAAAAACGTTTTTTATCAAAGGACAATAACTCCATTATTGTAAGATTAAATGTCACGAGTTAATTATTCGTCGAAACCATTGATGCAGCAATTATGCAGATATTCCACAAGACAGGGGAAAGATGTTGTTATTTACATCTGTTAGATATATGCAAACTGACGGAT
This sequence comes from Sinonovacula constricta, assembly GCA_007844125.1. Lineage (NCBI taxonomy): Eukaryota > Metazoa > Mollusca > Bivalvia > Cardiida > Solecurtidae > Sinonovacula > Sinonovacula constricta. The sequence continues at coordinate 56,708,828 of CM017556.1, read as the reverse complement.
ACCACTTTTAATGGTTAACATGTTTCACATCCTTCTAAAATATTTAAATCAAAATATACGCCATCCACTGATTTTTGTCTGGATAATAGTGGCACAGACGCAGAAAAGATTTAGGCAGAAATTCTTTATAACATAAGTCAACATTGTAAACAGTTTATATGTCATTTATGTATTCATTGTCAAACCATGTGTTTGAAGATCTTTTCATTTATTCATGATACAAATCGTAACATATTCAAATTGAACACAAATTCATTTAAAGAAAAGAAAAGACAAAGACATATAAACATCTCTATTGATGGTTGCTCTCCATTCAGAAAAGATCAGAGGCGTTTGAAACCAATTGTATATGCATTAGTTACAGCAAGTTACATGTATTTTTGTATTTTTATTTAAATGTGTTTTATTGCAGGTCTTCCGTTTGCAGAATCAAGTACATCATCGACAACAGCAGCATCAACAGCATCGACAACACCAGCATCGACAGCATCGACAGCATCGACAACATCGACACCGACAACACCAGCATCGACAGCATCGACAACATCGACACCGACAACACCAGCATTGACAGGCTCGACAACAACAGCACCGACAACAACACCATTTACAGGCTCGACAACAACAGCATTGACAGGCTCGACAACAACAGCAGCGACAGGTCCGACAACGACAGGTCCAGCAACAGCGCCTGATAATTATGGTCCGAAGACTATGCCAAGTTATGTAGTAGTGGGTTTCGGTCTATTTATAGAAATTGTTTGGGCAACCTTCAGTTACAAGTTTTGACATTTTTATAGGAGAACAGAAATATCGTATTTCAAATGTTTTTATTTACCCTAACTGTTTAGTATTTCGTAGTATTCTTGCAACTCACATTACAGATTTTAACTCTACAATATTTTTTTATCCTTAAATACTGTAAGGACTTTAAAATAGTCGGACCTACAGACCTCTTCCTGCCTAGGTGGTACAGTTATGGTGAAAGCCAGCAGTAGGACACCATTACTGTATTCCTAAATTTAAATAATACTTTCAATTAATGATAAAACTTATTGGAATTAATTTAAGCAACCAAACATGATTGTACAAAATTTTGGAAATTGAAAATAGTAGAAGACATTCAGTTTATGCTGCATTTTTATTGATTAGTGCAATTCCGGAGGTTGTCGAATGACTGCGATGGTACACGAAGTTGACCATCGTTGACGACATCACCGGAGTTAAACAAAACCACAATTTGCTTTAGGTAGATGCAAACTTTTGTCTATCTAAAATGTGCTCACATTAATAACACACGTTGGGTTCAGTATACATGTAATTGACAATGTATAGAAAAATACTATAACCTACTGCCAAAAAATGAGTCGCTTATTACTGATTGATTTATTACTCTTTTTTAAATTATAACACTGACATGGACACGTATGAAATCTTTACATGATATTACTTGTATAAATGGCGTCATTTTTGTACATACTGCCAGAATAATTTTCTCTTTTTGAAGTCGCATACGAACGCGTCAAATTTATCTTTAATATAAAACATCATTTAACCTTAACTATAGAGTTATATGGGAAAAACACATCTTCTTACAATAATGCAAATATTTCCATCCAATCATTTACATGTACTGTTGTCATCACGTTACTGTCCACGTGGTATTAGCTACTTTACCAGAAATGGTGTAAATACGACAATACGCAATGTAGTCTGATGTCGTAATATCAAGTGCAGGAACAAATGCAGGAACTACAATGTATGTATCATGAAGCTATTAACTGTTGAGTCTATATAATGTCTGGCATCAAACAATAATATACAACATGCTGTACATATTTTTTATATAACGTACTTATTATATGTTGTTTTTCTTTCCTTAACTTAATTTCTAATCAAATATTTTATAAAAAATGTATTTAATCTAAAATGTTTAATTGTTTATTATCAGTATTCATTAAAACCTAACAGGGAACAAATGTGTTCTCTTTTTGCTGATCCAAGAAAACTAAATCCACCTCTAGCCTTCTTTGTAAACATCCCACAACAGAAAACAACTGTTTGACACTTCAAAACAGCAGAATGTATATTTTTATAATTCGAGCAGTTCAAAACAGTAGAATATATTTTTATAATTCGAGCAATTCAAAACAGCAGAATATATTTTTTACCTTTAGAACAATTCAAAACACCACTATACAACTTTCTGACAATTAATGCAATTGATAACAACATAAAACAACATGACATGCGGATTTTTATTTTGCACAGAAAATGTTGTGTGGTGTGTTTTTTATCCAAACAAATGGTTACACTTTCGATTCGTAAGTATTTTATACCATAAAAATGTTTACTACTGTATAATGTAAATGTGTAAATTGTCATGCTTAAGAATCAAATATAATTTCATAATTTAGTACGATGTTCAGTGCTGATGATACAAGTCCAGTAAGGCACACTATAGATTTATGCTAAAGTAACTTTTGAAATAAATCGAACACAATTATATTTAATTTACTTAACATATTCAGTGGCTTAAGCGTTGTTTAATAAAAAAATTTGATTTACATAAATAAAAGAAGGGGTCACAATGATCATTTGCGCATTGCCTCACTCTCACTGTCATATATGGCCTATATCACCAAACACAATAAAATGAATAATTTTAAAAAATGAAGACTTTCTAAGATGCAATAGCATGGTCAAAATATTGTTGATATTCACAGCATTTGTACTGAAAATAAAAACATTTATCTTACAATTGCAAAAGTGCCCTTGACAAATTAAACAATTGGGGGTGCAAATAAAAAAATAATATAAAATATAAAAAATATAAAAAGTAAGAAGGAAAATCTAGCGGCAATTTTCACCAACTGACTAACGACAGGAACCGATCATTCCGCGTTATGATTTCAATCTGGAAACTAGAATCGGATTGAGATCTGAGAGATGATTCGTGAATTATCCGAGGTGTTCCGATTGCGGACGATCGGACATTTATTTACAATCGAAACTCCTCGGGCCATTCCGCCTTCGGTACGACCATCCCTCGTATGTTAAAATGATGGAGGCATAAAGCATATTTTGATATTTATCTCCGTCACTTAGGAAAGCAAGGGCAAATGTGCAATGATTCCTGATACTTATAGAATCACGACCTTTTCTTCGCCAGAAAAGATTAAAAGTAAGTTGAAGATGTTGAAAACGGAAGTTGGGAAAACTGAAAATATGGCGTCGTATGGCAGATTGTCGTTGACATGTTGTTGTTTTTTTCATTTTTATCAGTGAATTATGTATGGGATTTGTTCCGGATGATGACTTAAAGGTGGTGTCCGACAGTTTGGTGCAAGAAGGTGCAAGAAGGTGTTTTCTCATATAACCAAATAAGTCATTAGTAGCTGAAAATGCTCAAAATGCTTTTCATTGATGCCAAAGATCTGTGTGACCAGTCAAGGATAAATCCCAAATCGACATTGAAAACAGGTGTTTCCTATCCGAGCCACGCTGCAGAGATAGCTTTTTTAAACTTAGAGAACCATGTGATCACTTACTTTTATATAGTCATCCGGTTAATCCGCTCTGACGTCGATATCTACTTTTAGCAAAGACCACTGATGCGTTTTTTATAGAGTTGGAAAGACTAACAATTGAGAATCTTTATTTCGCGTTCATTACCGTCTAACAATGAGGTTAGTGTTTACGATCGTCTTTATAGCGATTTAAGTATGGCTGTATGACCAAATTATCCAAGGCCGTGTTTAGATATTGGTACGTGTATTTAATATAGGCAAGCTGTGGGAAACCACCTTTAATTGTCGTCTGCAATCAGTGGCAAACGAACGCCGAGAAAGAAAGACAACTCTGATTTGGCTCATTGGTATTCCTGTTCGGTTTCATTACCTTTATTTTACCTAATCTCATTTAGTTACAAGAAAAAATTACCTGATCTTATTTAGTAACAAGAGAAAGTTGATGCAGAGTATCCAAGTCGCCTGAAATAATATATCAGAAAGCTACGCATATTAAGCATAGTAGCATTTAGCACCACTTTCATTTGCTATTGTAATAATGAAAATGTTTCAAAAAGCTTATACATGTACATGTTGTTAACTGAGTAAATTTATAAGTGTGAATGGCATTTTTTAATTCCTAGGACAACACAACAACATCTGTGAACAACACCTACTCAACAAAAGCCGTAAAAGGGTTCCAAAACAAATAATCAGGGTATGACTTTTAAATGGTACGAAGTCACCAACATTCGCCTTAGCGCGACAAATCTTTACACGCAGCAAAAACATTGAAATTATATGACATATTTTTTTCTTGGAAATATGTTTCCAAAAGTCATATTCTTTAATACAAAATAAATTAAGTTTAAATCTTAACAAGCCTAGAATACCGCACAAATATTACACATATCTCTATCAAAGTGTTCGAGCAAATGTGTTTGATAATTAGTGCAGTGTGCCCGAATCTGAACCAAACACACCACTAATCGCAATCTCCAACGCAGTGATCTCCCCCTTTCAGTAAGGAGAATCTCTGCTACCACACAAAAATCCTTCCAGATCTGGAAGGATTTGATTTTTTTACTTTTAATTTTTGTTCAGTAAAATGACAATCAGAATGAATGTGTATATTAGAAAAACGACTAATAATGGATGAAAAATGAAAAAACAAATTCTAACGATAAAGAAAAAAAAGAATGTATTTATCACTACAATCGTAACAACTCGGCCATTTCCGTCCTTTCGCCGAGGGCGAAATTTCAGTGTTACACCGGTTCAATTTAAACAATCAATGGATACTGTTGAAGAAATTCACAAAGTAATAACGGAGTTTGACTCCTCCATAAAAGCGAAACCCAAACAGATCAAGTGTCTGCAGTCTCTGTTGGCAAGCAAAGACGTCATAGCTAATCTGTCTGTTGGTTACGGCACATGATCTGACTATCGTCACGCGATTTTGTATGATGGCAGTAGTTTTAAGCGAGCGTAGCGATGTCGTAAACCCTGTGCGGAGTTTGCACTAATCGTTGTAATATTCACGGAGCTGTGATCGCGTGATACCTCTGAAAGCTTTTTGTCGGGTTGTAAAAAAACTCAAACTGCGATTACCGATTATTAAAAAGGAAAACATTTTTATATACGAATAAATTCTTAACCATGAATATGGACTTGAAGAGATTGTGCTGGAACTAGTGCAGTCCTGCAATTTAAAAAATAACAATTTGACCTATGCGAAGAAGTTTACTTGTTACTTTTTCATAGATCATACGTTTATTTTTGTTTATATGGTCGTTCTTTAGAAGACACAACAAAAGAAACAGAACACTGTATATAAATGTGATAATGCGATCACTAACTGCTGAAATAGAATAACAATTTCCGTTAAGAAAATACGATCCCTTCTTAAACAGCTGTTATGCCACCACATGGGCATTTCCAAAACCATCTATAAATACAGGATCGCCGCCGGTCTTGGATGGCCAATAAGCAGTTAGGTAACAATTGGATCTAGATGAACATTTTCTTTTAAAACATAATTTGCCCGACTGATTTAAATTGTCTCAAGATAAATTTTCATTTTATTAAAAAGAACGGACATAATCATATTCAGTTTGGTGGATAGCTTGCATGAAAGTTGATTTTATTACTTAAAAACATTTTGGCACGGATTTAGTTAAACAGCAACTGAACGAAGAACCGACCGGGAAAAAAATAACGAAAACATTTTAATCATGCCTTAGAGGCACAAGCTAATACTGGGCCCAGATAAAGACAACTCTGATCTCATATTCACATTACATTAAATGAAGGTGATTGTCTCTATTCTTTCTTACACAGAAAACAATGCCGAGTTTTATTTATGTTACCTAAAAGATAACTGAAATTTCTTACATCGGAAAAATACGTCTGATGTGTCAACCGTAATAAATATTTTCAATGCCCTTGAACAAAATATCGGTCTCTTACTATTTTGATACAAGGATACAGGCGCATACTTTTATGTTGTTATTGAGCCTGCATTTGGTGGTTGATTAATTTAGTGCATACACTAATTATTTCAAATCCAGCGGTAAGATCAATTGACATGTTTTGTGACACGTGACAATGAATCCCACAATCTTATGCATGAAGATATCAAAGAAAACCTGACGTAGGATGAAGGTGTTAAAAGGTGTCATCAATGGCTACAAAAACATCTGGCATGACAGCAAAACATCCAGATGGTGCTGATGAAAACGGGAAAACTAAAAAAAAAACAGGTGACAGCCCCAGGAAAGGACAGAATAGACCCTACCAGAAGATATATTTTATTTTTAGAAATACATCGCAGCGACACAATTATGATCATTATGTTCATCTCTTGTTGAAGGAGGAAGACCCCAGACAAATGTCTGGGTAGAACCACCGACGCACCGCAGGTAAACTGGAAGATCTTTCCACATTTAGTCCTGACCGGGACTCGAAACCACGCGGTGACAGACGACCAGTCAGAGTAGTTACATCATAAGATTATCCTTTGTTGAAACCACTGATATGTGTTAGTGCTACTAAAGAAACATTACTACTACACCACATTGTTACCAACAAGATAAATATACGTATAAATGTTTAGATTGCCACACCAGATGATCCCAGGAAAATTAAAAGAACCAATCCAGACATTGTAAAGCATCCAGACCATTCAGGGCTAGTTCACATTCTCCTTCTCATACTCAAGTCCGAAGAGCTAAGCAGGCTAACGCATGATTGAGTTTCTGATAATTATTATAACGCGTGGACGCATCGCACGCAACGTCGTGGTATGCAGCATGACAAACAGCAAAACAGAGTTGTTTTTTTCTCGATACAATTTGTATTTTGTATTTTGGGGTTTTACGGCACAACGACACTTGGCAGGCCATTCGACGCCGAATACAATGAAGAGTGTAGGCTATAATCAGGTTAAAAATAAAATAGGTAGTTTCAATTATACAAAGAAAATCATTCTTATGCACTACGTTGCCCATTAGGGCCGGTGAATTTTACTTCTTGCAACTAGAATTAGATCGCGGAGAGTAGAACTGGTTGTCCTTCTAACTCTATAAATAGAGAACATAATTCTCAGACAATTGTCCAATAACCTACAACTGATCATAAATTAAGGACTTTCGAAAATAAAACCAATACTTCTGACAGAATAAACAATCATATTGTCAGTAGTAATATGCTCCTAGATTTGATAAATGAGCCTTAGTGCAGTATTGAAGATACCGGTTTCTAGACCCGTACAACTGAGCGACCACTGGTACTGGTTTCTAGACACGTACAACTGAGCGACCACTGATCATCAGACGTTTCGCCCCTGTCACGTTAGGCATATCCCCAAGATGGCTGGTTGAGCAATATGATCAGGTCGGAATTCCATGTCGCCACGTTCGTCTGTAGCATCCGCGATCCGTGTCCACAGACAAAGAAAGAGCTAGTGGAACCAATATTTCACGCATTCGCAAACTTGACTGTCCGTATAATACATGAACAAGAATAGTCGTTGATTCGAAGCGTCTAAGGCGACGCAAAAATTGGAGTAGTAAAACAGGTTAAAACAATATGGGCGCAAGTAACAAAGACATTTTTGGAAAGTAAAGGGTTTTATTTGAAAAATTTCAGTACATGTATATACAAATGAAGAAGAAAAAAGTTGCCAACATTATTACAATTAACTATAAAACTAACGTGTACAGGCAGAAAATGCACATGTGCAGCAATATTACACGAATCATTGTTGTTTAGTTCGTATTTTTCTGGAACATGTTTCTGGCATGTTTTTACTTTCTCGGTATCTTAGTTTGTTTAAATGTGTTTTGTATGCAAATATATTTGTATCTGAGTTATGTGCATAAAGAGTAATGCTTATTATTTCCTAAACTTAACCTACTTAGCACTTTTCAAGTGAAACGGATTAAGTCTCTTGACCAAAAAACACTTCAACCATGTTATAAATGCTTTCTTGGTGTGTTGAATGTTTCTTTAATGATCGTCCAAATCGTTAATTAGATCTTCAAGCATATTATAAAGGTGTTTTATGTATATAACTTTAAATGTTGCATAAGCATTGCGTCTGAAGTCAGATTTAACCGTGCATACTCAATGGATTGTTCAGAACAAGCTGTTTTCTGTCTATGGACTATTTTGTGGCTAATAGATTATCGCAATTATGTTATGTTAACATGCAGTCCGAACATCAAAGGTCATACCGAAGCGTATTTCTATCTACTTACTTAAGTAAGAACGTACGGAGTCTCCAAGCACATTTACGTTAAATGTTTCAAAATTATAAAAAAAAAGAAGTAAACTAAAATCAATCGTTTTCTGCCTTGTTTGCATGAAAGTAACAGACACACACAAATAAATACAAAAATGAATAAATAAAATAGAACGCCGTTCACCGAATTACATGTTAGACCAGTATTTAACAGGATTAGAAAGTCCGCTAACAGACTTTCCCCATGTGCAAATTTCAGTGAGCATTCCAGCGTTCTCCAACAATAACAGTTTATAATGTCTTTCAAGCCATGGCTATGGTAATGTCAGTCCCGACTTATGTTAAAATATAGTTATATAGTTTGTCCTATTTTATAATTAAAGATTGTCATAATCGGGAATGTTATTAGTTTATGTTGTCGGAGTTTAAATGGGACGAACGTATAACGACGGTTCGCACTTGTGAGAGGTTCCGAATAGTCCCGATGTGGCATTCACAGAACACGGAAATGATGATACAGTTGACTATTTTCCTAGATCTTGTCCAATAATATGTCACATTGAAATCTTCAAATACAAACTGAGACTTTTACACTGTGAATTTTTATTCGCTTGCATTTTTAATATTATTTGTAAGTACAACGAACGCACTTTTTTTACTGTGTTTGATAAATGTACAGTTTCTACTTAGTTTTACAAAACACAAAATATCAATAGCTCAGCACATAATTGTCTACCTCGAGTCCTTACTTCTTTCACTAGAGTCTAACACCTTAATAATCTTTTTACAGGACACCCCACTCCCGTCGAGGGCGCTCTAATTTAGCCTACTAGCCTTCTCTTAATTAGTTAAATTTATTCACGTGATATAGGTCTACATTTCCAGCCCTTTTAGATTTTGTTTCCATGTGGAAATGTTGCGATATTGCTATTCCCTAAATTCCAAAGATTTCATAATCTTTTTTAGAAAGTCAGTCTAAAAATAAACGATTGCCTAGGCGAAATGTATTTACCTAAACATCTTGCTGAAGCGTGCTAGAAAAAAATACCCCTGTAGAGAAAGCTGGGAACAGTCGAGGTGAATACCGTTTTTAAAACATTTTCATTTATATGCAAATATATGGAGAGTTTTAGGTCAGGGTGGATTTAAACGGGTGAGGACCAGGCACACGACACTGTAAATGTCCAGGCATATACGAAAATACACATAAAGTTAACATTAATTAAAATAGATACGGTAGACCAAACACTAATGGAAAATGCTTGCTGCAGATGGTTTGTCTTTGCCTTTTAGCAATGCTTTTAATATTGGTTGAGCAATAAAAAAACATCCAATGGAAGTACGATTATAATTTCGCACCAAATCAAGTGAGCGAGAATTTAGAACACGGTGAAGTTCTGGAAGTATTTGGTTGATTTGAGTTGGCACAAGCTACAATAAATGACAAACATATGCAATTTGTAAGTTTTTAAGTTAAATATTGTTAACCCACAATTCCAATAAACAGTCTTCAAGAAAAAAGTTTAATCTTAATTCCAAGAACATCCATGGACATTATTTTGCTAAGGATCTTCCATGGACATACATCCGTGAGAGAAACATTATTAATACTGGCAGATCCATGTTTATTTCGTTAAAACATAACGCCGATTCAAATGAACAGGTTTTAAATTAATGGAGCTTATGAGTGGCAAGCTTTGATAAAATGGGGTACCGGGTGTTATCTTTATACAATAAACGTTCAACTAAAGAAGCTAGAACGTTAGTATTAGAATTGGTTAAAAACATCTCTGAAATTCCTGAAATCTAAAGCTTCCTGGTGGAGCATTCTCTGGACCACCTATTTACGTATGTGACCTTGTAAAGTCTGTTGTATGTATACAGGAGATTTGCAAGTTAGAACCGTACCTTTTATTGTGAAATTGTTAAACGAAGCCTTTTTAAATACATTATACATGTATTTGAAAACTATGCCCCATTTAAGGTCAAACTTAGATCCGCCACAGTACCGTTGTCGCATTTTTGAAGTCAATTATTTTTTACAGCTGGTTTTAAAAAGTAGTACGGCTGAATAAACACGGATTATTGGATAATATATATAGCTGAAAAACAACAGAGCACGACTGGAATTACATTTATATAGAATTATATATATTGGAAAATATATTGGAGAACCGTCGGTCATTGAGAAGAGATTTTGTGTCGATAGTTATTTTTCTACATGATAGTCACTTGGATGCCTTTATCTCATTGATATGTTCCAAATTTTAATCATGTTTAAAACGTTCTACCGGATTCATATCGGAGAAAATATAAAGAACCAGAAACAGAACCTGTATCGGATACCATTAACGGAAAAGAGTGGACAAGTAACGCACAGAGAAGTGTGCAAGGCAAACCACCCAACCAAGGACAAAACACAATCCGTTTATTTTTTGTATAGGAGCAAAAATCGCTCCCGTAAATTTTCCAAAGCGGACAAAATCCCTTGACGTGAATTTATAAAACTCAAATATAAATCGAAGCTACATTTTCAATAGACAACGTCCCGTGCTATTATAATTATGTTATGTACAATAGTACACCAGCGTTTAAGGTTACGCTAGTCAGGTTAAGGGTTGATTACCGTTGTGGTTTTGATGACGTAGCATTCGCGTAACTGCTAGATGAAAAGGATCATGCTAGAAAGTTCAATTGTTTATTTTTAACTGGTCTTCGAAAATATTCTGGGTACGTGAATGTTCTGGAAATTCTTTGGGTATATATAAGGGCGTGTTTGCCGATAAAAAGTTAAGTTTGGAAGTTTGAATAAAAGTTTACTTTAGAGATTGGACATATAATTTGGAAATACTTGCAGCTTCTATCTTAAATCTTTCTGTGTTGGAACTTACGTGGACGTACTATATTCTACAGTGACATAAATATTAAAGTGTTGAATTTGGATTATATAATTAACATTCGTGTATTGTTCTACCTTTGGATTATTTCAACTGAGCTTATCTACGAGAACATTCTACCGAAAACTCTTCAGGAATATTCGACGCTGGATTATCTGTTGCATTGTTAAAGGGACACCTCCTAAAGGGACAAACTGTAAGCTAATATTTATTTTGCCTTCTGAAATTTTGTTTCATTTATTTGTTATTGTTTTATTACGCCATATTTTTAATTATTTTTAAAATAAAACATTGTACTAGTTTGTTGCTGGCTTGTTCTTTCTGTTACACCATTTCGTCGTTTAGTAAAAGTGCCACTTTATAAATAAACCTATATAGCGCGACGGGTTGTAACAGAAATTGGGGGCTCGAGTCCGGGATTTGAAACGTTAAAGGATAACTCTGTTATTTTTGTGTAATTTTTGTATTTAATTTTTTTGTGAACAAATATTAAATATTGTAGAAATAATTTCTACAAACCAGCAACATGCTACCATGGCATTTAATTTGGAAAATTTTATTAAGTCGCCTACCCAGGAGGAGTTTAATTTGGCCAAAAAGTCTGATTTGCTCGACATCGCTGCTCATTATAATGTTCCTGGAATTAAAGTATGCATGCGAAAACAGGCTATTTGCAACATACTTATTCAAACTTTGATTGAGGACAACATACTTTCGACTGACTTTATGTCGTTTGTTAAGGAAGATGTGTCAGACCAGGACTTAGAATTAAAATTGCAGTTAGAGAAATTAAGAATGGAGAGAGAAGAGCGAATAGAATTAGAAAGGTTAAAGTTGGAAGAAAAGAAAAATGGAACGGGAAGAGAGAGAACGAGACAGACAGTTTCAGTTAGAATTGAAGAGACTAGAAAGAACAGATCAGACGCCCATTCAAAATAAAGCATTTGATGTGTCAAAGAATATTAGACTTGTTCTTCCATTTCAAGAAAAGGATGTTGACAAATACTTTTTACATTTTGAAAAAGTTGCAGATAACTTGAAATGGCCAAAAGAGCACTGGACTTTACTTCTGCAAACTGTACTGTTAGGTAAAGCACGTAAAATCTACACACAGTTAATCATTGAACTGTGTTCTAACTATGATCTTGTCAAAGATAACATCCTTAAAGGCTACGAACTGGTCCCTGAGGCATATAGACAAAAAATTAGGAATTGTAAAAAAGAAACTAATCAAATATATGTTGAGTTTGCTAGAACAAAAACACAGTTATTTGACCGATGGTGTTCATCTAAAGGAATAGAACAAGACCATGCAAAATTAGGGCAGCTTATGCTTATTGATGAGTTTAAACGCTGCATCCAATCTGACAATAAGACCTTTATTGATGAAAAACAAGTTGAAACTTTAGATGAAGCTGCTCGTTTGGCTGATCACTATTATTTGACTCACAAGGTCTCATTTGTTCCTAAACCAAACTTCACATCTTCACTTAGCACTACAAGAAATACCAATTTAAGTCCACGTACAATTGCTTAGTTAAAACACAATAGTAATTCTACTGGCTTTTCAAGACAGTTCAGTTCACACAGACAAAAACCGTCTGTTGAACGAAATACCTTATCTAATGTTACTTGCAATTATTGCAAGAAAACTGGTCACCTCATTTCTGACTGTTTAAAATTAAAGGAGAAGCATTCTAGTGGAGGGTACAAACCAACAGGCCTCACCACTTTCAAGTCAAGGCCACAGACTTGTGTCGAAGTTGACACTTTTGATCAGGCTAACAAACATGATTTCTGGCCAAAGACAAAAGAGCCTTTTCATACCGTTGAGGTTTCAAAACCCAATTCTGACTCTGTTATGGATATTTATGAGCCATTTATGTCAAATGGTTTTGTATCACTTCCATGTGATTCTTACTCGCCTACCCCTATTAAGATATTAAGAGACACAGGGGCGTCCCAATCTCTTATTTTGGCAGATACTCTGCCGTTTTCCGAGAAGACCTTCTCTGGACATAGTGTTGTTATTCAGGGTGTAGAGTGTGGTTCTTTAACTGTTCCTCTCCATAACATTGTTTTGTCTTCCACTTTAGTTAGTGGTTTAGTGTCTGCCGGTTTTAGATCTTCATTACCTTTTAAGGGTGTCCATTTGTTGCTAGGCAACGACTTAGCTGGAGATAAGATCGTTGTAAACCCAATCGTAACTGACACACCTATCATGGACAAATGTCCTGATCCTGCTGAACAGGAAATTCCTGATCTTTATCCTTCTTGTGCAGTTACTCGTTCTATGGCTAGCAAAGCTATCCAGAGTTCGGCTAAAAACGCCGTTGACAAAAATGTCACTTCTAATGTTGACTTTGCTGACACTTTTATAGGTCAGATTTACAACGAGGCTAACGACCCGTCCCTTAAACATGTAAGTTCGTCACATTCTGATATGTCAACATTTTTAACTGATAGTCTTCATCCAATGACAAATTTGATGATAAAAGGTCAAGGTCACAACTTGTTCAGGACCAACACAATGATCCTGACATTTCTTGCTTGTTCGAGAAGGTTTTACCTGAGAATGAGATTTCATGTGCGCAGGTCGGTTATAATGTACGGAATGGTGTTTTGATGAGAAAATGGAGACCACCAGATGTTGCAGTTGATGATGATTGGGCGGTTAACCATCAGATAGTAGTTCCCCGTCAGTATAGGCAAGAAATATTAAGTCTGGCTCATGAATCATCTATGTCTGGTCATTTAGGTATCAAAAAGACTCACAATAAGATCCTTAATCATTTCTTCTGGCCAGGTCTTAACTCTGACGAGTCTCAGTACTGCAACTCTTGTCACGCTTGTCAAATGGTTGGTAAACCAAATCAAAATATTCCCAAAGCTCCATTACAGCCCATTCCTGCATTTGAGGAACCGTTTATTCGGATTATAATAGACTGCGTTGGACCTCTGCCTAAGACAAAGTCAGGAAATCAGTATCTCTTGACCATCATGTGTGCTTCGACACGTTTTCCTGAAGCAATACCTTTAACGAATATTTAGTCAAAATCGATTGTCAAGGCTCTTGTCAAGTTCTTCACATTTGTTGGCCTCCCTAAGTCAGTTCAATCGGACCAAGGTTCGAATTTCATGTCTGGTATATTTCAGCAGGTCATGCATGAGCTAGGAATCAAACAATATAGGTCATCTGCTTATCATCCTGAAAGTCAAGGTGCCTTAGAGAGATTTCACCAGACATTGAAAAACATGATTCGTACTTATTGCTTTGTCACTGACAAAAGCTGGGATGATGGAATCCCATTGCTCTTGTTTGCAATTAGGGAGTCAATACAGGAGTCTCTTGGATTTAGTCCATTTGAGCTTGTGTTTGGTCACTCTGTTCGTGGACCGTTAAAACTACTTACGGAGAAGTTCCATTCTGATGACGAGTTATCATTGAACTTGTTGAAGTATGTGTCTGATTTCCGAGAAAGGTTATCAAAAGCTTGTGAATTTGCAAGTTCAAATCTCAAAGCGGCCCAGGGAAAAATGAAAGTTAGATATGATATTAATACTCAAACTAGATCCTTCAAACCAGGTGACCAGGTCCTTGCACTATTGCCAATCCCCGGAAAACCATTACAAGCTAGATACTTTGGGCCTTACATTGTTGAGAAGAAAGTCAGTGACCTCAGTTACATAATACTCACTCCTGGGAGGCGAAAACAAAAACAAATGTGCCATGAAAACAAATGTGCCATGTGAACATGTTGAAGTTGTACATTGACAGAAATAGCCAAAATGTTAGTAAACCTGTGTCAGTTGTTCACTCTGTCCCACCTGATTTAGACATTAATAATTTAGTTAGTGACAGTGAAATTGAAACCAAAGTGGATCCTTGTCCCACTAAGCTGAATAACTCTGAGGAACATTGATGGGAAATTCATTCATCTGGAACCGGATCAAAAGGCACAGTTGAAACAACTTGTTCGTGAATTCCAACACTTGTTTCCTGACATTCCAACACGAACTGATAAAATCCAGCATGAGGTTATCGTTGAAAGGGAAGCTGCTGTTAAACAACATCCATACAGAATGAATCCATCAAAATGACAATATCTAAAAGAAGAAATAAAGTTCTTACTGGACAATGACTTTATTGAGCCTAGTCAGAGCAAATACAGTTCACCGTGTATTCTTGTGCCAAAACCAGATGGAACATATAGACTTTGCACTGACTACCGGAAGATCAATATCATCACAAAGACGGATTCATATCCCATACCAAGGATGGATGATTGTATTGACAAAGTTGGGAAAGCCAAATTTGTTACTAAGATTGATCTTCTGAAAGGATTCTGGCAAGTACCTCTTACAGTCCGAGCAAAGGGAATGTCTGCATTTGTTACACCAGAAGGACTGTACCAATACAAGGTTATGCCATTTGGCATGAAGAATTCACCAGCAACGTTCCAACGACTCATTAACTCTGTCATTTCTGGACTTAACGGGTGCGATGCCTACATCGACGACGTCATCATCTACTCCGAGACGTTTGCTGAACAACTGGAAATCATCCGATCTTTCTTCAACAGATTAAGTGAGGCAAAGCTAACCATCAACCTGGATAAAAGTGAATTTTGTCATGCTACGTTGACTTTTTTAGGACATGTTGTGGGACAGGTTCATGTTAAACCTATTGAAGCAAAAGTTATGGCTATTTCTGAGTTTCCAATATCTACATGTAAAAGCAATTGATGCGATTTCTTGGTATGGCATTTTGTAAAAACTTTTCTGACATTGCAGAACCTTTGACAAACCTTCTCAAAAAAGGTAAATCATTTGTATGGAGTTTTCAATGTCAAACAGCATTTTACAAATTAAAAGTTGTACTTAAGAGCGCACCAATTCTCTTAGCACCAGACTTTGGTAAAAGTTTTTCATTGGCTGTTGATGCTAGTGACGTCGGTGCTGGTGCTGTTCTGTTACAATCAGATAGTGAGGGTATTGATCATCCCGTGTGTTATTTCTCAAAGAAGTTTAACAAACACCAGAGAAATTATTCAACAATTGAAAAAGAGTGTCTTGCTCTTATTTTTGCTATACAACATTTTGAAGTGTATTTAACTTCTTCAGTTAAACCTATTGTTATATTAAGTGACCACAACCCCCTTAAGTTCTTACTCAATTAAAGAACAAAAACCAACGGTTATTAAAGTGGAGCCTGCTCTTACAAGAGTTTGATTTAGAAATCAAACACATTAAAGGAAAAGACAATGTTATACCTGATGCTCTGTCTCGTATGTAATTGTGTTAACTGAAGAACAATATGTTATTACATGTTTATTCAAAAGAGTACATGTATTTTGAACTTTGTATAACTATTATTGTTATATTGATTACAGTTTGTTTTGATATGTCGTCTGGTAAACATGTAATACATGCAATTTGTAATTTGTAACACTAAATTGTGTAAAGTTGAAATTTCATATGTTTAGATATTATATCTGTTTAACTTGTATTTTGTATCATTGTTGTAATAACTTATTTAACTGAGTCATTGTTAATTTAATATTCTAAAAAAGGTTTATTGCATAAATCTTTTTTCCTTTTGGGGTGGAGGTGTTATGTACAATAGTACACCAGCGTTTAAGGTTAAGCTAGTCAGGTTAAGGGTAGATTACCGTTGTGGTTTTGATGACGTAGCATTCGCGTAACTGCTAGAAGAAAAGGATCATGCTAGAAAGTTTAATTGTTTATTTTTAACTGGTCTTCGAAAATGTTCTGGGTGCGTGAATGTTCTGGAAATTCTTTGGGTATATATAAGGGCGTGTTTGTCGATAAAAAGTTAAGTTTGGAAGTTTGGAAGTTTGAATAAAAAGTTTACTTTATAGATTGGACATATAATTTGGAAATACTTGCAGCTTCTATCTCAAATCTTTCTGTGTTGGAACTTACGTGGACGTACTATATTCTTCAGTGACATAAAAAAATAAAGTGTTGAATTTGGATTATATAATTAACATTCGTGTATTGTTCTACCTTTGGATTATTTCAACTGAGCTTATCTACGAGAACATTCTACCGAAAACTCTTCAGGAATATTCGACGCTGCATTATTTGTTGCATTGTTAAAGGGACACCTCCTAAAGGGACAAATTGTAAGCTAATATTTATTTTGCCTTCTGAAATTTTGTTTCATTTATTTGTTATTGTTTTATAACGTCATATTTTAATTATTTTTAAAATAAAACATTATTGTACTAGTTTGTTGCTGGCTTGTTCTTTCTGTTACACCATTTCGTCGTTTAGTAAAAGTGCAACTTTATAAATAAACCTATATAGCGCGACGGGTCGTAACAATTATATTAACGAGGCTTAATTGTGCAAACCAACTAAAATTATTGCAAAAAGTGGAAACTTCACAGGGAGAATTGTGTCCTTTTTGTTTGGGACACGTGGCCATCAAATGCTTTATCAATGTTTCATAATCACAAGGTTAAGCTGACCTAGTTACTCACGAAATACATATGAAGCAATAGAAGAATATTTTTGTTTGAGTTCCAACGAAGTAGGGATATGTGTACTAGCACAGAAGTTTGTTGAGCATGGGTCAAATTACTCGAAATTACAACTGCGGCTTTGAGACTTAAGAAACAAATCATAAGAAAAGCAATCAATAAACAATTTTCAGACATTATAGTGGAGGTACACTGATTACCTTAATCTGATCAATTTGCGCGTAACGGGACATCCGTTGAACAGAAAATCTGTTCTATTTAAAAATCACGCATGCGCATAAGATTAAAATGGTACTTGCTGTCATTCTGATGCGCACGGGACCATTTCTGTCCCGTTTCTCGTCAGGAATCAGCCGGTTGTGCTTGAGCCTCAAACTTCGCTATGGTAAGATATTAAAAAAATATCGTTTTTGATGTTTTATTATTGTTTATTTTCTTTGCATTTTAGTTTTGAATTGACTTATTGTTTTTAGTCGCGATTTTTTTCTAAAATTTTGTAATGTTTATAATGATATATTACATAATAAATTTAAAGTACATGTAAATAAAACATCATAATATAACTATTTTATAAATTAATTATATAATCTACAATTTTTAACCTGCAAAAATTGTACTTATCAGTTAAAGAAAATTAAAGTAATAGCGGATCTGCCAATTTCCGATGCGACCTGTCTGATCATTTTATATTTAATGCCGACTGTCGGGAATTTTGTCGTGTTACCTTTGCATGCAGTTGAGAAAAGCAAAAACAAACTTAGATTAAGTACTGCTTGTTGGTAAATCTAGCATAAGTCAAAAGTTCACGTCTACTCTTCTGTATGATTTACGCCTAAACCTAAATATCATGAACATCTTCATACATCTATTGTGACATTACTCTTAAGTCTGCAGCTTGATATGGCTTTTGTATATGCTTAAAATGTAATCATTCGAAGACAATGATTAATAAAATAATGCGTTAAACCCTAAAACGTATTCGTAGCTTGAACGCCAATTCATACTTTATCAAGTTACATGCCATTCGAAGTATTTTTACTCATCATCATTTTGGCCTGCTTGTCTAACATAGGTAAAAGTATTGGGCCGTCACTAAATATCGGTTCTTCATGTTCTGCATGTGTGTCATTTCTTTTGTGTCATCATTGTCCAATTCATCAAGTAAAGTCGCCGCAAATTGAAACAATCCCTTAATTTTAGCTGCGTAGAATTGACACGGCGTTGTCCAATACAACTGACTTGCCTTGTTACAGGTTCGAATAAGTCACATGTGTAGCAGGTGGATCATGATCCACGTCGAGATAAGGGACAGATAATCATGCTAAACTACATCGTCGGATACCCCCGGTTGATTCTATTACGTTACTCTCCATTCATCACCCGTGGGCAAATTGCTACTCATTTCGTCGTTTTGTTTGAATAGAACAGAACAGACATTATCCAATCAGATGATAGGTTACAAAATTAAAATAATTTGTGCGTAAATAAACTTAACCGGTTTTGCAAACTACATGACGACCTAGCTACACGATTATCGGTCATCGAAGTGGTATGTAAGCGTAAACCTGATTGGTTGGCAGATCCGCTGGATTTTCTTAGCGAACCAATCGGATTGCGGCATTTCATAGTAAACAAAACGACGAAATGAGTAGCAATTTGCCCACGGGTGATGAATGGAGAGTAACGTAATAGAATCAACCGGGGGTATCCGACGATGGCTAAACTAACGAGTTTGCTGTGACTTTCGTATCTTTTTATGCATTGTTTCTATCTATCATAACTGCCTATCATGTCTGTCTGTCTGTCTGTCCTTCCGTCCGTCCGTAAGCCCGCCAGTCCGCTTGTCTATTTGTCTGTCTGTCTGCCTGCCTGCCTACAGAGAGAGTGTGAGAGAGAGAGATGGGGGGTGGGGGGAGGAGAGCGATGTGATTAAATCCTTTTTTTATTCATCCATCGTTTTCATCGCGGTTATTGACATTTACTTAGAAAGTATTAGTTTCATTGTTAGGTTTGTATTTTAAGAATAATGTGACTAAATATATTATATGATATTCTTTTTTCGCGAAATACTTTTCTGTTAGACGGAAAAAAAAGTTAAATACCTTATTAAGTAATAACTAATTATAAGCGCTAAAATTCTTTTAACATACAATATAATGTGTGCACTTTGTTTTCAAAAGCAACCTGATTTGCTTCGCGGTATAATTGGAAACTTGTCGATCTTTACATAATTAAAACCTATGACATTATCTTTGTCAATCTTATCTAAAGATAAAAGCGGCGCTCTAGTGAAATTTGAAACCATCGCCCAAGTTTCAAAGCTGTCGGCAGTGACTTTAGCCATTTAGGGAACAATTAAATTAGAATGGTATGTGCACTTATACACTTGTAATTGGCATTACAATACACCACATCAATTACGCGTATAGCAATGTGCTTAGGTGTTGCATTCAACAATAGACACAGTTTCTGGCAGAAAGGTTAAAGAAAGCAAACCACGCAAACTACTTAAAGAAGTGTTAAGACTTCGATAAAAAAGATCATCTTCAATAACACAAAGGCTATTATAGATATATACAGAAAAGGAAACACTCTTTAACTTCGAAAATTGTGAAACTCTATGCGACCACCATTAAAATCATAGCTAAGTGTGATAATTTCGGCAAATATAAATCAATATATGTATGCCTTGTTTTCAGGATGCCAGATCAAGTGTAACACTGAAGATCCTAGTATCAATATGTAAGTAAAGATTATTTTTATTAAGGCAATCCATTTATTTAAAACTTCCGGAATGGAAACTTCAGTTCAACAACCTTTCCGTGTTGGCCACAATTTAAAATCCAGACTGCTCTGAGCGCGTTTACGACATTAAATCCTAATTTAAAATGCAGGGACAGCTCGAGGCAGGAGTCAGTGCTAGCCGGCTTGCATGCAAATCCCCGATGCCAAATCGGATTTCAGCAGCCAAACATGTTCTCAGCAGACAAACCTGTTCCCAGCAGGCAAAATGATCTCAGCAGTCAACAAGACTCCCAGTGACATCATATAAGCAGGCATACAGGATCTCAGCAGCAAATAAGGTTTGATCAGCGAAACAGAATCTCAGCAGGCAGACTAAATCTCAGCAACCAGACATGATCTCAGCAGGCAACCTTGATTTCCCGCAACCGAACAGGATCACAATAGGACAAATAAAAATCAAAAGCCAAACGTGATCTTAACAGCCAAAGGGGACCTCAACAGCAAACACGGATTTTAACATCAGCACAACCCTAGGATCTTAGCAGGATCTTAGCAGCCAAATAGGTTATCATCAGTCAAATCGGATTTCAGCAGAGCGACTGGATCTTACTAACAGCATTTTGTTATCTCAGCAGAATATTAACAGACAAACATCATCTCAGCGGCTAGGATATCAGCAATCAAGCAGGATCGCTGCACATAAACAATTTCAGCAGGTAAATTTGATTTGAACAGGCAATCATTATCTTAGCAGACAAAGTAAATACCAGCAGCTAAACAGGTCACAGCAGACAATTAAGATTTCAGAAGGTAAACCGGATACCAGCAGACGAACGGATCTCAGCAGGCAAACGGATCTCAACAGGCAAACTGATCTCAGCAGGCAAGCATGATCTCAGCTGGAAAACAGGAACTCAGCAAACAAACCGGATATCAGCAGGTAAACCTGCTATCGGAAACTTTATTTCAGCAGTCAAACAGGATCACAACAATAAGTCCCGATTTCAGAGTTCATGATATCAGCAGGCACATATAAGCTCAACAGGCAAAGTAGATTTCAACAGGATCTCTACAGCCAACCATGATCTCGGCATTCTTGAACCAACTAATAGTGGTATCCCGTCCATCTACATGGCCAGAGATAAGTCCTATCACGGATTGCTCATACTAGCCACATATGTACATTTCTAAACCGACAATAAATTGAAAACTAAATGATTTCGTTGTAACAATGGACTAAATTGATACAAATTGATACATTCCAAAAATGATGAAACGATCTTTTTTATAATATGATCTTTACGGATAATGATATATAAAGACAAAGAACTAACCCACCAGAGTGTATTTGCGTATTGAACTATGATATTGTAGGGCAAGTGTACCAGCCTATTTTCTATGTTTTATTCTTCAGGTTTTCTGATCGCACAGATAACAGTTGCGACTACGACATCATCAACAGCAACACCAAGTACCACCACTACAACAACACCTGCAACAACAATAGCGACAACTTCTACGACAGGTACTTCAACAACCGCCACTACAACAACAACTACGACATCAGGTGCGCCAACAACTGGGACAACAACAGCTGTTTTGACTACAACACTGGCTCAAGGTGGCTGCTGCAATAACACGCCCAATTATGTACTTTTGGGATTTGGACTGTTCGTCGGTCTGTTTGGAGCAGTATTAAATTATACATTGTAACATATGTCAAAACACATTACGAACAATAACTTCCACTTACTCTTTCTTAAAATAGTATTAAAATAAACACATTGCTCATTGTGCTCTGGAGCGTGGCGCTTATACATGCTCACTGAAATTGAACATGGGGGAAAGGTCGTTTTTTTACGGACTCATAAAAATACGGTTCCTAATTCGGTAAACGGCGTCGCCGAGAACGACGACGCTATATTTATAATTGGTTTTGGTAATTCCCATTTAGTGACGTCACAGCTTTAGGAAGCGATTGTATTTTAATTTTAAAAAATTATAATTCTTTTTGCTTTAAAGTTAGAAAAACTGTTCTAATTATCACACATTTCTGCACTAACACTATGATAGTTATATGTGTAATATTTCCTCGGTATCCAAGATTTGTTAGGTATTAAACTGTATGATTCTAATTTTGTATCTAAAATATTTCTCTTGGGGACATATTGTGGATAAAAACAATTTATATTAAAAGACATATCACATTTCACTTGAAAGTATTTTTCTTTATCTATATTCTTAATGTCAGTTCAGTGTGTAAATATATTATACAGTATTACCTAATAACGTAATAACATAGCTTTGTAACTACATTAGTTCCATCGGCATCAAGGACATACCAGATTGCGCTGTTTGTCCTATTTCTGTTAGCTTGTCTTCATCCATTCCACTTACAAATGTGCATGTTAATTTCAGTAATCACTAACCTTTGTTTTTGTATACATTACCATGGTACATAAATGCTTCTATGCAAAATAACTTTGAAAATAAACAATAAGATATTAAGACAGAAAACAACATACTTTGTCTCTGAAAAATATTAACTGAACAACAGTGATTTGTGTAATGTAATGCTGCTGCACACGTGTGTTTTCTCTTAATTGTAATGATTCTGGCAACTTTTTTCATATGTAACATTTTAGAAACTCTATCAAATGGTGTCGGGTTTGGCGTTTTATTTTGTGTTTGTTTTAAACCATTCTATGGTCTCAGAAATATACAATATACATACCTTTTATGTAGATTTATAGTTACTGAACTCTTTCAAATAAAAAACATAACTTTTCAAATATGTCATTGTTATTTGCTCCCATATTGCTTTAACCAGTTTACCTGCTCCAGATTTTGCGTCATCTTTGATCAATGACTTTTTTGTATTAAACTGTGATGAGAACAAAATCGCATCAAGAACCCAGAACGCTGTATTTATAAGGACACAAGTGTGACTATTTTCCGTTTTGCCCCTGGATTTTCCAGAATTTAAACCAGTCTGTCCTCGGGTGCATGACGCAAAAATAAACATGTCGCAGCCATTAACGACATAATTAAAACGATAAGAATTACTTGTTTATGTCACCTGTATTGAACGTGCAGTAACAGTTGTATATCTAATGAAATTGGAAATCTATATTGAAAAATGAAAATTTTAAATAAGAAAAAATCCAATACACTATACGTCTTGCTTTTTAAGAAAGTTTTTATTACTTATTCTTTCGGCCAACAAGAAGTCACCATTCTGCACATGTCTCTGAACCAGATACTTCCGGGTGGTGATCGTCTGGGTGGTGGAATTAGCCGATGATTTCTGATTGAATGCGTACACACGAACACCCTGACATGGTGAGGTATAGCCATGAAGAATGTTCAGTGTATGTTGTTTCTAAAATATGTATGCTTTCTGTCTATTATTTAACTGATAAAACGGCGAGTATTGCTAATATCAGGTATAGTTGACCCCTTTAGATAGAAAAGGATTTGTCTTCTACGTAATAATAAAGTTGGTTTAACATGTATGAAAACACTTCGATTCAGCATGTATGTAATACTATGTATGATGGCGGATATTGGCTTATTTTGCAAAATGTTTGAAAAAAAATGTATACTCAACTTTTAAGTACTGAACAGTTTAGCCGTAAAGCTGGTGTCCATTACTTATCGTTTCCATGTACTCGATATAACTTACGCGTTAATTGTGAACTCCACAAACTTGTCTTTTGTTAAGTTGGTGGATTTTTGAGACCTAAGATCTGTCAAAAAGGGCGGGATATGAGATCATAAGTCTTTACATGTCGCAAAAACAGGTAAACTTTCTAATCGAGAATCAATGATTGTGAAGTATGGCTTACCTTTCAGAAGTATGTATTCAGTATCATTGTTGTTAAATGTGTTGGAGGTGAGGTACTTCCTGCGGCCGAAGATATAAAACTCGCAGACATTATGCTCTGATGTCATCAATAAATATGTTAATATAGATTAGATATGTCGGCCTTGTTAAACAGACCCATTTTCTGAGAATATAAGCACTAAAGTGACATCATGACATATGTAGGTTTTATCTTTGATTCGTGGCAAATCGAATAATGAGAATTCGACATAATATTTTGAGGTGTTGTTTTAAGATTATAATAAAGGTTGCTAGATGTTTCCATTTAACTTTTCTGTTTACACCATTTTGGTTTAAAACCAAAGTGGTTTTATTTAAAAAATGGCTTTGCCATTTTTTAACCCTCAAGCTAATTGCTGACCTATTATATGGTTCAAGTGCAGCACTAACTTCACCGTGTTAACAGGAACTTATCTTGATCAGATAATATTCATGATATCATCAGTCTTATTAAGCAGACTTATTATGAGTGTGCCTCCTTAATGGCGGGCACTGGCTTCCTGTTGTCACATTTATTGGCGATAATTAATTTTTTTCACAGAAAGAGAACCCGTTGTGCGTATATAAAGACATCCCAAGTGCCATAACGGAGTTTAATAGCTGTTCTATTACATTATATTAGTTTACATTGCAAATGTTTCGCCTGTTTAATAAAGTTTGCCAGATTAGTTTATATATGAACCTGAAAATCAAAAATTATCAAGAACATCACATTTGAAAAGGTCTTTATATGATAACTGGTTTATTTATTTATTTATTTATTTATTTATTTATTTATTTATTTATTTATTTATTTATTTATTTATTTATCTATTTATTTATTTATTATTTATTTATTTATTTATTCATTTATTTATTTATTTATCAAAGATCTCAGGCCATTTTTATGTGATTTTCAGCTTGGACTGTTCTTACACAGACATATAAGACAAATTACGTGCCGGGGTGTGCCCGGGTGTAACGGGGTGTACCGAGGTGTAACGGGGTGTACTGGGGTGTAATGGGGTTTACCGGGGTGCGAAAGTCTTTGTTATCTGTTTAAATCATCTTTAAGTGCCAGAAGTATCAGTTGCTACAATACTAACCGTCAGGGATTTTTTTTCTCCATTTACTATGTGAATCTTATTTCCCATTCTTTTTATCTAGATTGCAGTTTAAAATTGTATTAAAATCCCACCTCTCCCCTATTAGGTACGCTTTCTCATCGTTGCAGAAAATATGTGTTTCAAGAATAACAAAAATGTAACTGTTACATGTAGTCCGGTGACCTTCAGCCATGATTATTAACGAGGAAATAGTCTATGTGTTCGTTGAGAAATAAAAAACGGTCCTATGATTGGGACAATTAGATTAGATAACACACACGTTGTAGTTATACAAGATAATATGCGTCACGGCGTCTTATGTAAAGAGGGTGAAACATCTTTACATAAATAAAAAAAAAATGTATGATGAAATATAAAGCATCGATGTGCGGCAGCAACTCTTGAAAACGTCACAAATGGCCAAAAACTCACAATTAGTTGAAGAGAAACGTAGCCATAGCGACGACCTGTAGTAAGACTGTTGGACTGCAAGGGATTACTCTTTACCGTTACACAGAAATTGTACATTTCTAAGTAAAACACGTAAATATTAAATATTTATTTTTCAAAATTAAGTCTAACCACACTTTTGACTTATTTACAAATGCTGACGGGCGTTACATTTCTTTTCAATAGAGGAGATTTGGAATTTCCAGTGAGCAGGTTATTAAAGTCATAAACTATCTTAATTTTCTCCTATGCAGTATTGTCGTGTATAATGCATAAAAGAAGTGAGAATTTTCAGAATAAAGAGGCGCAGTTAGAGCTATCGACTTCACGGGGAGGTATGCATTTCACGGACACAAATGCCTTCGCTTACTCATATGTCTTTTAAACACCACTGCCTTTCACAATATAATCGCCTCTCACAAACATACTTGGCTTTCACAGTCATAGACGCCTTGCACGGATAAAGACGCCGTTCATGCTCATAGAAGACGCCTTTCACGAACACAGACGCCTTTCACGGACACAGCAGACACCTTTCACGAACACAGACGCCTTTCATGGACAAAGCAGACGCCTTTCATGGACACAGCAGACACCTTTCACGCTCACAACAGACGCCTTTCACGGACACAGCAGACACCTTTCACGAACACAGACGCCTTTCATGGACACAGCAGACGCCTTTCACGCTCACAACAAACGCCTTTTAATGAACACAACAGACGCCTTTTACGGACACAGACGCCTTTTACTCTCACAGAAGACGCCTTTCACGCTCACAGCAGACGCCTTTTAATGAACACAGCAGACGCCTTTTACGGACACAGACGCCTTTTACTCTCACAGAAGACGCCTTTCACGCTCACAGCAGACGCTTTTCCCGAACACAGACGCCTTTCACGCTCACAGCAGACGCCTTTCACGAACAAAGCATACGCCTTTCACGGACACAGACGCCTTTCACGCTCACAGTAGACGACTTTCACGGACACAGACGCCATTTACGGACACAGACACCTTTCACAAACACAGACGCCTTTCACGGACACAGACGCCTTTCACGGACACAGACGCCTTTCACGAACACAGACGCCTTTCACGAACACAGACGCCTCTCACGGACACAGACGCCTTTCACGAGAACAGACGCCTTTCACGAACACAGACACCTTTCACGGACACAGACACCTTTCACAGTCACAGACACCTTTCACGCTCACAGCAGACGCCTTTCACGCTCACAGCAGACGCCTTTCACGGACACAGCAGACGCCTTTCACGCTCACAGCAGACGCCTTTCACGGACACAGCAGACGCCTTTCACGCTCACAGCAGACTCCTTTCACGGACACAGACGCCTTTCACGCTCACAGCAGACGCCTTTCACGAACACAGACGCCTTTCACGAACACAGACGCCTTTCACGGACACAGCAGACGCCTTTCACAAACACAGCAGACGCCTTTCACGAACAAAGACGCCTTTAGGGACACAGACGCCTTTCATGGACGACAATCAATATGTTTGATACTTTTTAGACTTTGTAGACAGTTATTTTAGAGTAATTTTAGTTAAAATACATTCATATGGAAAATAATGTAGTTTTTAAAGCCTTACCTCATTTCTGGATTCTTAAATAACACTTATTTGCCGAAAATGTTACATTATAAGGGCAGCTTACATGTGTTTACAGGCATGTGTGTTATGCTGACCCTAGGTCAGCAGGGATGTTTTGTCCTCCATGTTAAACTTGTCACGGTGTTCCTTATCCACCCCCCCCCCGTATCAAAAACTGGGGATGTTTTGTTCACTTTTTCCAAAAAGGTGTTCTTAGATTTGGGATGTTTTCTTATACACCTGTTTAACGCACTACCTGGGTCAGTTGTGGATAGTTTATATATATGTAATGTAGTCATTAGGTAACATGTTCCAAATTATTATAAGTACATCCTTGTGTAACTGACAGAGCCATAGAGAACATTTCTTTCTTAATATATATCTCGATAAAGACGCCACAGCAATTGGTGCAGATAAATACTATTTGCAAAAGACTGACCAAATAGCGCTTACTTGAATAAGATTACAACAGCAAAACAGTTCTATTTCGAAATCACCCATACGCCCAATATATGAGAGGTAGAAAAATACATTCATTAATTAATCTGGCCTGTGGAGGAACCATTTCTTCCCTGCTCTTTGTCGCAAGCCGAAGTCACACGATTGTGTCCGCACATCAAACTGAGCAATGGAACGATATTGGCAAAATATTCACTTGAAAGTTTTATTTTTTATTTTATGCTAGTTTTGAATCGACTTTTTCCATTGCCTTTAGGTGCCACATTTACCTTGAAATGATTTTCATATTTACTTTATATGACCTTGTTGGGATTAACAAAAAGGTGAAAATCCAAATCAGCCAGCTTTCACTTAGTATCTGGCCAGGATTTGCATTAGATGAATCTGGGTGCTCAAGAAATTGCAGTAAGAGTTAGATTGTACGTAGTTACGAATTTGATACATAAGTGATAACCGGTATTTTGTAAGATTTAAAAAAAAAAATTATGAATGTCAACTGTATACCAAATGTCAACTGTAAGCTTTATGTCATCTGTATACCAAATGTCACCTGTAAGCTTTATGTCATCTGTATACTGAATGTCAACTGTAAGCTTTATGTCATCTGTATACTGAATGTCACCTGTAAGCTTTATGTCATCTGTATACTGAATATCAACTGTAAGCTTTATGTCATCTGTATACTGAATGTCAACTGTAAGCTTTATGTCATCTGTATACTGAATGTCAACTGTAAGCTTTATGTCATCTGTATACTGAATGTCAACTGTAAGCTTTATGTCATCTGTATACTGAATATCAACTGTAAGCTTTATGTCATCTGTATACTAAATGTCAACTGTAAGGTTTATGTCATCTGTATACTGAATGTCACCTGTAAGCTTTATGTCATCTGTATACTGAATGTCACCTGTAAGCTTTATGTCATCTGTATACTGAATGTCACCTGTAAGCTTTATGTCATCTGTATACTGAATGTCACCTGTAAGCTTTATGTCATCTGTATACTGAATGTCACCTGTAAGCTTTATGTCATCTGTATACTGAATGTCAACTGTAAGCTTTATGTCATCTGTATACTGAATGTCAACTGTAAGCTTTATGTCATCTGTATAATGAATGTCATCTGTAAGCTTTATGTCATCTGTATACTGAATGTCACCTGTAAGCTTTATGTCATCTGTATACTGAATGTCAACTGTAAGCTTTATGTCATCTGTATACTGAATGTCAACTGTAAGCTTTATGTCATCTGTATACTGAATGTCATCTGTAAGCTTTATGTCATCTGTATACTGAATGTCAACTGTAAGCTTTATGTCATCTGTATACTGAATGTCATCTGTAAGCTTTATGTCATCTGTATACTGAATGTCAACTGTAAGCTTTATGTCATCTGTATACTGAATATCAACTGTAAGCTTTATGTCATCTGTATACTGAATATCAACTGTAAGCTTTATGTCATCTGTATACTGAATGTCACCTGTAAGCTTTATGTCATCTGTATACTGAATGTCACCTGTAAGCTTTATGTCATCTGTATACTGAATGTCAACTGTAAGCTTTATGTCATCTGTATACTGAATGTCACCTGTAAGCTTTATGTCATCTGTATACTGAATGTCAACTGTAAGCTTTATGTCATCTGTATACTTTATGTCATCTGTAAGCTTTATGTCATCTGTATACTGAATGTCACCTGTAAGCTTTATGTCATCTGTATACTGAATGTCACCTGTAAGCTTTATGTCATCTGTATACTGAATGTCAACTGTAAGCTTTATGTCATCTGTATACTGAATGTCAACTGTAAGCTTTATGTCATCTGTATACTGAATGTCACCTGTAAGCTTTATGTCATCTGTATACTGAATGTCACCTGTAAGCTTTATGTCATCTGTATACTGAATGTCAACTGTAAGCTTTATGTCATCTGTATACTGAATGTCAACTGTAAGCTTTATGTCATCTGTATACTTAATGTCAACTGTAAGCTTTATGTCATCTGTATACTGAATGTCACCTGTAAGCTTTATGTCATTTGTAAACTGAATGTCAACTGTAAGCTTTATGTCATCTGTATACTGAATATCAACTGTACGCTTTATGTCATCTGTATACTGAATGTCAACTGTAAGATTTATGTCATCTGTATACTTAATGTCAACTGTAAGCTTTATGTCATTTGTATACTAAATGTCAACTGTAAGCTTTATGTCATCTGTATACTGAATGTCAACTGTAAGCTTTATGTCATTTGTATACTAAATGTCAACTGTAAGCTTTATGTCATCTGTATACTAAATGACAACTGTAAGGTTTATGTCATTTGTAAACTGAATGTCAACTGTAAGCTTTATGTCATCTGTATAATTAATGTCAGCTGTAAGCTTTATGTCATCTGTATACTGAATGTCAACTGTAAGCTTTATGTCATCTGTATACTGAATATCAACTGTAAGCTTTATGTCATCTGTATACTTTATGTCATCTGTAAACTGAATGTCAACTGTCAACTGAATGTCAACTGTAAGCTTTATGTCATCTGTATACTTAATGTCAACTGTAAGCTTTATGTCATCTGTATACTGAATATCAACTGTAAGCTTTATGTCATCTGTATACTAAATGTCAACTGTAAGCTTTATGTCATCTGTATAATTAATGTCAGCTGTAAGCTTTATGTCATCTGTATACTGAATGTCAACTGTAAGCTTTATGTCATCTGTATACTGAATATCATCTGTAAACTGAATGTCAACTGTCAACTGAATGTCAACTGTAAGCTTTATGTCATCTGTATACTTAATGTCAACTGTAAGCTTTATGTCATCTGTATACTTTATGTCATCTGTCAACTGAACGTAACGTAAACTACCTGCTAACTAAAAGCTGCATGCAAATAAAAAGTTGCATTTTACTTGTAAACTTCACGTAAGCTGTATATAGTATGTCAACTGTACACCGCATTTCAATTGTCAATTGTATGTCAACTTTACACCGCATTTTAACTATAAACTGTATGTCAACTGTAAACTATGTCAACTTAACACCGCATTTCATCAGAAACTGTATGTCAACTATACACCGCATTTCAACTGTAAACTGTATGTTAACTGTACACTGCATTTCATCTGTAAACTGTATGTCAACTGTACACCGCATTTCAACTGTAAACTGTATGTTAACTGTACACCGCATTTCATCTGTAAACTGTATGTTAACTGTACACCGCATTTCATCTGTAAACTGTATGTCAACTGTCCA
Organism: Sinonovacula constricta; assembly: GCA_007844125.1. Taxonomy (NCBI): domain Eukaryota; kingdom Metazoa; phylum Mollusca; class Bivalvia; order Cardiida; family Solecurtidae; genus Sinonovacula; species Sinonovacula constricta. The sequence goes on along the minus strand of CM017556.1, from coordinate 56,677,657 downwards.
CTGCATTTCATCTGTAAACTGTATGTCAACTGTCCACTGCATTTCATCTGTAAACTGTATGTCAACTATGCACCGCATTTCAACTGTAAACTGTATGTTAACTGTACACCGCATTTCAACTGTAAACTGTATGTCAACTGTCCACTGCATTTCAACTGTAAACTGTATGTCAACTGTACACCGCATTTCAACTGTAAACTGTATGTTAACTGTACACCGCATTTCATCTGTAAACTGTATGTCAACTGTCCACTGCATTTCAACTGTAAACTGTATGTCAACTGTACACCGCATTTCAACTGTAAACTGTATGTTAACTGTACACCGCATTTCAACTGTAAACTGTATGTTAACTGTACACCGCATTTCATCTGTAAACTGTATGTCAACTGTCCACTGCATTTCATCTGTAAACTGTATGTCAACTATGCACCGCATTTCAACTGTAAACTGTATGTCAACTATACACCGCATTTCATCTGTAAACTGTATGTTAACTGTACACCGCATTTCATCTGTAAACTGTATGTCAACTGTCCACCGCATTTCATCTGTAAACTGTATGTCAACTATACACCGCATTTCAACTGTAAACTGTATGTCAACTATACACCGCATTTCATCTGTAAACTGTATGTCCACTGTCCCCCGCATTTTATCTGTAAACTGTATGTCAACTATACACCGCATTTCAACTGTAAACTGTATGTCAACTATACACCGCATTTCAACTGTAAACTGTATGTTAACTGTACACCGCAATTCAACTATAAACTGTATGTTAACTGTATATCAACAGTACACTGCTTTTCAACTGAAACTGTATATCATCTTTAAACTGTATGTAAACTGTAAACCTTTGCGAGCTGTGCACGTCATCCCAACTGTAAACTAGATTTCAACTGTTAACTCAATGTCAGCTGTTTACTGTATCCATGCATTTGTTAATTTACAATATATTTGTATGGACATAGCATAGCATAGCATAGCATAGCATAGCAACTCGCTTACTGATACTTTCAACGACAATACTATATTCTTATGAAATAATTTAACATTAAATTAAATCGATGTTGCAAAAAGTATTTAATATATACCTATATATACATATGAATATTTTATACCAACAGCGGTAACACCGAAGAGAATTTCGCAAATTTGTACGAAAGTACTTAGTCAACGGTCGACCACCTTGTACTGGTCAGAGATCAAGAAACAATGGTTTGAAGACGTGGCAGACTCAAGTAGTTCGTACCGTTCGAAGCGTCCTCATTAAGATACATTAAACATATGGTTATAAAACGTACATACATAGTTATAATTGAAATTCTTTTCTGCTAATCGGCGCCGTATGACCTATCAAGAGTCGGTGTGCCGTAAAACCCAAAATACAAATACTAATCTGCCCATTAAAGTAGATCAAAGGAGACCACAGATTGGGTAAAACCTTCGACTTGGTTTCATTTTATTGAATTTTGCTAATTTGTAAATCTTCGCCCCAAAGGCAATGGAGCAATGCACTACACGATATAGAAACTGCATGGTTTTTAGATGGTTAAGCCATTTAACGCTTAAAAACACACGATAAAGCTCCCATCTAAATATACCATATTACGTTTGAAGGACTGACATTAAAGGTACATTAGATCAATGTGAACAAATCATTTAAATAAACGTGCTGTGCGGATATTGTGATTACATCCAAATTACAGGTATATCTGCTGAACCTTGATCAGGCCGCTTAAGCTATTAGTTTTTTTTTCATTTATGTTTTCTAAGTTGCTTCATCTAGATAACGTCATACACAATTGTATTACTATAATGTTACTGTTGTATAACTAGTGACAAGATGGCGATGAAACAAAAACCAAAATAGTGACAAAACATGAAACCATGTTACAGCTTTAGATTTAAATATGATCGTATACTTTTAATTCTGAAAAAGATTATCATCGCCGTTTTGTGACATATGCTTAGAAACTAATGGCTTTAGTTAATGAATACATAGATATCTACTGCCGCCCTGCATTTTCAGGATAATAAAGATAACACGTTAATAAAAGGTTTTACTGAAGAAAACTGAATATGTAAAACCCGGGTATTACCAACATGTAAAAAGGCTTTACCTTTACCATATGTTCTGCTAACGTTTTTCTAAGTAAAAATTCCTAAAGCTTTATATTTTATGGAAAAAATACGAATATAAAAAGAAAGCAGACAGCAGAGACTGTGGATCTTGTGAAATGTTCAACCATAGCCTCAACATAACAATGCGCTAAGGAGAACTGAACTATCCAAAGTTTCTGGCATGTTGAGAAAGATAAAATAATATACTTCATATGGATCTATTTAAATAAAAGTGTAAAACGAGAATGCATATGTTCATTTATTGAGTTTATCGTCCCACCTACAGTATTTCAGTTGTCTGGAGACTTATATATATAGTGCTGCCTTCACTGTCTATAGCATGCCGTTAACACCTGGCATGATTCCACACCCAGTTACATTATCCTGACACAGGGACGACCAACCCTTATATTTGCTTAAGTGTTAGCAATTGATCCACAAAAAAATTACTACTTTGGTACGTCACGGCCAGGCTTCGAAATTGGGGCCTCTCGTAAATGGAGCCAACTCTCTACCGATTGACCTACCAGGTCCTGGCATGAATTGTTAAAAGTAAGTATGTCTGACAAATTTAGATAACCGCATTGACCTTGTAATGGATAAAGAAGTGCCACTAACTTTGACTACAAGGACGCTGTAACTCAATACGACCCCGTTTTATTGAGCGCGGTAATAGTTTAATTAATGTGACATTTTGTTGGATAATTAAAGTTACGTTTTGAAACTACTTTCTGTCTAGCAAAAACCGCCGGGAAACTAAATGTATAACATGTACCTATGCTATAATTTTTCAAGATGTTAAACCGAGTGTGACACTCGATGTCCTAGTCGCAGCAAGCAAGTTTATTTGGCAATTTTCTAGAGATTACGCTGTGGCAAAGAATCATAATCAGACACGCTTTCAACGCATTTTAAGACATACAATTTCAATCCAAAATGTTTTCAGCGGCTCAAAATAAAGATCAGTGTAGGTCAGATTTCATGAAAACATGCGATTCCAAGCAAGGTCTCAGTCTCAGACAGAATCTTAGCAGCCAAAATAAAATTGCAGCAGTCAAGCAGGATTCCAGCAGCCAAAACAGGATCTCAGCATCCAAACAAGATCTAAACAGCCCAACAGAATCTCAGCAGCAAAACATGATTTCAGTATCAAAAAGAATCTCAGCAGCCCAAACAGAATCCCAGCAATTAAACGACTTTGCAGCACAGCAGGATCTCCGCCGCCAAGCAGGATCTTAGCAGCAACACACTTTTTTTTCAGAATACAACAGGATCTCAAGAGTCTAACAGGATCTCAGTAGCCCAAACAGGATCCCATCAGCCGAGCAGGACCTCAGCAGCCAAACAGGATATCAGCAGCCCAAATGGATCTCACATCAAAACAGGCTCTCAGCAGCCAAACAGGATCTCAGCAACCACACAGGATCTCAGCAATCAATCTTAGCAACCAAACATGATTTCAGCCACCCAGATTGATCTCAGCAACCAAACATGATTTTAGCAGAGCAGCTGGATATCAGCAGCCAACCAAGTTGATCTCAGCAACCAAACATGATTTCAGTAGAGCAGCTGGATATCAGCAGCCAACCAAGTTGATCTCAGCAACCAAACATGAGCTCAGCCACCCAGATTGATCTCAGCAACCAAACATGAGCTCAGCCACCCAGATTGATCTCAGCAACCAAACATGATCTCAGCCACCCAGATTGATCTCAGCAACCAAACATGAGCTCAGCCACCCAGATTGATCTCAGCAACCAAACATGATTTCAGCAGAGCAGCTGGATATCAGCAGCCAACCCGGTTGATCTCAGCAGCCAAACATGACTTCAGCAGAGCAGCTGGATATCAGCAGCCAACCAAGTTGATCTCAGCAGCCAAACATGATCTCAGCAGCTCAACTGGAGCTCAGCAGCAACACAGGATGCCAACTGCCAAAATGATCTGAACAGCCTTAAAATGATCTCGACAGCCGATCGTTGTTGGGATTTTAGAAATACAATACGCTATTTTCCCGTTATTGAATAAATGAAACTGATATAAGGATTGCGACTGTATTCCACTTTGAGATTCACACTTTTAGCTAAAGCTATATATTTTTTCAATAAATACCAGAATACGTGAAGTTTTACTTCTAAACCTGTTATTTATTTCTGCAGATTGCCTGATCGGACTTACAGCGACTTGGGTAGTTACATACTCCACTATAACAGAAGCTTGGACAACTTTAGCACCACAAGCTGTGACATCTGCGATATCAACAACAGCTGCACCAACAACCAACACTACAACAGCAACTCCTCCAACAACTACAACAACAGAAGCTGCAACATCCACAGCTGCACGGACAGCCACTACTATAGTTGCTGCGCCGACAACTACAACAACAGCTGCAACAACAACAGTAGATACTATACATCAAAAGCCATCACTACAACAACAGCTCTGACAACAACAATTGCATGTGAGACAACAACTTTGACAACAGCAACACCTGCGACAACGGCTGCGACAACAAGAGCACCTGTGACAACAACAACCCCTGCGACAACAACAGCACCCTCGACAGCAATAGCACCTTCGACAACAACCCTGGCTCCAGGTGGCGGCTACAATAGCATATCCAGTTATGTAACATTGGGATTTGCACTGTTAGTCGGACACCTTAGTGCAGCATTCAATAACAGCTATATTATACAGTTATAATGGATTGTTTAAATTGGTATTTATGATGTAATATGCACTGAAATAAAATCAGTATTGACCGTGACGGAAGCTGGGGCAAGGGTACTAATGTTCAAATTGAATGGACTTTTTCGGTGTCTGAATTTAAATAAAATTACTGACGAATATCGTAAAATACGGTGAATTTCGCATGATATTGATTGTAAATTTCAGTCGCCTGATCCAGTCAGAACAGGTATACTTACTTATAGGTAACAGAATATTTTAAAGATGGTATCGGACGGTTTGGACCAGACTTGTCTACCGCTGGGTGGCCGTGGACTTCTTTCGCACGCACATCTAGTGTTTCAACTATGTGCACCTCCTTTATCTGGAGACATCTGATCAGGAAGTATTGACAAACTATTGGCTATTCAAGTTAAATAATAGTTTACATAGTCAAGTCGCTATTCCAGGTCATACATCCAATCCTATGGTATTTTTATAATCTATTTCGCATTGGTAATTAGCCGATATTCTACGATAAAATATGACAAAGAATAATGGAAATTGAAACCGTTAAAGCACATACCAAGCAATTTACAGCAATTATTCGATAAAATCTTACGACTAGAATTTCGTCCGTATTCTTTTGAACAGTGTCGAGTTTGGTGTTCTATCTTTGTCATTAATCAACTTCTTCCAAAAGTGTGCAAATATTTCTGTGAACCGACATGTATTTGTAAATTGACATGTTTCTGTACCCCGTTATACTAGCTTTTTGAAACAGTTATAGTACAAGAAAAACGTTAAAGTAAATCTGAAAGAACAGATGAGTTATGAAGAGGGGCATTGTTATATACAAATAATAAAATATTTTAATATAATACAATTACAAGAATGATTTGTCTGCCTGCCTTGCGTGGGTTCGAGTCCCAATCATGGCATTAGCTTTCCTGCGATACGCCGGTGGAACTACCCAGGCAGTAATTTAGGTCTTTGTTCAATAATAGACAAATGTACTTCGCTAAAATGACCATAATTATGCATGCCGCTGGGACATAGTAGACTAGTAGTGATAGTAGTAGTAGTCGTAGAAGTCGTAGTAGTAGTAGTAGTAGTCGTAGTGGTATTAGTACTAGTAGTAGGAGTAGTAGTAATAGTAATAATAGTAGTAGTAGTAATAATGCATGTAGTAGTAGTAGTGGTGGTAGTAGTACTAGTAGTAGCAGTAGTAGTATAGTAGTAATAGTAGTAGGGGTACTAGTCGCCGTCAAAGTAGTAGTAGATATAGTAGATATAGTGGTAGTAGTAGTAGTAGTAGTAGTAGTAGTAGTAGTAGTAGTAGTAGTAGTAGTAGTAGTAGTAGTAGTAGTAGAAGTAGTAGTAATAATGCATATAGAAGTAGTAGTGGTGGTAGTAGTACTACTAGTAGTAGTAGTAGTAGTAGTAGTAGTAGTAGTAGTAGTAGTAGTAGAAGAAGAAGTAGTAGTAGAAGTAGTAGAAGTAGTAGTAGTAGTAGAAGTAGTAGTTGTGGTAGTAGTAGAAGAAGTAGTAGTGGTAGGAGTGGTAGTAGTAGTAGTAGTAGTAGTAGTAGTAGTAGTAGTAGTAGTAGAAGAAGAAGAAGTAGTAGTAGAAGTAGTAGAAGTAGTAGTAGTAGTAGTAGTAGAAGTAGTAGTTGTGGTAGTAGTAGAAGAAGTAGTAGTGGTAGGAGTGGTAGTAGTAGTAGTAGTAGTAGTAGTAGTAGTAGTGGTAGTAGTAGTAGTAGTAGTAGTAGTAGTAGTAGTAGTAGTAGTAGTAGTATAGTAGTAGTAGTATTGGTAGTAGTATTGGTAGTAGTAGTAGAAGTAGTAGTAGTAGTAGTTGTAGTAGTAGTAGTAGTAGTAGTAGTAGTAGTAGTAGTAGTAGTAGTAGTATAGTAGTAGTAGTATTGGTAGTAGTAGTAGTAGTAGTAGTAGTAGTAGTAGTAGTAGTAGTAGTAGTAGTAGTAGTAGTAGTAGTAGTAGTAGTAGTAGATATAGTAGATATAGTAGTAGTAGTAGTAGTAGTAGTAGTAGTAGTAGTAGTAGTAGAAGAAGTAGTAGTAGAAGTAGTAGAAGTAGTAGTAGTAGTAGTAGTAGAAGTAGTAGTTGTGGTAGTAGTAGAAGAAGTAGTAGTGATAGGAGTGGTAGTAGTAGTAGTAGTAGTAGCAGTAGTAGTAGTAGTAGTAGTAGTAGAAGAAGTAGTAGTAGAAGTAGTAGAAGTAGTAGTAGTAGTAGTAGTAGAAGTAGTAGTTGTGGTAGTAGTAGAAGTAGTAGTGGTAGGAGTGGTAGTAGTAGTAGTAGTAGTAGTAGTAGTAGTAGTAGTAGTAGTAGTAGTAGTAGTAGTAGTAGTAGTATAGTAGTAGTAGTATTGGTAGTAGTAGTGGTAGTAGTAGTAGAAGTAGTAGTAGTAGTAGTAGTAGTAGTAGTAGTAGTAGTAGTAGTATTAGTAGTGTAGTAGTAGTAGTAGTGGTAGTAGTAGTAGTAGTAGAAGTAGAAGTAGTAGAAGTAGTAGTAGTAGTAGTAGTAGTAGTAGTAGTAGTAGTAGTAGTAGTAGTAGTAGTGGTAGGAGTGGTAGTAGTAGTAGTAGTAGTAGTAGTAGTAGTAGTAGTGGAAGTAGTAGTAGTAGTAGTAGTAGTAGTAGTAGTAGTAGTAGTAGTAGTAGTAGTAGTAGCGGTAGTAGTAGAAGTAGTAGTAGTAGTAGTAGTAGTATTTGTTGTTGTTGTGTTAGTAGCAGTAGTAGTCGTCGTCATAGTGGTAGTAGTAGTAAAAGTAGTAGTAGTAATAATACTAGTAGTAGTAATTATGGCAGTACAAGTGGTGGTGGTAGTAGTGGTTTTAGTAATAGTAGTTGTTGTTGTAGCACTAGAAGAAGTAATTGTAGTAGTAGTAGTAGTGGTGGTGGAAGTTCTTGTTGTTGTTGTAGTTGTGTTTGTATTAGTTGTTAATGTTGTTGTTGTTTTGGTGTTGTTTGCTGTTTGATTCTCAATACATCATGATTATTTTTCAAAAACGAGTTATATATAATGTGATATGGAACATACTCACGCACACAACATACATTAGCTATAAAAGCTGTAAATTATCTACGGTTTCAAAGCTAACCTATACAGCCCACGTGAAAATTGTGTTAGCTTTCAATGGTATTACATAGAGCTCTATTTTATTTATACCTATTTTCTTAGAGAGAAGAAAAATAGTTTTTCTGTGATTTTCGTGTGTTTTGTTGTTGTTGTTGTTGTTGCTGTTGTTGTTGTTTTCCTAACCTTTGGAACAGCTGCTTAAAACCATAAGCAAATGTCGTCTCTTAAAGATAATGTAAATGCTAATGTACATGGTGCTCTTCATCATCGATCTGCACGCGCACGACCAACTTTCAAGTATGAACGTCAATTAAATGAGACAAATGAGACAAAAATGGAAAATTACAAAATAGAAAAACAAAGTCAACAACATAAATAGTGTATTTATATAAACATGTACATTGTTGTGGAAGCAATAAAGAAAATGCGAATAACAATTTCATTCTGGAAAGCTACTGTGGCACTCCAAACGGTTGCAGACGCAATTGTGGGCGTGGTCCAGAGGTTGATGTGTACAGCTTGGAAAGTATCTACAGCTGGTCAAATTGTCCCAATATAATGAAACTAAAAAGTGTGCCTTAATCACCGAAATTAATACAAAAGCTTACAGAGGTTTGTCGATTGACACAGGCAAAACATTTTTTTTATAAACAGCATATTTACCTCCATGGTTCAAACCCCTCGTGCTGTATTTTTAAAGATTGTCTCCTTTTTTATAAATGACTCATAAAATCATTAGTGCTGCTTCAAGTCCGTTCTTTCAAGAAGAAACTCTTGTTAGTTTGTGAATAAAAGAACTGAACATTTTCAAATTCTGTCAGACAGAACCTTAAACAAATCGAATTATAACAAATTAAGATTAGCCTTGTATTGAAAACATTATAAAACTTGAAATACAAACCCGCTGAAGCACGACAAGTTAATTAGTATAGGCAATATCTTGTATCGTTAATATTTATTATGAATAATAATTGTAGAAAAAAAAAAACACTTCTGTAAATTGTTGAGGAATCATCATTTTTAAAGATTATTAGATAAAATATTTCTTTTACATGTGTGGTAAACTTGCGAGAGTTGTTCATGATATTTTCTTTTATCGAAAGAATGTATAAACTGCCTAGAAGATAATTTCTTATCCTTTAAATATAAAAAAGTATTCACATTTTTGTTATTTATCTGCCTGCTATTGTTTGATTTGTTTTATTTTTTGAAAAAATATACAAGCACTGTAGATGAGTTAGATAGTATTAGCTTTATCCTAAATGTCTGATAAGTGAAACATTCTGAAACTCAGTTTATTGTTAAAATTAAACTGTTACAAATTTGCTACAGTAAGATTATAGATAAAAAAAGTTCTTATCCAAAAATCTTTCGGACTACCTCGACCATTTCTGCACAATCCTGAGCTTTACCGAAAACGGCGGAGTGTACCAATGTGTTCAGATTGCAATTTACCCAAATCTTTGCTCAGTGGATTGGTTGCGAATATATCACTGCCGGGTGAGATGTCACATGATCATAGAGTTTTCCAGGTATATTGTAACTCATGTGACCAAAGACTGCAGAATGATAACTTTCTATCACTGTGGCGTTTGGATAAGCCTACTTAACCTGTGAACATTTATTGTTTTTGTGTGGGCTCAAACGATATCTTTGTAGCTTAAGTGGGACAACTTGTTTTTAATTGGCAGTGAAGCTAGGATAGAATGTTGTCACAAAATACCGCAATAATGCAAACGTTAGCTGTTAAAATCAAATACCACTGCCTGTGGTCGTTGCAGAAATTCTTTTTTCTTTATAAAATACTTAGTTTAAGTCATTGGACGTATTATAATTCTTTATTTTAATAAGCATAATAGAATCAATTATCGATTCTAAAAAATAATATGCGAAAAAGCTAGTAAAGCGAACAATCCACCATGGCAGTGAAAGTCTAATGGTAGAAAGGGAAATCACTGCGCAGTATATTAGAATTGACCGTGTAAGAGTAACGCCCCTTGTCAACTACACGCATCAGTATAACAATCCAGATGAATAAGCGGCCATAGCTCTTGATAAACGTAACAAAGTAATTATATATAAGTCTAGTCTACCAATAGATACATGAATACTTTCATGGCATATCACAGATAGAGAGAAAATAACCAGTCACCAGAACTTTATAGTGTTCTTAAAATACTACAGTTCGGTGCAAACGTATTCAGCTACAGCAAACACATCGACCAGTTAATTTTAAAGTAACCATGGGAATATTGTACGTTTTGTTATCTAGTGACACCTTGTACTCTGAAGGCAGTTTTGTTGTTACTTTGATATCTTCTGAACAAAGAACGAGATCATGAATATGTTTGTCATAGATATATTCAATTATGCACATATCTTAGATAAAGGTATATTGTCTAATTAATTTATTTTTCAAATCATTTAAAAAGCAGATTTTTTAAGATAGTATCAAATCATAAAGATACTCCTTAACGTTTGTAAATCCATATTGTTTTATTATAGGATAAATACAGACTCCTCCATTTAATCGCTTACATCTGCCTGTGTAATAGTTGGCATCTTAAAGTCGGAGTGCCTCACCCCTATCACGTGACGCGGGGATTGTTCTAAGTGGGCATACACATTTTGCGGGTTATACGCCCCGGGACCGGGAACTGTGTTCTTCGGTCCTGGATTCCAGTTACGGCCCTTTATTGAATATTCCGGGCTCCTCTTCTTGTATGTGTTTGGCGAGTAAACAGCGTAGTTGGCCGGTCCGGGTGTTTTGGCCAAGTCTTCAGCAAACCCGTGCTTCTCTGAGCGGCCATAAATGGAGGCTGCAGGCCCGCCAGTCATGTTGGGCACGTGGGCTCCGATTGTGGACGGGAGCTTGTAACTGTTTGGTGGTGGTCCATTGTCGATACGGCGCGGGTTGGTGCGGGGTGACATGCTGTATTGTGGAGCCTTCTTTTCCCAGAGAGGGGCGTGGTCCGTGTTGTAAGCCCCGGGCCCGGGCGATTGGTCCTTCCGAACTGTACAAGAGAAAGGATACGCTTATTTCAATGACGAATGTCGATGTAATTTAATTTTATTGATGCATGATGTAAATAAATGTTGTCAGCTTACCAGGAAATAATATACTGACCTTTAAACTGAAATATAACGATTATAGATGAAACAAGTACGAACCTCATAAACAAGAAGCATCTATCTCAGGACCAAACAAATGTAACCAATGGTATGATCCAATGATGTACTTCCGAGCGTAAATAAGTCGTTACGATTACTGGTGATTAAATGTAGACTTACGTTAAACCACATACATATTGGCACAATTTACATTAGCGCCGTTTGACCGTAGCTCCGAGTGAATTTGACCGAGTTTACCGAGGTCACATGAGTATCTGAAAATTCCAAACGGATGGAAATAGCCTAAACATAACCGTTAAAAATTAATATCGCTTCTAAAATCTGTGACGTCAACCCATAATCATTTCCAAACCAATTATAAATATAAATGAGGACTAAATGTCTACAATAGCATCAACGTTTTTGTGTTTTTGTGCTGGCTCCATGCAACACTTACCTGGTGATATGATCCTGGAGCCAAACGAGTACGAGGGTCGAGACTCGCGGCCGCGGTGACTGAGCTGGGAGTCAATACTGTAAGCGGGTCCGGGACTGTCTGTCTTGTAGGCTGAAACACACAGGGACATTCATAATTTGAAATGTACAGTACAGAGTATAGTATGAAAGTAGAATCGGCTTACAATAATAATTGCCAATATGGCGTCCTCTTTCTGTCAATGGTGGTTTGGTGAAGAAATAGCTCAAGGATTAAGACTGTATCGCATCGTCATCTTGACTGTATCTCATCCTGATCTAGACTGAATCTCATCTCGTTCTACACTGTATCTCATCATGATCTAGACTGTATCTCATAGTGATCTAGAATGTATCTCATCTTGATCTAGATTGTATCTTATCGTGATCTAAACTGAATCTCATCATGATCTAGACTGTATCGCATCGTGATCTAGACAGTATCTCCTCGCGTTTTACACTGTATCTCAGCGTGATCTAGACTGTATCTCATCGTGATCTGGACTGTATCTCAGCGTGATCTAGACTGTATCTTATCGTGATCTAGACTGTATCTCATCATGATCTAGACTGTATCGCATTGTGATCTAGACTGTATCTCATCCTAATCTAGACTGCATCTGATCGTGATCTAGACTGTATCTCATCGTGATCTAGAGTGTATCTCATCGTCATCTAGACTGTTCTTTACTCACCGTGATCTTGACAGATTGTATCTCACCGTAACAGCTTTTAAGACACTGCGCCAGACGGCTTCGATGACAGAAACCAATCACACAGCAGTCATCGTAAAACGGCGCAAACGGTATTATAATAAAACATTGTAAATAAATTGAATATATATTTTAAGTCATTACTTATTCTGGAATAACATGGAAATTGTGTTGTATATCATGTATCTAAACACTTCTACCAAGAACACCTGTTATGAAGCACGTCTGACATCTTAAAGGTAGTGTTCAACGGTTTGTCAATGTAAAATACATTTAACAATGTCTGACCGCTGTTTGGGAGGATTTGTGCATAATTTCTGCAGAATATGATACTTTAGTCTAAGCAAAGACGATTTGAAATACTATCTTAATTTAAAGATAATACAGCTCGTCAAAACACTCAAAATGTTCAGTCTTTTTAAATCTATAAATAAGCACGATTGGGATTTCTGCTTACAATAGACATCGACGTCAGAGCGGATGTCCGGAATGATGATATAAGGTGATCTTAATTATAAGTGGTCACGTGGTTTTCTTAGTTTTAAACAGCTATCAGTTCAGCGCGGATCAGACAGAAAATTCTCAAGTAACATTATATTGTTGGTCGTTTTCGGATAAACAAATGGACCACAGGAGCGTAGGTAGGCATGATATGATGTGTACGCATGGTCGCTAGAGGGGCCTGGGAGCATGCTCCCCCGGAAAACTTTGTGTTTTTTTTAGATCGTGCATGGTGTCCTCTCGGGAGTTTTTGGTATCAAGATATAACTAGATTTTAAATAAAATATAATATGAGATCATCTTGAGGACGGAATTACCTGAAAAATTCTGAATTGAAATATAAAAGTACGAAATTTGTCCCATACCAGGAGCTACAGGAAAGAATGATAGTAATTCGCTTTAACAATAATACATATTTTTCATGGTCAAAATAGTGATGCTGTTTGATTGCATTAAATATAAACACCCCACTTCCAGCGCAAGATTTTTTGTTGCAGATTTAATTGTTTTATCTTTGTTATTCTTTGGAGACAATGTGTACGCAGTTGCGTATTGTGCGTACTAGAAGCTACGCGCCTGGTCCAATCTGTCGATTACCACCTTTAAAATTGCCAGGCACGACCTGAGTTTCTTGCACAACTTACTGCATGGGTAAGCCGACATAGTGCTTGATACACTGCAAGAAATAGTGAAGATCAGACAGTCCCCAGTGAGATTTAGATCTACATTATTTTCCGACTGGCCGCAATAGCTCAGGTGGTTGAGCGTCGGCTTGCGGATCGGGAGGTCGCGGGTTCGAACCCCGGCCCGGGTCAAACCAAAGACTTTAAAGTTGGTAGTAGTGGCTTCCCTCCTAACGCTCGGGGCTAAGGGGACAGCATTACGCCTGACTCGTCGGTGTCAGTATAATGGACCGGCTGGGTTCAGTCCTTGTGCACCTCAAAAGTGCCCCTGTGTTAAAATGATAGAACTGTCGCTGCACACTATCGGCAAAATGCCGGCAAATCCATCGATCAATGAAAATCAACATTGTATGAGCATGGCTTTGTCATAAGTTTCACATGCAGCACAGATCTGGCAATTTTGGGGCATATGACGCCACGTTAGGAAATACGACGCCTTATCGGAAAGCCTCAATTCAATGTGAAATTGATTTATACTTACACTCATAACCAGTAATTGCTCATGACAAAGTTAACTATAAAACATTTTGTTACATATAAAGTTTGCCTTTTCTGTCATGCTTGGAGTGAGGAATACCAGTATACGGAAACCTTATCATTTCACTCTATCCCGCATGATGGGATTCTCAGTCCCTAGGGTGGTAATTAGTAATTACTGGGCTATGACAAAACAACTTATTAACAGAATGTTTAAAAACTAAATAAGCATGAAATAAAAAGAAAATTTGTCTATTTCAGTGTAAGATCGTATTTTATTTCACACGAGGTTATAGAAAAATATTATTTTTTCACATGTGACTGCGCCAATCGTGAAAATATATTTTCTATGACCACTCGTAAAATAAACTGAGATCAAACACCGAAATCGACAAATATCCTTAAATACTTTACATGACGTTATATTGGAAGATTAAAATAGATTGTTTGCCTTGACGTAACATGATGTCACTTAACTTCTGTAATAACTTGTACTCGTAATCTTATAGACATGTGTTTGTGCTAAAAGCGAAAAAAAGTTATCTACAGCAGGATTGATCGAATATTAAAATATGCAAATGAATGGAACATTAGCACGGAAATCACACAGCCTCACTCCTATAATGACAATATATTGGAAATTAGATCTTGCTTAAAGAGGTTCGTCCAATTTTAGATACTGTCTATATTTGTTGATCAAGTGAGTGGTTGTTAAGTACCTAAATGTGTTGTATTCACGCTACATGATGAAGTTCTTTAAGTTATTATCTTTCATTGTATAATATTCATAACTGTCAGTCGGGTATAACGATAATATTTTTATAACTGTCAAATGAGTATAACATTGATATTTGTATAACTGTCAATTGGGTATAACATTTATGTCAACATAACTGTCAGTTGGGTATAAGATTTATATTTTTATAACTGGCAATTGAGTATAACATTTATGTTATAATTACTGTCAATTAGTATAACATTTATACTATTATAACTGTCAATTGGTATAACATTCATGTCATTATAATTGTTAATTGGGTATAACATTTTTTTTATTATAACTGTCAATTGGGTATAACAATTATGTTATTATAATTGTCAAATTGTGCATAAGAACCAAAGCGAAAGAACTAGAGTAGTAAGTGGTGTTTTATTACGTCAGTAGTTAAGTTGTTGTTATTCCTTATCAACTACCCGAGAACACAAGCTAAAAAGTCTAAAAAGATAAGAAAAGAATTAATATGTATATATAAGGCTGTATCGGGGAAAAGAGTAGCAAAGGTTTGTTTATATTATTAAAAAAACTAGTGGTTATCTCTAAACTGTTTTTTAAAGAGGTGGTTAGTATATACAGAACTGTACATTTTCTAAAGTAAATCTGTTGAGAAAAAATATAATCTAAAAACAATCAATACAGTCTGTTATTTTAAGCTTTACCAATGCCGCATATTTTCTCAAAAGATATTTCTTGTTTCATAAATTTTGCTAAATAAAGATAAGAATGACTGGCTAACAAATTTTTATACACAACGCTTCTGCTTTGTCTACTAAACTGCACCAGTATCGTAAGGTGCACCGAAGTGGTCTCCCTTTGGTAGTGTTGTTGTGATTAATATTTGTCGAGGCATCAAACGTATAAATAACATAGAAAACAGCTCTATGACAATCAAAGAATCTAAAACAAGGGACTAAAGGGATCAGGGAATAAACAGTTGTCATCTTTTACTTACCACCAGCTGTGTGTAGAAAAAAGATAAAATAACAAACATTAAATAACCGTAAGACGCCGCCCAACATGAGACTCTGCAACCAATAATACAGGTCCTAATCACACACACCCCAGTAAGAGTTACCTCATCTGGATAGAGACTATTTACCTGCGCTATTCGAGATAAGCAATTTAGAGTAAGAAAAATAACAGATGAAATCAACCAAAATAAAATGCAAAAATACTGCTATAAGCAATACAAATATAGCTATAAGCAATAAACTAAATTGGTTTAAATTCACTTTTGCATTAAAATATACTGAAAAATAATTATATATGTACTAAAAAAAATTAAAAATATCTGTCTCTTCAAGATCACTGTTACGAAATAAAGGATTGTTACTCTTGCACATGTGTGTCACATTTTACCCCCAGGGCTTTATTTAGATTAAGAGTAACCGCTGTTCCAACTTATATATAATAAATGAAGTAGCGTGTATTTATTAACACTAGGGTGCCCCTTAAATTTGACAGGAACAGCTGTAGAATTCGACATATTTCCTCCATTTATTACGCACGTTCGTGAATATCGTTCTTTAGACCTAGTTATCACGCCGACAAAAGTGGCGAGCCATTCACTTACCGCTTATATGAGGAAAAAAACCTACTTTGACATGGAATCTAATTGTATACACGCATCGTTTGTCGTAAGGTAATACCCTAAATTCGCCGTGTGCCGTTAGGTAATACCCTACAAGCACCGCTGCCGTGAGGTAAGCCCCAACACGCACCGTTTGCCGTTAAGTAAGACCTTACACGAACCGTTTGCCGTCAGGTAATTCCCTATATTCACCGATTATCGTTAAGTAAAACCCTACACGCACCATTTGCCGTTAAGTAAGACCCTACACGAACCGTTTGCCGTTAGGTAATACCCTATATTCACCGTTTATCGTTAAGTAAGACCCTACACGTACCGTTTGCCGTTAGGTTAATCCCAACACGACCGTTTGCCGTTAAGTAAGACCCTACACGCACCGTTTGCCGTTAGGTTATACCCTATATTCACCGTTTATCGTTAGGTTATGCCCTACAAGCACCGTCTGCCGTTAGGTAAGACCCTACACGCACCGTTTGCCGTTAGGTAAGACCCTACATGCACTGTTCACCGTTTGGTACGACACTACCTCGCACAGTTTGCCGTACGGTTAGACTCTACCCACCCTATTGGGTGTTAAGTAAGTCCCTACCCGCGCCGTTTCCAGTTAGGTAAGTCCCCCCATACCCGTTTACCGTAACGCTATTTTATATCTGCACCGTTTCATAGTTCTGGATGATCTGGATCTATAGTACTTACCTACACTTTATTGATTAATATGCGATATGAGGGCTAGCAGTAAGCATACCAAGTCTTTTTTTCATTCACAGCCCGTACTCCCACCCCATGTCCTTGTAGGCCACCATGGCGTGCGGGGATCCTATGTTCACACATCACAAGATTAAATATCAATGACCTGATTTAATTTGTCGGATCATCAAATCACTATCTGAATACGGGCGGTATTGTTTCAAAGAATCAATTATTGTATCTACATATCCATTTTTATACATTGACAAATGTCGATATGACAAAAAGCTGAGACAGTATGTGCTTAATTGCTTCGTACAATGACGTATCGGTAAATACTTATAGGCAACTATATATATTTACATATCTTCCTTCAAATACTGTTATTACTGGCCAGACAGCCTGTTAAAACTATGCTATAATGTATTTTGCGGTTTAGCATAGAAATGACGATGAGTTAAAGTTTGATGTTTATGCTTAAGTAATATAACGTATGTGCGGATATTTGTAAGCTTATCTCCCGGAGTAGAAACATGCGCCAAATAAGAATGTACTACTGCGATCAAACCAATCAGGAACACATAACTAAATGGTGTTTTAATTTTATTTATTTAGTAATTGGTAGTATAAGCGTCGTTTAATTGTTTTTTATTTCCCTCACCCGGCATCTGCATTCACTGACTAAACTCGTCTGTTTTATTGATATCTGTTATTTGCATCGTAGTTCTTTTTCTGTTAGTGAACAAACTGTACCTTCAGTTAAAGGAAGTATCCAACAATTTTATCAAATATCATTAACAAACCCCGTATTTTTACTTATTTACATTTTTGGTGGATGGGGGTTGGGGGAGATTCGGGCTTAATTTCTGCATAGACTAATGCTTAAGTATGACTAAAACAGTTTTAACTACTACCTCAGTTGTTAGGAACTACTATTCTTGAACAAATCGCTCTAAATGTTTATTCTGCACAAATATATAAAGAAGGGGATTGCTGCTAAAAATAGATACCGGCGTCAGAGTGAATTACCCGGATGATTATCTAAAGTGATCTCAAAATTATGCGAGTTTCTTAGTTTAAAAATAGCAAACTGTGCAGCGTGGATTAGATTGGAAATGCATGCTTGTAATGATGAGTTGGGTGCCTTACTCCAAATTTCACATAGATGAAAAACGTCAACAAACAGCATTTCGTTGGATCTTTTCAGGTTACAATAATATATATATGGTTGTTTAATAAAAAAATCTGGATCAAATGTAGGATACTACCTTTAATTCTGGCAGACGCTTGCATTATGACATATTGATGATTGAATCCAGTACGCATTATTAGGTGCAAAAAAAACTATCATCCATTATTAAGACACCCATAATCAGAAAGAAAAAGTCTACAATGCAAGGATGTAAGTGAAAACATTAACGCCAGCCGTCAGTTATTTGATTCAGTATGTTTATTGCTTACACTCTAAATTACATTCGACTTATATTGGCCACTACGATTAGAGTGTTCTCTATCCCAGCTGCATTAGTCCATATTCCCGAGTTCAGACCATATAAAACTACTTACACCAGGCTCTAGAGCCGAATGTGAATGCTGGAGACTGCCGTTTGGTCAGGTCCACACTGTTTCTACCGATGGTGGTTGGCAAGGCATACTTGGCGGGCCCCGGACCTGAAATACAACAAGTAGGAGCATGTGAGAGGCATTAAAAAGATCTGAGGCAGGCGGATAAATAAAGCAGCAATGTCATGTTGGCGACAGGAAAAAGTTCGCCAAAGTAATTACAGCATGAGATAATCAGGGAAATTATGAGCTGTTATAGGGATGGTAACACTAAATACCGACCGGAAGTAGAACATGGACTTTTTCTTTTTAATAACAGTGTGTTGTTATGTTTTGGCATCAGGTTTCCTATTGCAAATGTTATCGTAATCTTTTGGTGACAAACCGAAGCTGAAATCATTTAGAATTAACATAACGCAAAAAATCTTGAACACCTATGCACAATAATGGATTGGTGTACGTTTAACGGAAGTAGACATTTAATTGAAATTTGGGGGTTACAGATTGGCAGGCAAATTAACGTTATGGGTTTTCAATGAAGCAGAGTCTCTTTTAAAGTTAAAAAATATTTATCGAAGTCTGTCTGATCAACAGCAATAGGGTTTTTTCACCTTTGTATTGTTATGGGGGTCAATCGGTCAATCATAACAGGGACATGAGGCAATTTGTTTAATACTTTTCGAGATTTGACATGGAATATAGAACAAACTTATCTAATATCTTCTAACCTATATAACGGCGAGTGAGGGTGTAGAGCTAAGGCCTCTAGCTAGCAAGACAGTATGGTAATAAAAATCCGAAAAAAAACATGTTTCATATTGAAATATTTGGTGGAACCCGGACCTATTACAGAATCAAATGGCTTCAACAAGTAAGGTGGAGTTACGTAAGAAGAAGATTGTCGACAGCTAGATATGCTTTATTGGCCTGCAACGGAACAATGCACACTCCTCACATCGGCTATGTTCGTGACCACAGTGGAGGTCATTTCGATGTCAATGTAAAAATGTTCCATAGGATGTAAATGTATTATAAAATAAAAACATTTTATTCTTCAAATGAAAAAACCTCCTTAGTATTATATCGCTACAATAAAACTATTATAACATATTTTTTCCTTAAAACAATCTATCAAATTATTATAATCTCGTTCGTCAAGCTTATTGACGATATTACTTTGGGGTTGAAGAGGTTACAGTGGTTCTAAGAGCAATACATTTCATGTAAGTCAAACAACTAATGAAACCATATATTCAAATCCTGAATACTCTCGAAGGCAAAGGAATAAAATAAATATTGATTTATAAGAACATTAATCCAAAATTCACTTCAGTAGATAATAAAAATATGTTCTTTTAATGCCTTTATGCATTTCTATCACGTTGACATAAACGGCTTAGTATTGTGGCATTTAAAAATATTACCAGAGCTTTTTTATCAAAATGATTTATGTCTCATTGTATGCATTGCAAATAAACCAGACCCCGTTCAACCCATGTCATGAAACCTCCACTTCTTACATCAATATAGACATGATTCATTGCAATGTAACGTATTCACTGGAAAGTGTTGAAAATAGTTTTATAGCCGTCAACAGCTATCTGCCGTTGTGAGGAACATACTCTATACTAATTGTTGCCGGGTATTTACCGATGTCATTCATCAACCTGGTGACATAGTGCAGGAGAGCTAGTGAGCATGTGTCATAGACAATAAGTGCTTTTATTAAAATAATTTATACCTCATTGCATTTACTGCAAACAAAACAGGCCATGTTCGCCTCCGGTCTTATTACCCCCACCTCTTCGATAAATAATAAACATGCAATTGTGCAATGTAACATATTCATTGGAAAATGTTCAAAATAGTTTCAACAGCTCTCAGTCGTTGTGAGAAAGAGACTTTAGATGAAAACATGGTTGCTGGGTAATCACAGATATCATTCCTCTACCTGGTGACATGGTGCAGTCGATCTAGTGACTGCATTGTAGATGTAAAAACTTGTTGTGGAGGTTATCATCATCGGATTATAATAGAGTTTACTATGGAAACAAGAAATACAGAAAAATAAAATATATCACATTTTGACCTGTTTTATCTTAATTTATTTTTGTTTCGAAGGTGGTATCTGAAAGTTTGGACCAAAGATTCTTTTCTCACATACCAAAATTGTTACCTGAAAGGTCCTGAAAAAAATGTTCTTTAGTGATGTCCTAAATGTGTGTGAATAGCGAAGAGTAAATCCCCACTCTTCATTGTAAGCAGGTATTTCCTATTTCAGCCACGCTGCAGAGATAACTATTTTTGACACTAACCCTGTTGGCCAAAGGTCTGTGAATGGCCCAACAGAGAAAACCCACCAGTTACTGCCATGGAACGACCAGTTGACCAAAGGTCTAAGAATGTCCCCACAGAGCAAACCCACCAGTTACTGCCATGGAACGGCTAGTTGACCAAAGGTCTGAGAATGGCCCAACAGAGAATACCCGCCAGTTACTGCCATGGAACGGCCAGTTGACCAAAGGGTTGAGAATGACCCAAACTGTGAAACCCACCAGTTACTACCATGAAACGCCCAGTTGACCAAAGGTCTGAGAATGACCCCCATTGTGAAAACCCACCAGTTACTGCCATGAAACGCCCAGTTGACCAAAGGTCTGAGAATGACCCCCACTGTAAAAACCCACCAGTTACTGCCATCAAACGCCCAGTTGACCAAAGGTCTGAGAATGACCCCCACTGTGAAAACCCACCAGTTACTGCCATGAAACGCCCAGTTGACCAAAGGTCTGAGAATGACCCCCACTGTGAAAATCCACCAGTTACTGCCATGGAGCGGCCGGTTGGCCAAAGGTCTGAGAATGACCCCCAGATAGAAAACTCATCAGTTGCTGCCATGGAACGGTCAGTTGACTAAAGGTCTGAGAATGACCCCCACATAGAAAACCCACCAGTTGCTACCATGGAACGGTCAGTTGACAAAAGGTCTGAGAATGACCCCCAGAGAGAAAACCCACCAGTAACTGCTATGGAACGGCCAACTGACTGATTTGAATGCTTAAACCATTTTACAGAGCTCTAACTTCACACTTTCTGTGGCTTTTTTTCTTAAACTTAAAGAATATAAAGCAAAAATTGGCCTAAGCGATGACCTACGCATACAGCTTTTTAATGACCTCGTATGTTAAAGTAGTTAAAGTAACTGAAACAGTATCGTTTACGTTAGGGCATCTAGACAAGACTAGAAAAAGATTGTATTACCAACATGGATACCACTGCGACAAACGGTATAGCGACAACATAGCAAATCCATTTCTCTACAATGGAGGCAGCGTTTTTACAGAAAGCCATCCGATATGACAAATAATTAAATCATTTCTTGAAATGGAGACACTATTGCGAGAAAACTAAAATATCACGAATGACAAAAAAAGCTTAATAGCAAGTTGTCGCTGGGACAAAAAAAAATAAAGGCTAAGGAAACATCACACCACAAAGGATTACAAAGAAAGGACTAAACCAAATTGACAAAGCGCAATCCGTACAGTGGAAAAAAGATCACAACACATGACTGAACGATGTTAAAAAATGACATTTATAATAACTTGATTGTATGAAAAGGAAACAAAGCACAAAACTTGTAATGCCGGTTAATTTTGATTTATGTTTTTGTTGATCTTTTTGATCTGACATGCCAGTCAGTTTTAGTTAGTGTTTCACTTCAAAACGGAAGTGCGGCCATCTGGAAATGATATGAGATATAGTTATATACCTATTGAAGAACTACTCCATATAGATTTATGAAAAAAGGTTTCCTGAATTAAGAAAGAGGCTTCTTTTCAGGAAATGCAATTAACGATTTTCAGTCTGTCCTTGCGCTGAATCGATTGCATGTTAAGAATTCATTATTCACAAATCGTTTGCAAAACTTTAAAAGGCTGTTGATTCTTCGGCAATCTTAAATGGGTTGACTATAAACAGGACCATTGCACTTAAGTCTCCTCCTGCTCAAAACAATAAAATTTTCTTTAAATAACTTTAGACAATCGCAAGGTTGGCAGAAAGATACGCTGTAAAACGGATACGTTAACACAGTTTAATCATTAATATAAATGTATTAAATGATTATAAACACAATTTCGTATTTTCTATGACGATGTTGTGTACTGTAATGTTACGATTATAAACGATAGAAATACAACATCATGAAACGACACGCTTGCTTTCTACACCGTGATGGACCTTTTTGTTGAACTGACGATTTGATTCACAGAACAACCACATTCAGATCTTATCACTGTTCTTATCGTCAGATACTTTATTAACTGGTGTGAACACAATATCCAAACATAGATACCTTTAAATCACGTGAAACTTCTTATCAGGAATACAAACAAAAGAAAAACCTTGCTGTCACATTTAAAAAGGGGACAATGAATCGCGCTTTCTGATTGGTCGGGTCTGGGGAATATATTGTCGAGGCGTAGCCGTCAAGCGATTTTTTTGCGAAAAAAGAAAGAACTACTTTATTTGAATATTGCATTTTGGGACGTTTCAATAAATATGTGATGGTTAATTATAAGGCGTGACCTCATTTAATATAAGTTCATGGATATATTAAGTGGTTTCTTCTTTTTAAGGGCTGTTAAGTAAATGTTTAAAGCTGTTATATGTTTAAATTACAAAGATTCTAAAAGTAACCCAAGATTTACGCATAGAGAATACTAGAGAAGCATAGAGAATAATAGAGTCCTTACGATGAGTTTAAACAGCAAAATAAATATCCCTTAAACTCAAGAGTACAAAAATCCTTCACCGTAGATACATTATTTTACAAGAAAAAGTCAATGCAGGACATCAAAGTCACCGGGATAAATGTAAAAATAAAATGTTGTAAACAGAGCATTCAACAAAAGAAAATGTTTTCGCAATGCAGTTGCATATAGGGGTGGGGTGGGGGTGGCCTAGCCCTAATTCAACGAGCACCAGAGATGCTAGCCAGATGCTAGCCATATTTGCGGGGGAAGTGGGGTCTAAGGGAGTCATGCTACTCCAAAAAACTTTTGAAATTATGCCATTTCCTGATTTCAGAATCTTATAGAAACTTTATAACGCCATTGATGAACAACTTCAATCTAACCGAAGTTGCTATATTTCTGTTAATGTATAGTTTTCTTCCAAAGGATCTTTTTTGATCTCTACTACAACTAGTGTGACAAAGTGTGTGTACTCAGATTATTAGCCTTTGCTAAATCTATATTTCGCAGAGTCGCGGACCTGAATTATTTCATACACAGGCCTAAATTACGATGCCCAAAGCGTGTTTTACACAAGCAGTTTAAGTTCAAGACATTGTAGGCGTAAATACCAGCTTACATTTCTTATTTGTAGCACTGCACGTATATATGACAATGCTACTATTGATAAAGAAGTGACACACACTGATATGTTAAAAAGTATTTCTTGAAAGCCCCGCCCCCGCTAGAACCGCCCATGGAGTAACAATAGTTTAAAACTACCTCTGAAGAACAGTTTTTAGCAAGTGTGTTAGTTAAGGAGTGTTATCATACCTTCTTTGAAACACATTCCGTCGATACATAAAAATGAACCAAAATTTGGATTTACCCTCAGGACAGAAATGATTTTAACTGTGTTTGTTTTATGACATCTTATAAATTGTATATTAATTAAAAAGTTGCATACATCATTCTAGTTGTCAATGGAAATAAAGATTCACGTTTGTAGATTAATCACAGCCGTAAGACAAACACACTGAGACTGAAGTCTGAACAATGTTAAAACCAATTCAACCATTGTTCTCTTTATTTATCTTAGACAAATATTGCCAATTACATCTTACTGTTTGTTTATACGACACCGGCGTTTTATTTAAACAAAATCGATGGTATCTGTGCTAATAAGGGCTGAGAAGGGCATGGATTTTCTTTTCTGTATTCAAAAATACACAAATACATGTGCAAATACACCACAACATGCAATTTCTTTTGTCACCACTTTGCGTCACATACATAGAATAGGCACTGAAACTAACACGTTTTATGTAACAACAACATATTTCCATAATTCTGTCAAAAGTTTGTTAAGAATTTCTTCAGTAACTGATTAAATGAATATTCGTAGACACACAGACACACACCCCACCCCCACCCACCCCACACACACAACAACAACAATTACAACAACACCAACAAAAACAAAAACACACACAAAAAAACATCAAATATTGTTGTAAATTGTGTTTGGGTAGATATTCGGAACCATGGTTTATAGATGTTATCACATATAAACTTTAAAAAGTGGAAAAATACATTTTGCTTACAGAAAGTCGCGAAATACCTAAATATTGACTGCCAATGATCCGAATAAACAATTAGCAGCATATCATGTCTTGATCTTTTATCTTTCTTAGCAGATTTGACTTCAATTTGATTCAGTATGTATATAAAACCGACACATTAGCCGTATTTCCCGATTCTTCCTCGATTAGACCTGAACAGTGTATGCAGTACTTAGACTTTATATTACTCCTTTACGTGGGTAAAAGATATTATGGATCATTTAGGTTAAGCTCTTGGAACAGTCACTTGGTAACCAGAACCAACTGGGGTACTGAAACCTGGTTACAAAGCTCTAATCTCGCACTCCCTCAAGGAACTCGCAAATAAAAAAAGTTAAAATGAAGCACATTGATTTTAAAGGTATTGGTTCAAAATATGGGATACATGAACGTTTTAAGATGGTGATGACGTCATAATAAAATTACAAAAAGTAGTACCAATATTGGAAACAATAATGTCCATTAAATGTGAAAGAACATCAAATCGAAAATATATCTCACTTTACAAGGATAAAAGAAAAACGGACAAATTTGCAAGCGGTTAAAAGTTTAGCGGTGAATGTAACACAATATCAGATTGTATAATGGAAAACTTAGCATAGCATTATTATGTGTGGAGTCCATTAAATCAGAGCTGATGTATATGCGTGATTGTTTACAAAGCCAACATATCACAAAACATAGTAATTTCAATCAATAAGCTGATATGTACGCCTATTGTCAGTACAGTTTCTCACTTCAAGACGGAAGTCTGGACGTCTGGAAATGACATGTGACAGCGTTATATACTTAGGTGGAATTGTAGAAAGATGATTTACCCCCAGATAAGAAATTGGCTTATGTTGTGCACACGCAATTAACAATTTTCAGTATGATTATTTGATATAGTCATACATTAATTTTTAATGCGTTACAAACTGTTTATAAAACGTAAAAAGTCTAGTTTATTCTATATCATTTTTAGTGCTTTCAGCATTGTTAAAAAATAGAATATCAAATCCACAGATAACAGGAAGAATGAGCTGATTATTTTTTCAGTATCTACACAAGTTATGTATTGTATGAATGGCACTGAGCAGAAATAGTTCACCAAGTTTGCAATATTAGTCATCGAAAATAGATTAACGTAGCAGCAGATGTTGCTAATTTCACCCAATTTTACAAAGTTACGTTTTTAAATCTTGACAGACAGTCGCAAATAAAACTTAAACTGCGATGACTTACAATAATTAAATTGTATGAAATTCTTGACAAGGTATTATACATTGTGTATGTTACAGGTATTCTAAACTTTATAAACGTTAGTTATCCAGAAGCCGATACTGCTGCTTTGTTTGTTTATGTCTTACAACACACAAGCCACTCTTAAAGCTTAAAATATCAAATGATTCTGCCTCGATGATATCCTTACGGTGTCTGTGAGCTGAAACTTATAATCCTGCATGTTGACATAAGGATAAGACCCGGATAATCGCCTGCTTATGTTTGATTGATGACGTAATTCAACCGATATGAGAGTGCACCGGTGTGACATATGACAGTTGTCAGTGCAAGACTGGGCTATAGAGGTTACATGTGTTTACTAAAATCATTGATGCTGCTCCAGCTCGTAAGGTCAAGCGGAGAGCCATTTTATATGTAAAAAATGCTTTTTGAGACGTTTTGTTGAACGTGTGGTGGTAATTTATAAGGGACTATTACTCAAACAGAAACTTCATTTAGATATTCTGTTGAAGAGGGCCGACTCAACATAAGAGGGCGGTCAAGTAAAATACAAATGTAGCTTAATAGCCATAGCTTAATATTTAGAAAAACAACAACATATGAACCCTTATGCTCAAGAGTTGAAAATAATTCTAATGCCAATACCCAGATGACGAGACTACCCTGAGTCAATCAGATTCTGGCTTACAACTGAGTGCATTCTAATTGATGAGATACGTAGGATCAATTCAGTTAAACCTTTGTATTCAAAACAAGATTTGTAAATTGCTTTCAAAAATTTTTTTTTATCTACATTCGCTTTAAAAAATGTCAGTGAATGTGTATATCTCCGCCTCTTGTCCGTAAATGTCTCATAGACGTGTAAACAAAAAAGGAAAAAACACAAGAATTGTTATCTCGAAAACAAGAAAATCATCAATAACGAATAATTGTCTTCGTCGGTCTCAGGCAAACACTGCAAATTACATTGTTAAAGTTCGTACTACATCTGTTATATATGTATACAAACACGTGACGAAGTAGAGCAGGATGTCTTAATGTAAGTTACCACTTGAATGGAGTAAGTTTGGATGCGAATGGGTTTGTCACTTATCGTTTATATAAATTGTACACAGACTCGGAGGCATTGTCGTGTAACAACTAAAACAATGTTGTTTCTGTTTTTAATCAGTATTTGTGTTTATTTTTACTAGCTGTATGTATACATAAACAATAAAAACTATTATCAAATGTTAAACAATGGCAGATATTATAGCCAGGTTAGATTAAGTATATGTACATGAAAGTTATTGTCAAAGGACTGCTCTTCAGACCATGATCGAAAGGGGGTATGACCACGACCTGTCAATTTTTGTTAAGAAAAAATTCCAAAGTAAAACATGAATACATGTACTCTATAGTCCTGTTTAATAACCTTTGTTATCTAACTGAATAATTGCCTCACTTAAACGCTCTTTAGCGTGGAGATCTGCATTTTATTAACGGTGGAGAGCAAATAAATGTCAACAATGGAAGGATAAGTGATAAAATCGACTGAAAAAAGATATTATTGTTGTGTGTGAAGTCATTACAGGGGAAAGTTGGTAGAAGGACGCCACGTTACCCTTCACAGCAAAGGTCCATTACGTCTCAGGGTATGGTTCGTAGCAGCGTCAATGAACATTGTACATAAAACTTTGACATGGATTTGACCTTTCCAAGTGGATTTAATCTAATGTATATTCTGAGTGTGCATGGCGCCAATCCAGTATATGGTCATTCCTGAACATTTCAAAACATTTTTTTTGTAAATAGAAAGTTGCAAAAACCCTATCAATTAGTAATTTATTCTGCCACTAGATGATACAAATGTTTTTGGTAAAGATCGCATTAGTTTGAATTCAGCTACTCTTTACCTCACGTATAATTAGTTTCAGGCAAGTAAGAATTGCAAAGGAACGTTTTGCGATGGCCCATTTCACATTTGGAGAAACAATGATATCGTGAGGAACCCGCCAGTTTTGTTGTTTGAGGCATAAAACCACAATAAGCGTGCGTGCAGCGGGATTTCAGCCATTACGCGAAATAAGCTGTTGAGTATTTTTACAAGCCTAGCCAAATTCCCACAACATATTCCTTTACACTTAAAGATCTAAACTGAATTTATAACGAGTTCGCTTTTAACTTTAATCTCTTAAGCCAATATTGTGTTAAAGTCAATGAACGAGCCACTGTGTACCGAAAACCAGTCGGATACATTCTTGTCAGATTAATAGCACTTATTTTATTGGAAAAAAGGTTAATATCACGAATACATAAATACATTGCCGCTATTGAAAGATACCATTGGAATGACTCTTTAATTAGTGTAATCACATTACGAGTACATGACGAATTTAAACATGAATGTGTAAATCATATAGTCATTGATTTAATTCAATGCCACTTACAGAAAACATATCAGAGAAGTGAACGATAACACTAATAGAAGATTTCAGTTGCTTCAAAGTACAATAGTGATACTAACACTTATTAACAGAGAAATAGAAAAGAATCATTAAGTTAAAAAAAGGTTCTTAAGAAGTTCTTAAGTTAAAAGTTGAGTTAATAGTTCAAAGCATAGGCTCCATCGAACCACGCTTTTGTATTACCTGGCCCTTCGTATAAATTGAAATGGAACGTATTGATTGTACAACTGAAAGTAATAATCCGACTTACTTAAATAGGATGGGACCTAGTTAAAGGAAAACATGACATGGACTTAGTTTTTACTCTGTTTTCAATCAAATGCCATCACAAATATATACGAGACGTATCTTCGGTCGATGTGTTGTCCTCAAAAATTGTATTAAGTGTTTAAAACTGTGCGTGTTGAATACAAAAGAACTTTTCTAACTTCATTACTCTAGACGTCTACGGGGTGCCGTTGTAAAACATTCAACAGAAGTGTTGTCTAAACTATCAAATCACAGAATGCACAACAATAGATAAAAAAACTTCGGACAGGTCTGTGTCAATGTTCACGGTGGATCTGAAAACATCACTTAGCTAAACAGCGCACAGGAAGGACATTAACATTAAATAAAGACAAGTCCAATAGCAGTACAGGCCAATAATAAACAAGATTAAAAGAGTTGTTAATTGATCACAACCATCTGTATAAATTAGTTGAAAGACCTACAGACGCGTCGTCAATTGATTCTTGTGGTAAAAGTAATCACTTCATTCTTCGACGTTCGAAAGCATACCAGTACCACATCAGATTTGTATTTCAGACGGACACCCCACACGACTTTGATTTAAATATAATTAGAATATATATTTACACTTCAGTTTTGAAAGTAATTCTTGAAACATTAAAAGGCGAACAATGGTGTCCGATTTTGTGATAGTCTATGCCATTTTATTAATGTTTTACATACATTATTTGTTTTTGTTAAATCGCATCCACACAATTATGGTCATATTGTTGATGTCCAGCTAATTAATTTTAAGAACTTTAATCGAGTATTCGTTTTTGTGGAATATAAAGTGGCAAATTTAACTACGTTTAAGAACTGTCTACATTTTCATAGCAGTACATTGAATAAAAAGCCTTCGTCATTTGTATTTGTAAGACGGGTAAGTGCCACTTAACACTGTGATAATGCTTTCTTAAATATGTTTCTTACAAAGCAAATCTAATTCATCCATTTAACTCACCACTAAAGAACATAAATAATAAACATCCAGCAATGCAGTTTAATAGATTCATTTAAAAACTCGGTAGATTTTTTGTTCACAAATATCTGTCTCTGAAAAAGACCTCTTGCAATGCATATAGATAAATGCGTCCTTAAACCACCTGGATACAGACTGCTCTCAAATTTATAAAGGGGCCACTTTGACAAACAAGGACACACATACAAAGAAATTAATCATAGCTCAAATCACAGTCGCCTGAATAAAATCATTCACATGCACAATATATTTATAAAACCATAAAGAAAGAATTTAAGAGTCGCCTTGAGTTCAGCAACAACGCAATGACACAAACACAGCTCTATGGCAGCATTACAGAAATATGAAAATGGAGCAATGATGTAAGACGTATTTATCTATTCAATCTGTATAAAAGTCAACTAATTCATCTTTGGAGTGCTTTAGATATAAAAGCTTTCTGGACGTGTGCTTAATGGTTTTTAAATTGTTCTCTTGATGTCTCGATAGTATAGTCTGTTTCTCTGCTCACAAATTGTTTGCATGAGATGGCTTCTTATTTTTCAAAAATCTACCACACATTTCTAGAAAGAACGTCAAAACGTTGACCAGTTCAAACTAAAACATCGTGTTATTCTTTCATAACCACGTGGAACACGTCAGCTGATTTATAATTAGTACTGTTTCAATATAATTATAGCTCAAAAATAACATATAAAGCCAAGGAAAGCTAGAGAATGTTCGAGCGATTCGGTAAGTGGTTTCTTGTAGCAAGTTTGCTTTAAGTGAAGGGTCCGAGGTTCGAGCCAGATCAGCAGCATTTCTTCAAATACACCAAACTATTGACATTGACTTTTGAGCACAAAGCCTTGCGACAACCCTCCGAAAGAAAGCAAACATGTATACCCTTCAATCCTTTTTGAAGGACTTCTTATGCCCCGAAAGACTTCAGACAGACGGACAAACTGGCTCCTATATACAGATACACGTAGCCCTACCGACCCTCCTCTAGATTAAGGCTTGGGTATAAAAATGTTTTCGCCAACTATCTGCTCCAGAACAAATTATTTGGGCTACAAACGTGGACTTAGTACTGATCCAGCTTATAAAGTCAAGTAGATAATTACTTTACATCTAAAATACGTTTTATTTATATGTGGTGTTTGATAAGGTTTTGTGAGATACAAAGTGCTTTCTTCCTTCTGAAGATTGTTTATATTTAGTGTTAAAACTGTTACTCATTTTAAATTTAAATAATTTACATGAAACATCTAAACAAACCACACATAAACCACACATAAACGCATGTGTTCAATAAACGTGGGTGATTCAACGTGAGCACCCAAAATGGCAGACAGAATAAACACTTCTAGTCAGCCTGGTATAGACTTAGACATCAAGCCATCGACAGCATGCTTATCTATCAGGTAATTGCATGCTTATCTATCAGATAATTGCATGTTTATAAATCAGGTAATTGCATGCTTATCTGTCTGGTAATTGCATGCTTATATATCAGGTAATTGCATGCTTATCTATCAGGTAATTGCATGCTTATCTATCAGGTTGTTGCATGCTTATCTATCCGATTATTGAATGTTTATCTATCAGGTAATTGCATGCTTATCTTTAAAGTAATTGCATGTTTGTATGTCAGCTAATTGCCAATGACATTTCACTAAACATCTGGGACGCAAACAGTCCAAGTGTTCAGAACCTTGTAAAGACGTATGTGGTGTTGTTGTTTGTTTTTAAAATCAATTGCGACACTGCTAAAATATATACACATCAGGACAAAGGTTACAGCACAGCTACTAAACCCGATATTAGATACTATTAGTTAAACCCACACGAACCTCTGTACTATTACATTTAACTACACTAAATTCTACTAAAATGCTACCAGAGGAAACCAAAATAATGGGTTTCAAAATTGGCTTGATCAGCATCCTCACCCTTCGTCCACAACCCTGTGATCTGTATCCTGGTTGAACAATTCTTCTCCGAAAAGAGTGCGACAATTTTAGACATAGAGGCTGCGTTCTAACGGCTTTTGGACTTAATCGAACATTATCTCTTAGATCTATACATTGCCATTTACAAAAGACAACGAGACGTTGCAAATATCTCGGCTTCGGAGAAAACGCATACTGAGTCAATGAAAATTCGGACTAATAACATTTAGCACACACTTTCATTGTTGGCTCCAGTCATTGAGCGGACTGAGCTATGATCTCTTACACGGCGCAGCCTACTCATTAATTGCTATTTCATGTATATCTTCATTCTACTTTAAAATAGTATCAACATCTAGTTTAAATAAATTACATTAATGTTTAGAAGGGAACATCTGAAGGCAGCACAGACACATTTGACGCTTCTTGTCTGTTTGACAAAAAAACA
Organism: Sinonovacula constricta; assembly: GCA_007844125.1. NCBI lineage: Eukaryota > Metazoa > Mollusca > Bivalvia > Cardiida > Solecurtidae > Sinonovacula > Sinonovacula constricta. The sequence goes on along the minus strand of CM017556.1, from coordinate 56,645,522 downwards.
TATTATTTCGGTAGTAGCTCTACTTTCCCCAGGTATAAAGACGGAAAAGATGTATTTCGACTGAACGGTCATTTTAAGGTCATTCTATGTGTCTCTGGATTTCAGCTTTCATTTCTCTGGACACCGATCAAAAAGCAAACAAAGCATGCTGTTGAACCACCATTGAACATACATTTTAAGTATATGACTAAAACGGGGTCTACTTTAATGCTATATTTAAATATTTACAATCTTTTCTAAATTTAAACGTCATTGTTTGTCTTTCTATAGGATATGGTAGATTTTAGGCCAATATGTTTATGATTTCAGTGAAATAATTTACATACAGCCTCAGACGGCTTTGCCTAATAGTTCACTGTAAATGAAGATCGCTCTTTTTAGATTAATCGCAGACGTGTCAATAAGTAAGATAAACACGCTAGGATTGTGATCCGAAAATGTATTGCAGTAGTTTCTTTATTTGTTTCAGACAAACACTGCAAATTAAATTTTAATGTGAGTGTAATTTACAAACGTATTGCTCTCTATGCGAGTTAAGGCTTGGACAAATGTTTTCATTCGTTGCCTTAGTGTGAGAAAAGACTGTGAATAGAAAATGTTGATGCAAATACACAAGACGTGTAACAATACGCTTCGTTTACCAAAGAAACAATCGCATGTTTAAACAATGTATAAATCGGGAGCGTTGTCCTGCAAATAAAGACTTCTAATTCTGTTTTCAATTGCGTCTAATGTGTATGTTTTAACAGCTGCATGTATTCATGAAGGATTATAACAAGTGTTAATCATTAAACAAATTTTGACTTGTCGTGTTCTGTAATTGAACATGATAAACTTTGGCAAGTATATGAACCTTAGCACGCACTGAAATAATCCAATAAGATGGACTGACTGTATATAATTTCTTTTTTATTTTCACGAATTGACCTTTCGAAATCACCACAACAGATCTACATATTAAAGTATTTACATATGAGGATTTTCTGTACTGATCTTGAATGGTTTATTGTAATACTCTGCCAATGGATGTCTACTAGATCCAGTGTAAGCAACATTAGTCATTTACAGTCTTGTCAGATTAGTTGCATTTATCTGATTGAAAAAGGTATTTACACCAATGTATGAATACAGTCAGTACATGGCCGTTTTGAAAGATACCAATTGGCAAAACATTAGTCATCGGTGTAACCATTTAATGTGTTTTAACAATAATAAACCTGATAGGGCAAATCATACAACCAGTCAGCTAAGTAACTGACATTAAATGTGGTATGCGACAGTTTGGGTCAATTTTTCTAAAAAAAACAAACAAATAGATCATGTTACCTGAAAAGGTTCTGCTAAAAGCTGTCCATTGATGCACTAGGTTTTTGTTAACAATCAAGTTCAAATCCCTACCCGTCATTGCAAACATGTATTTCCTATCAGAGCCACGTTGCAGAGATGGCTATTTTTAAACCATGAAAACACGACCACTTAGTTTTAGGATCACATCATATTGTCATCCGGGTAATCCTCTCTGACGTCGGTATCTATTTTTAGCTGTGACCACTCTCGCGCTGCTTCTACATAAGAACATTAACAGGGTGTGTTTTTTGTGTTACTGTCTAACAATATAGTTACTGTTTAAAGTCGTCTTTATTTAGACTAAAGTATGGCATTATGCTGGAATAATGCCCAAAATACCCTAAAGCGGTGGTTAGATATCGTTACATGTATATGATATAAACAAACTGTTGGATACCACCTTTAATATGTTACATTGTGATTAGGTGAATATTACAATATCCCAGTAATCGCCATGAAATGTGTCAATGTACCTCATAGTTATATAACAAATAAACTTTCACTATGTACATATAAAATCTGAGAAGCTACTGGGTCTTCAGTACAGTTCGTCTGATAAAAGCTTTTATAGCATTTCGGAATCAGGAATAAGTCTGAGAAGTGTAACAACGGATTTGGAAGCGTTGCACAGTCAAACGACACAATAGATTGGCATGGCAACACATTAAATATTAAGCAGTATTGATAATACGGGTTAATTATCACAGTTAAAATATATAGGTCGTTGTAGTTTAAGTGGTCATCAACTACTTATAAATCAATGGTGATGCCTTTATGACCGGATGATAATTTTGGTAATTAAGGTGAAGAAAATCTGTTAATGTTTAGTGTGAGTGGATACATTCATTACTTATAACCGATGTTTGTATGCCAAGAATCTCTTGTCAAAATTCGGCATTGTTCAGTGTTTCACCCACATGCGGGATTGGAATTCAAATGGAACCTCCCACAATGACAGTCAGAAATCTATTCAATATCGCCCCAATGTCATATTTCAATAAAATTTACTTTAAATATTTGCACCATTTACTTAAATATTATTCCGAAGGCTTCAAGGCTCATTCCCACGAATAGGTGCTTTGTCTTATAAAAGAAATTCTATAAAACATTTTATTCGTTATATATAAAATGAAGATAATTCATTATAACGTTAAACAGCATACCCATGTGGGTACTCCTGCAATGTTAATCCTTTTCCATTTAGCAGCAATGTCGTATGTATATTGTTAACGGTTAAAATTAAAATCTTTAGGTGGGGTTTACGTACAAATTATGTTAATACATTCAACCAAGTCAAATAACAAGTAAAATCGAAAACAAATCTTGAATATTTCTATATGCAGATCAGCAAAATAAATACTGAATAAATAAACCATTCTAAAATCCGACTGCATACCTCCTTTATGCGCTTTCATTAAAGTACACGAAACGTCGTCGCCATTAGCAATTAAACAACGGTTAAATACCATTTACAATAATGGGTATGCATCTTTATATAGACGTCTTGCAAAAACATATCCACCCCATGCTTTGTTAGCTCCACCGCTAAAATAAATATAAACGTGCAGCAATGCAATGGGATTGGGATTAGCCGGCATTTTTGCCGATACTGTGCAGAGACATTTCTATCATTATAGCAAAGGGGCACTTATGAGGTGCCCGGGGACTGAACCCGGCCGGTCTATTATACTGACACAGACGAGTCAGGCGTAATGCTGGCCCCTTAGCCCCCAGCGTTAGGAGGGAAGCCACTACTACCAACTTTTAGGTCTTTGGTTTGACCCGGCCGGGGATTGAACCCACGACCTCCCGATCCGCAAGCCGAGGCTCTACCACCTGAGCTATTGCGACCGGTTGCAATGCAATGTAACATTTTCATGTAACATTTTCATGTAACATTTTCATGTAACATTTTCATGTGGAAGTGTTCAGTACACGTGTTTGGCCCTGAATCTCCGTATCCAAATTGACTCTTCACGACCACGCGCAGAGGTCATTAATCCACATTCATCATCGCTAGACTTTGAGATTATCAATTTATCGTTTTGACAGCAAGATCGTCCCTTTCTCAACGACGAAAGTTTCTATGAGAGCAGAACTCAAACAGATATGGATATCACGAATTGACAATAAACGTATATCAAACAGTATACTGAAAACAAGAGACGGATCATTCACGAACGAGATTAAAAGAAATACCCTTAGGTGAAAGAAGCTAAAAAAGCTGATTTCAGTGTTTAATAATTGGTGAACTAGCTTTAGTATTACTTAGCAATCTTTTTAACTGTTTAAGTATTCGATGCCAGTTTTTGAACTTTCCAAACTTAAATATATGTCAATGTTTAATATCTATGTTGATCACCATATTGCGTTAGATAATCTTCTAAAAGTTTATGGAAGTATTCCTTCCCTTTTGAACGAGACAATAGAGATGCTTACATCAGCTGAAAATTTCCTAATTTTATGGATTCTATAAATGGCATTTAGATAAACCAAATACTGAGCCTCGTGTTTGAGTATGGAAAGGTGTTTAAACATAAATACCTCAAAATGGCAAGACAAAATAAACACTTCATCATCAATCTAACATTAACTTTGAAATGCTGCACTCGAGAGGAGCTTATCTAGCAGCGAAGTGGCCATGATTACTCGATACATCAATCAAAACACGAACACATAGCAAACAAAACACACAATTGAACCATCATAGAAGAGCCCTTTAAAGCTAAGTGCTATTTTCAAATAATTTCAACCCTGCAACAATTCAAGCTCCATTGTGCTGCTTACCAAAAGAAAAAGTTGCTTTTAGATTGTTTGTTCTATGCGAGGTGTAATTCTATCTGTTTACATGCAGTCTCGGACATGTAACCTGCCAAGTTTCCAATGTAAATGAAGATACCAACTCGTAGATTTTTCTCGGACGTGTAAACACGTAAGACAAACTCACTAGGATTGTGATCTAAAAATGTTAATCATGTCTAACAAACACTATCTTTATTTGTCTCAGACAAACATTGCCAATTACATTTTACTGTTTGTTTATACGACAGCCGCATTTTATTAAACAGCCCTTATGGTCACTTTGGGAAAAAGAGCCCGGGCTGGGTCGGAGTGTTTATTTATGTTGTATGCATTTGAAACAACCAATGGACAAGAAACAAGGCATGCATCACATAATCACTCGCAACTGCTTTCAGCATGACGGAAACGCAACTTTGTATTGAGAAGGGAAGCAATTCATGAACTTACGAATAAATGCAGTTTATTTGTGAAAACTGACAGAGTAATCGCCAAGTGCCTAGCCCATATTTTCTGTTTACTATTTTTTAACATCCAGGTTATTGTACATTGAAATGTAAAAAAAAATCATGAAATATAAAAAATATTCGAATATATAGATGAACAGTTGTGTTTTGACTTTGGCGCCATAGATGTTGGAAGAAAAGTGAGAAAATACATATCCCGTGACCATAGCAAATATTGGGCAATACTGTCGAATAACATTGTCAATTCCTGGCCTATTCCGAGATTTGTAGCTTTACCGCTAATCAAACTTTGTGCATCATATCCTCTAGGGCTATATTTAATATTTTAATGTATATGAACACTAATGACAACAATAACGCATTATCAATGTGTTCCATTTTGTACAATGTATGTACAGGGATCATTTATAAGTTTAATCTTTTAATCTAACGTGTCAATGGGCTAGTGTTGGGCCCTAGGGGAGAGAAGATCGGCCAGCTACATCCTGCCAGATTAGTGGCACCTATCTGATTGGAGATGGGGATACATCATGAATACATAGCCGCTTTTGTAAGATCCTATTGGCACAAATCATTAATTAGTGGAATGTCATTTGTCTTACTCAGCGAATATAAACCTCAAAGGCAATTTCAACAGCATTAGTAAACATCATAGACGTAAGGTGAACGGTAAAATGTCACAGAAAAAAGTCATTCATGAACTGTTTTGCAGTGCTTCATAATTTCAATGTTAGCCTGAAAAACAGATAACATAGAGGTTATCTCCACATTCAGTTTGTTGATTTACTTGTTTGATTGTTTGTTGATTTATTTATTTGTTTGTTTGTCTGTTTGTTTATTAGTATTAGTTAAAGTAGTAGTAGTAGTAGTAGTAGTAGTAGTAGTAGTAGTAGTAGTAGTAGTAGTAGTGGTAGTAGTAGTAGTAGTAGTAGTAGTAGTAGTAGTAGCAATAGTAGAAGTAGTAGTAGTAGTTGTTGTTGTTGTTGTTGCAGTGGTAGTAGCAGTCGTAGTAGTAGTAACTAGTAGTAGTATGGTAGTTGTTGTTGTAGTTGTCGTCGTCGTCGTCGTTAATGATGTTGTTGAAGTAGTTTTATAAATTATCAATTTCCTCTAGTTACAGTATGTTTTCCAGATGACAACCATCTATATGACAATACAGAGTCGGAGGAGACCTGTCCACATCATTAAACCGAACATCGAACGGGATTGACACTTACATTAAACATTTAAAAAGAAATGATTGATGACAGGGACCAATATTCAGCATTATAGACTATTAATTAACAACATTGAATGAGAAATATCTGTGAAGTTGACCATAAACTATCTATAAATCAGTGATTTAAACACGATCTCTGAGGCGTTAGTCAATAGTTGGGGTAAACGGAAAATCAGAAAGTGTTCAGCCTGAAGAAATTCATTTATTGTATATTATTGTGCTTGCAGTTTCTCAAATACTCAAATTGTTACTTCAATTATTTACCTATTTGGTTGTTTTATGCAAACTGCAAAGGAATGTCCCATAAATAGAGCCCGAAATTTATTGTATCGAACGCTTAGGTCAAATTTTAATTTATCTTAATATAAACACCTAAATTCATTCGGTAGCTATATGGATTTCTTAAATCATATTTGCACAAATTGTTTAGGCTAACCTGTGTAAAGGCAACAATATATAAATAATGTTAAAATTAATGTTAAAATGCAAAAGTTTATTATATCTTTATTAGTTATTAGATATAATATAGATATAATAAACTATTGCATTTTAACATTACACATATACTAGTCATCGCAAGTACATCGCAAAATGATAAATCCCTCTCTATGTTTGTATCAAATCTAACCATGTACATTTTATTTACTGTTTTAATTAAAATCCGTAAGTCAGGTTAACGCTGGAATTATACTTATTCATTTAATTCATCTAACTAGTTATGCCAAACAAAATATAAGCAGAATTATTATTGATTTTACATGAACATTAATCCAATTTTCATTTAGGTGGATTATAAAAAAACAACATTTAAATATGTTTGCTGAATGCCTTTGTATGCAATTTCACCACACTACATTGAGCATTAACGACTTCGTCATTTGGCAATTGAAAAGCAGGTAAGCACTATTTATCAAGATAATATGCGAGCTTATACGTATTGCTAACAAAACACTTCCCATGCCCCATTCCCTCGTCCCCTCATGCTATGTTACCTGCGCCGCTAACATAAATAATTAACATGCAGCATAGCAATGTAAGGTATTCATCGGAAAGTGTTCACTGCATGTCTTTGAATGACAGATTTTTAAAGGTGGGTTCAGACAGTTTACCTGCATTAATGCAGGTAACAATACTTTTTCCACTGTTAATGAAAATTTAGGCATAATTTCTGCATAGACCTTTACTTTAGTCTAAGGCTATATTGTAAGACAGTAAAATCGCGAAAAAATATCACTCTAAATATTCATTTTTCAAAATCTTTATATAAGCAAGGTAGTAATCTAAAAATACACATCGACTTCAGAGTGGACTACATAATATGACGATATGACGTGATCTTAAAAGTTATGACGTGGTTTCTAAGCTTTAAAATCGCCATCTCTGCAGCGTGGGTCAGATAGGATATAACTGTTTGAAATGTCGAGTGGCGATAAATGTTTCGCTGGTCACACAGGTCTAGAACCTCAATAAACAACATTTGGAATGACATTTTCTTGAAACAATGATGTTTGGGTTATTTGATGGAAACAATTGGTATAAACTGCCGGACTCCACCTTTAAATGTTTTAGACTCTAAATTAAAATATGCGGATCACTGCGAAGTATTAACCGATGCCATGCATTCATCATGATACATGGTTCAGTTGAGCTTATGAAACGACTGCTTTGACAATATAGAAAATAACCCCACGCTCAAGGCGCATCCGCATCAATAGAATAAAACATATGTAAGTTTCATTCGTAAAGCCAATGCACAATGGAATAAAAGAATAAATTGTATGTATGTAACATCGGTAGACCCAATGCACAATAATTTAAAATATAAAAAAAACAGTTATAAGTTGCATTCGTTCGCCCAAGATAGAATCACAGCAAAAGAATAAATCATTTGTAATTTATGTCCGTGTGCCTAAGACACGATCTGTAGAATAGAATAAAACATACGTTAGTAACAATAATACGCCCAAGATACATTTGCTTGAATAAAATAAAACACATATAAGCTACAATCATACGCACAATGGAAATCTCTGGCATACAATAAAACATATATAAGCGGCATTCATCCTCACAAGGCACAACTGCTTTTATTAAATAAAACATGTAGTTTATATAATACGCCCAATGCCCATTTGCATTCACACAATAACACTTATAAAAGGCAGAAATATGGTCGGACAACAGATACATTGCAATAGAAGCTGAAATATCTCAATAATATATGCATCAATCCTGATAGGATGAATTAGATGAGAAAGGTATATACACGACGTTTCCAAAGTAACACTATAATCACGGCCTTAATACGGTTACCCACATCGACGACAATGATACCTCAACACTTGATACAAGTTCGACCAAAGGTTACAAAGAAGGCCGGTGTTTATAATCTTGCACACAATATGATAAACTCTCAATACATCAAAGTAATTGGTTAAAGAAGCATAACATCTTACCTAAGTTTATAATTGATTTAAAGCTGACAAAACACAAGATGTTTTCTATGATAATATTTTTCTACTTAATTGACATTTTCTACGTCTAATCCTGCTTCAGAAAGCAAATAATAACCTCCTGATGTCACGAAAAGAGCCTTTTCTGCCTGCGTTTCTACTGATTTTCAGACTGGTTTATCAGTAAATCGATATAGTCTTTCCTGTTTTTCTTTGTTTTTAAATCGTTTGAATTTCATTATAATGGGTTGCTTTTCATTTAACAATCTTGCATTTCAAACTTTCAAGGAGAGACACAGAACTGGTAATGTTACATTTTCCTGCTGTTGTCCAATAAAAATCGATTAACACTTAAAAAGTAAATGAAATGTCTGAAAAATGAATGAAAACAATATACAAATTGGACAACATAAAATAAAGTACTTCCAAATGTTCTTTTTGAATCTAGCTTAATGTATGCAAAAACGTCGCTTGTTCGATAATTAATCTTCAACCTTTTATTGATTTTTTACGGTAATAACTAGTCTCTTTTTAGTTATAGTTCTTAATATAGTATTAATTCTGAATGTTAATACTCTATGAAGATTTCCATTAAAGAAATTGCTAAGTGCCACGAGCTGTACTGTTAAAACAGACGGTGGGACTATAGCATTATTCATTGATCATTGAAATAAGACGCTTTGTGTAGCATGTCCCTAAAGCTAACAGAAACTGTTACTGTAATTAATACTGACATTGATTACTCGATAATTGGAGGAATAAAAATGTCGTGTCTAGCATGCCTTATGTTAGTGTATATGTCTCGCACTAGCCATTTTCTTTAACTAGAAATTGAAAGGCAAACAGAATTCAGACAACCAATATGAAACAGTTTATGGAATAGTTATACGATATTTAATTTTTCATCATATTAATAAAAGAAATCTGACACTCTAAAGGCAGGATTGTCAATTTGACTTTATTGATAACTACAATCTTAGCTTGTTTAGAAAAAAAAGTAACAGATAGCAAAATACAACATTTGCAAACAAACATACCATATACACAAGTGTTATATTTATATAGTACATTTCATAGACATCCAAATAAGTGATCAATGAAAGGTACTATTTATAACTTTTTTGTGCCACTAACATAAACTGACACGTCCAACTACCTTCCTACCATCCCGGGTTCGATCCCGAGCCGCGACATACCAAACTCGTTAAAAATGGTAGTGGTATGGCTCCCTTGCTAACGTTCAATCAAATATAAGGGTAGTTCCACGACTGGTTGGCCCGGTGTCGGGATAACGTGACTGGGCGTGGTATTATGTCAAGTGTTCACGGAATGCTATACACAGTGAATGCAGCATTATATCTGCTTCAAGTGGACACCGTCTATAGATAACTTAGATACTGTTGGTGGGACGATAAACCCAATAAACATAAACACAAACTTACCTGCCATGTCAGGCAAGCATATCACGATTCGTTCAACCTGTTAACAACATACAACAGAACACGCGGGCGTTAATAGCAGCGTGTTCTTCTATGAAGTTGGGCAGCTTGAAATGTCCGCCAAACGATCCTTCATTTTAAATTCCTTTACAAAGCTACACTCCTATTATGTCTATATGTGAAAAATATGTCTAATTACATTGCTTAAGTAGGCAAATCTGTCATTTGACAAAACTATTGCCAAAAGATATTATATGATATCAGATATTTTTATAAAAACGCTTAAAGGTGTTTTATACAAAACGTAACACCACGGTTTTGTTAAAAAGACATAGTAGAAATTGGACACGTTAAAAAGAATAAAAGAATAATTGATAAAAAAAATCAGTTTAGTAATTTTAACGAACAAGAGCCAGATGTGACCGTTTAAATGTCATAAAACTTGATTTACTTCAATTTGAGATATTGTGACTCTTTCTGAGTACCGTGACATCAATTATAACAGAGCATGCATCACCAGGGGGACTGCGCTTGACAACACTAATCAAACACACGTAAAATGAATCGTAAATAAGGTTAAATAAAATTCGTACATTTTAAATAAGTAACACGTGGTTCAGTGGATAATTATATAATGATCTAAATAGCAGTATAACAATAATTATAAAAAACATATTATCCTGATTAGGGGATATTTATAAAAGACATATATTTGTATCGAATAACTCGATTGACAACTTTTCCAAACTTATTTTATCTAATAACAACTCAGCAATATAATGTACCTCACGAAGATTTTACGATATAAAAGCAATGCAAAAATGTAATGAGCTTAAAATACCAACATTAATTTAGTCAACAAAATATGACAAGATAAGATATTATTGTCACTTATGAACGATATGGTAAAATAGTGCAACAATACAAACAACACCCGGCCCATTGGGCCAATAAGTCACCTAAGGCATATTAAAAACGTACAATCAATCATATATTAATATGATGGATGTAATAACAACACTGAGTTTCTGTGGATAATCCTTGTTCTGCCTGAGCTTAAGAAAACAGTGAAGACTACAGTGTATCTTGTTATTTAAATGTAACTTATTGTAATTACATTGTAATGCATATACTTAAGATAATAATAAAAATAAAAATTCGCTTCGCCTGCTAAAGACGAAATGACCGGGCTTCGCCAAATGGTGTAGATCCAGATCAGTCAGCTCCCGCTGTGAGTTGTGAGATCAGCATCTGTATTATCTTCTGCAGAGTCTATATCAATCTATCTTGTTATATGTGCATGGAGTTGTTAACTTGTAACTAAGATTTTCTATAGCTTATAAATTAGTGGAGCAAGATAAGCGTTAAGTCTCTGCGAAACATCAAACAACCGACTGAGAATGTTCTTATCGTTTATCATAAAAACGCTTAAAGTATTAACCTAATATCGAAAAACTGATTCACTTCAACAAAAATGTCTCGTGAGAGTATTTTCTTCCAGACGGCACCGGAACTAACACCTGCTGCAATGATTGACAAATGCCTGTAACTGCTTAAGTTGGTAAATCCAATTGGCTCGCGTTTTTTGAAACTTAAAGTATGTTTGGCTATGTGTCCTTTGTTCTTTAACTACATAGCAGCGTCCCAATAATGGTCATTATAGAGAGGTCCAGCTATTTTGGTGGAGGAAGGCCCAGACAAATGTCTAGGTAGCACCGCATGTCAGTTGGAGCACCATCACACATTTAGTTCCTCGCTGCGATCGGGACTCTAACCCACGTGGTGAAATGCTAAGCAGTCAGAGCTATTACAAGTCGGCATCTTACCGCTAGGCAACGGGCGACCCACTAACAAGTATTGCGCTGCTGATCTACCATAATGGCAACTTTCTGCTCCAACTATTTTTGGCACACACACCTTTTAGCACATACACATATAAGTATGTGCGTGTTTTGGGGTTGTTTCTTTACATAAAAAAATACCTCTCCAAAAGGCATCTCTCAGCAGCAACAACCTCTAGGCAACAACATTTTTATCAACCCCCTTCCCCATTTTAACCTCTGAGCAACACTACCTCTGAGTAAAGGTAAACGACCAAGTCTCCAGGGACCGTGATAACCTCTGCTAAGCACCATCTGGAAGCTACTTGAGAATCTCACACTTAATTTGAGAATCTCACACTTAACTTAAGAATCGTACACTTAACTTAATAATCGTACACTTAACTTGAGAATCTCACACTTAACTTGAGAATCTCACACTTAACTTGAGAATCTCACACTTAACTTAAGAATCGTACACTTAACTTGAGAATCGTACACTTAACTTAAGAATCGTACACTTAACTTAAGAATCGTACACTTAACTTGAGAATCGTACACTTAACTTGAGAATCGTACACTTAACTTGAGAATCGTACACTTGTGAACACTGATGATGAAGTATGATTGACTGATTGACAGCAGTGGAGTTAATCCAGTGTCTCTCTGACAGGTAACCAGTAAGGTGGGAAAACACTTATTTTAAAACAGTACTTATAGAAACATGTAAGTATAGTGGTGAGTAGGATTTATTCATTAATATTAATAATAGTAATAATAATAATAATCAAAATAATAATAATAATAATAATAACAATAATAATAATAATTACTATTATAATAATAATAATAATAATAATAATAATAATAATAATAATAATAATAATAATAATAATAATAATAATAATAATAATAATAATAATAATAATAATTATTATTATTATTATTATTATTATTTTAATAATAATAATAATAATAATAATAATAATAATAATAATAAATTGGTGATTCTGTAAGAAATAAAAATATCAAAGACAGCTTTACAATTCTGACATATAATAGAGATTATTATGAATAAAAGAGACATTTATTGACATGTATATTTTAGTGTTCAATTTGCTCTCAGGAGTACTAAAAGCTGGTTCGGTTTTATTTAAAACTTCTGATTATAATCTGATTATAAAAATAAGGATATTTACTTTGTTTGAAAATACAATGTGTATGTTAATATCTTCTGTTTCTTCTGTTTTAATAAACAATAACATCTGATACCGTTTAAACACGAATGAAGTAATCGTGAAATAAAAATAATATAGGGTATGTTAAATTGGCACCACTTTATAACCTCTGAAGAGCATCACCCCTCAGTAGCGACAGTTGTATGTGGACCCGCCAAATGTCGCTGTACAGAGGTTTCCCTGTACTTCGTATAGGTGCATTTCTGAGCAACATATATTCTGATGACTAAATATTGAAACACACAATTTTTATTGTTTTTTATCTTTTATTAACGCATATTGACAATAAAAGACCAAATAACCTTTTCAAATTAACACTGAATCTAGAAACCTTCGCATCTTATGTCAGTTTTGACAATTTTATCCTCATTTCTTATCATATAGTAACCCTTCTTCGTTCCTTGATTAAGCTAAATGATCGCGTTATTACGTTTCTGGATCAAAATTATCTTGTAAAATCCTCATTATCATATTTATTATCGATATTTTTTTGAGCTGTAACAAAAATCAATAAATCAAAAACACTTTAAGATAAATTTTCGATGCATGCACACTTTAGGCCAAAGATATCTAATATAATAAAAATTTAACGTACAAGGTGAAAGTTAACTGCACAAATTATGATAAAAACGTAACGGGTAACACTACAGACTTACACAAGGACTTGAACCAGATTTATTAGTAAAGTTTTTTTTTTAAAGGAGATCATCCCTCTATGCATAAATTATATTTATGTGTACATAAATACAGCTTTAATTTCTTCTTTACGCTATTCTTCTAAATGATATGTTCACATTAAACATGCATATTAATTTACATCGAATATATTTGGTTACATAAAAATACAATCTTGCTGGGTGTGCATTGATTTATACCATAAATTGCCTTTAATATAGTTAACTGTACACTATATTACATAAACATTTACTTACTTTTAACCGTATTGTTACTGTATAAGAAATTTCTCAGATAGTTTTAAGTTAAAGGACTGTCTTAGGGAAGACGATCCACAAGAAATAAGAGTTGAAAGTCATTGTTATTTTAGGTCATTTTTCAGTAAGTGAAACATTTAATTAGATCTGACAACATTTTATTATCATTTATTGGCTATTAGTTGATTTAAACCAAAGTTTTGTAACTTTTCAATTTTTGTTCACCCCAGCTTCAGTTCACCATTTCTCCCTTCATCTGTACACCCGGCTCATTATCAAGGTATTGATAAAGAATCTTAGTTGTGTGTTTATAATATTATTATTTAAATTGAGAAAACTCCTTCACCTTGTGAAAAATATTTAGACATTTGTTAGATTGAATAATTTTATGGATAAAATGTAAGACATTTTCCTATATCTTAGGAAATGTTTTAAAGAGTTAAGAAATGTCTTCTTTTAATTCAGAACAGCTAAATAAGATTTTTGTAAATAAGTCCCAATTTCAATTTAACTTTATTTATAGTTGCTTATAGTTTGCACTTAAATCATATTATCCGATCATGTTTATCTGACAAACAAATTTTAAGACTAATGTTTTAAGATAACTAATATCACTTTTTATCGGTCGAGTAGATAGACAAATGATTAGGAATAAGTGTTAACAGCACGAAAGGCGGTTAAATTATTATAAGATGATGACAACAGGGGGACAGCAGCCTACTTTATATTGTATCCAGGCCCCGATGTTCATTGAAATATTAAAATACATGATGGATTATACTTGTTATACAAAGAGATGTTCTGGGGATGAAGGGTTAGACAGAATACAGAGGCAGGAGAGTGATAGGGTAACAACGTGCAGTACCTTGTATTCTGGCGCCAATGTTCAGCTCTCCCGACTCATTGGTCCGCGCCGATAATCCTCCCTGCGACACGCCACCTGTCATTGTCAACGAAACACGGAATTAATCCAAAAAGTCAGTTACCATAGCAACAAAAAGCAATATCTCTATATTTAATTTCGCCCGTGTGTTTACTTCCGAAGACAGCACCTTCTCTTTTTCTTTCAAATATGACGACAGTAGGGAGGTATATACTGATTTAGATCCACAGTTAAGCCCGATTCCAAACACAATATTGTACAAAAATAAATTATTTTTGTAATTCCCTGCAACTTATACAGAGCACCAGTCGGGCTTTTTTTACCAACTGACAAGTTTATTACAAGACACCGACAATTGTCCGATATTTACTCTAGCAAAATTACTCTCTTTTCAATGCGTGTTTATCATTCAACAGCAAATCAAATAATCAAACCGACTACTCTTATATCGATAATCCCTTAGTATGGAAAGTGTTAATTTTTATTTCATTCAGATGTCATCACTCGATGGTAGCAATCTGGTCGATTCACCAGGGGGTGGGGTGTAGTCAGGGTAGCGGGAACACAGACCAGGCTGGTTGAGTACCTCCAAGCACGGAGATTGGAACGCGTCTCGATCCACGATGTTAACACTTTATTCCCGACATTGCTTCGTGCGGTGCATCTTTAACGTGTTCATAATATATTCCTACACCGTCGGGAATACAGATTTATTCCACGATTCATTCATAACTCAGTCTGGTTAAACCTTCTCCGAATTGCCTATTGCCCAGTTGTCCGTTATCTGTCTGCTGACTTATACTAGCTTAAACAATACGCTCGACTGCCTGTTAAAATTTGAAATCTGTTTTATCTCGACCAACTTGGACGTCTTTCAGATTTAATGCTGGCGATATTTTACATCTGCTAGTTATCGCCTGGCGAGAAATAGACGTTTAATCTTTGAGCACACAGCTCGGCTACCTATACGGTCATCTCAGGGCTGTCTGCCCACACATACCACAATAGAATAGACTTAACAGTGCCAGAGGTAATAATATTGTGACAGGGACAGCATGAACAGGTTTTAGTATGATAAACACTTTTAAAGATAGGCCAACATGCCATGGAACTTTAATAACAACACTATGCTGTTACGGTTTCGTCAGTTTTCACTAAACAATACCGCTGAACATAACAGAATAAAACAGCTAATCCTCTATTTGAAATTGAAATCAAACGATTATTTCCTGATTATTCTTTCTATACTGCTGCATGCACGCTTCTTTAAAGAACATGTTTCACCTTATCAGTAATTAAGAAAAACATGAATAAAATTAAACAAAATTTTAATTGATCAATGTATAAATCCAACTCTGTTTTAATCATGACGCATATACTATTTGAAATACAGACTTGCTAAAAGTCGATTGTATAGTGTACATAACATTTCTAATAATTATAATACAACCCACTCAGCTGTGCAAAAAATACTGAAAATGTACAGTTTTAAAGAAATGCAATACGGTATTAAGAGTATACTCTGAAAACGGTTCGAACGTAAAAAACTATCCAGACAGTAAAATGTAAATGTTCACTGCTTGTGAAATGGTTAAAAAAATATAACCCGATAGAATGACCATGAGCAGAGAGACTAAATAAATAAACTTAAAATAACAGCAAAAAGCTACTTTTCTAAACCGAACAAATCATACCCAAGTTTACCAGGTTTAATTGCATTTGGTACTCAATGTATACGGCGGATATACAATTGCGGGTGTACATCAACTATTCATATCTCCCTTTGCAAATGTTTTCAAGAGTTGGTTCAATAGACTCCATGACAAACACTGGAAGCTCCCCTAGATCCTTTCTCAGTGTTTTAACGAGCAATCATCGAACATTTAGCACTGAAAAAAAACGTCCATAAAGTTTCACAATAGGTCTGGGTAACTTCATTTGCTCTTTTGTTAATCATCGAACCTGTATTCTTTGTAAATCTGCAGTTTTCTGACGATATTTCGCCTTTAATGTAGAATGTGGGGCATGATTGTAATCTCCGTGGGTACAATACATTGAGCCACGATCATTGACTGCCTGGATAATACAAGTCAGAGCTTCTCCATTCGCACGGCGTTTGTATCAATACATCAACGTCTTTTTTAATGACCTAGTGAAATGAGATTTAAATTCCCATGAAATGAAGATTATTAGAACTTCAAAGCAGTAAGATCGGTCCGTAATCCATTTTCAAGTATAGTTCTTTTCAATAGTCTCTCACAAACAGAACATTAAAGATTTGTCTAAATGTTTGTTCACATAAACACACCGAACTCTTATGAAACATTTTAGCATAAGTTGATCAAGAAGCACTTCACTTACATAAATTTCAATTAAAAATAAGGCTTTTAAGTCCCCCGGTCCCACTTTGACTGAAAATTGTGGTTCTGTTTCTAATGGGACGTGTATGATTTTCTTCATGGATCACCCTAAGATCTGAGATGTGATTTATACCACAAATCATCCTGTCTAAGGTGTGAAATGTGATATTCACCGTGAAACACACTAAGGTCTAAGTCGTCCTAACTATGGTGTGACGTGTAATTTCCCCCACGAATCTCCCTATGGTATAAAGTGTGTGACTGCCGCCAAGAATCATCCTAACTAAGTTGAGAAGTGTAATTGCCACCGTAAGTCGTCCTAACTATGGTGTGACGTGTAAATACCCCCACGAATCTCCCTATGGTATGAAGTGTGTGACTGCCGCCCAGAATCATCCTAACTAAGTTGAGAAGTGTAATTGCCACCATAGTCGTTCTAACTATGATGTGACGTGTAAATACCCCCACGAATCTCCCTAAGGTACAAAGTGTGTGGCTGCCGCCAAGAATCATCCTAACTAAGTTGAGAAGTGTAATTGCCACCATAGTCGTTCTAACTATGGTGTGACGTGTAAATACCCCCACGAATCTCCCTAAGGTACAAAGTGTGTGACTGCCGCCCAGAATCATCCTAACTAAGTTGAGAAGTGTAATTGCCACCATAGTCGTTCTAACTATGATGTGACGTGTAAATACCCCCACGAATCTCCCTAAGGTACAAAGTGTGTGGCTGCCGCCAAGAATCATCCTTACTAAGTTGAGAAGTGTAATTACCACCATAAGTCGTCCTAACTATGGTGTAATAGGAGAAACTGTACAGAATAGACTTCTGTGTGCGTGTCTATGTGTTGTTGTTGTTGTTTTATGCTATTCTGTTATACGTTACTGTTATATTATATACGTCCGTCCGAACTGCAGGTCAGAAGTTTGTTGTGTGTTGTTGGATCTGCTGCTTATGTAATGTTATCCACGCGTTTGTCCATGTTATTGTCTTCAATTCGTGCTGGTCCGCCGTATGTACTCAGAGCGTTATATTACCATAATGTCACCTGTATATCACAGCTAATGTGACCTACATGCTGTTTTGACCTGTAATTATCTTCCTTATATGATATATGACTACAACGTAATTATTCTTTAAGTGAAAATTCAATTACCCGCAAGAAGCGAGATTGACTTGGCATAATCGACCATTCACGTTGTTGATGAAACCCTATCCTTCATACTGGATTTGAAAATTGACTTATCTAAATGGGGGCAAGGGTATTGTTTAGTACAGTTGTTCTAAATGGAACTCAAGTTCAAACCTTTCAATCAAAGACTATTAAATTCAGCAGACGCCTGTAAATCGATGTTTTTTAATTCTTCAGTTCAAACGATGCATTTCGTTGAAATCGGTGTCAAGTTAACCCAATACATACACAACTGATTATGAATTGTCATTCCTTGATCTTTAAGCATACAATTATAAAATACAGGGGATGCTTCCAGACGACTGCACACGATATGAGAGAAACCATTAAGGCCATTCTCATAATGCGGTAAGAATTGACCATTTTTATTTTAATTAATCAGTCTATTAAACAACAATCTCAAATCCGCTAACGCTATACATTTTAAGGCATTCATTAAACCACTACAACAGATAGTTATCCTGGCCGTAAATCAATGTCAGTGGTAGAACCTATCTCAAGGTCGTTAACAGTAAAATTGGTTTAGTCTGCCAATCTCCCATGCAGAGTTGTCGTTCGTTCCTCTCTCAGACACCTCTGCAATGGGCTCACGTCAAGATTTTTGACGGATATTTAAAGTGTTATTTTAAGGATATTTTCAAATTAAAATAATACTTCTACATAACATTAATAAACATCTACTAAAAAAGACATATATTGAAGTAAATAGTTAAAGATATTTAATTAATTCAAGCGCACTATTTTTGGAAGAATAACATAGTGATATTAATGCGCATTTGTAAATAAACATGGACGTGATCCACGAGGCAGTTAAGAAATACGACAATTACACAGAGTTTGTTTATATAATTTACGTTATCGAGGAGAAGTGAAAGTTTACTTATAAAATGATCTTCTTTTGCTTTCTTGCTGTCTAAACTATAATTTCTTGAGTTCTTGTTTCTACAAATAAAACAAACAACTTCCCGTTTCACCGGTGTCACCATCTTTAATATCATGTGACTTTTTGAAAGTCACGTGGATCGAAAGTAGGCCTAGTCCCGACATTAAGTGAGCCAATAACAGAGGTGAATGTATGAGCCGATGGTAGAGAGTGATAGTCTGCATTTCTGGTTTTACATACAGTTATGTGAGTGCTTCGACCAGGACTAGAAAGATATGCATACTGCATCAAGCCATGTGTTCATGGCATGTTGCCGCAGTAAAAGAAACATTATGGCTGTTTAACATGTTTATGGTTATAAATGATGTAAAAAAAATAAAGCACAATCAACATCAACAAAAATATATTTCAGCTAAATGTAGATTTATTTTATTCAATTCAAATATATTGGCTTTTGCTGCCTTTTTATATCAAAGATAGTAGTTGCTTGAACAAATGGCCTTTACCCTTTTCGCATACATTTCGGTCTCCAATACCTAGAGTTAGGTCAGCAAGAAACCACAGCTGATGGGGATGAGGTGCATCGTGATGTCGATGAGAATAGTACTTTAAATACTACCACTTCTGCTACTGCTACAGTGTGTGCTACTATATCTACTTCTTATGTTCTTACGATGGAGATGTCGATGCTGGTGATAAGGATGATAATCAAGTATTGTCACAATTATAATGAATAATGGTCACTATGCTCGCTAAATAATCCAAGGAATATAGCCCAGACTTGTATGCGGCGTAAGCGATACACCACGTTAGGTATATACGACGTAAGCTATACACGACGTAAGTTATATAAGAGTATGACGTAAGCTATGCACGACGTAAGTTATGCACGACGTAAGCTATACACGACGTTACGTATACACGACATAAGCTATACAAGATGTAAGGTTTATACGACGTAAGCTATACACGACGTAAGTTATATAAGACTATGACGTAAGCTATGCACGACGTAAGTTATGCACGACGTAAGCTATACACGACGTTACGTATACACAACGTAATCTATACAAGACGTAAGGTATATACGACGTAACGTTTATGCGATGTATACGACGTAAGCTATACCCGACGTAAGGTATACACGACGTAAGCTATAAACGGCGTAAGGTATATGCGGCGTATGGTATATACGACGCTAGCTATACACGACGTAAGCTATGCACGACATAAGCTATACACGACGTAAACTGTATACGACGTAAGCTATACATGACGCAAACTACATACGACGTTAGCTATACACGACGTTAGGTATATACAAAGTAAGCTATATACGTAACGTTGTAAGCTATATACATTGTAAGCTATATACGTTGTAAGCTATATGCGTTTTAATTTATATACAATATAAGCTGTATACAACGTAAGTTATATACAATGTGAGCTACACAACGGCGTAAGCTAACTACGGGGTAAAGCTACATATATATCATTAGCTGTATATTGCGTAAGCTTTATAGGACGTAAGTTTTATACGACGTTAGCTACATGCGACGTAAGCTACGTTAGGCGTTAGTTACATACGGTGTAATAATACTGTTATGACTAGGGAAATCTCTGCTTAATGTTAATAAACATGTGTCATGTGAAGTAAAATAATGTCCAGTTATTATAATGCATGCTCATGTTATACTGAATAATTCATTGTTATCAAAAATGAAAAATGTGTAATATTAAATCGTATTATAATACAACAGATAGAAATCAGTGGCACCAGCCAGCAAGCGGTAAAGGTTCGATTGGAGCAAACATTTAGAAACAAACGTTAACGATCAATGTACGAGAAATTTAAGGGATTTGTTACCAAATTAATGTTGACGTGTAATTGTACACATAATGACCTACTAAATAATGAATTCCTGATGGCGGTAGATCTGCTTTTAGCCGGTGAATTTGCCATGTTACACCGTAGTTGTTAAATTCCGCAGAAGGTCATATCCGGATATACGATACGGGAATGTGTCCTCGCATAACAATTATACATTAATAATATCCAGGAATACAAACAATTAACACAGTGAAATGCGATACTCCAATGACTATATGTCAAAATATTATTCTCAACTGTTATTTAATATTTGCAACTAAACGGTGTCTATACAATGACAGAAAATCATTGAATTGTTTAAACTTTAATGCGGTTAATCCGGGTACAATAGTTGAAAACAAAGCTTTCAATGGATTTAAATCAGCTTAAAGTGTATGCTTTAATTTTATTATATTCAGGTGATTATGAATATTTTAGGTAACCTTATGTGTCCATTCAAACCGACGACATCTAATATCTTGTATTGTGCAGGTTATCAATATTCATCGGTTTGCATTTCATTTCCTCTGAAATTAGAGTTACAAGACCGCCATGTCATTTACGGTTAAAGTCCAAGACTTTAGCAGTTCGTTGCTAAGAATGATTGGTGAAACGGACTAAATCAAGTACAGTACACTGTAATGATAAATAAAAGTATTATGCTTACTAATAAATATATATTTCTGGTTGTAATTTTAGAACCCTAGAGTGTAAGTAAAAGCTTTGAAACTTGTTTTGCAAATCTTATATTTCTACTTTTACTTTCGGAAAGATTATCGGTCATTAACTTTTCCAATATCTGTATAACAATACAGTTGAAGTGTATTATTGAAGGAACAGATCATCCTGATCCTTACAATGTTGTTTACTTACTTCTTTTGTTGTGTGCGTGCGTGCGCGCGCGTGTGCATGCGTGTGTGTGTGTGTAGTCTCCTAGTAGCAACTAATGTAATACAAATTAACATTTGCATGAATACTACCTCATTATGTTTGCGAAACTATACAACATTGTGTATAAAAATTAAAGACCTCACTTGGTTAATTAAATAGAGACCTCACTTAGTTAGTTAAAAACGAAACAGAATGATGCATAAAATTTCAAACTAAACATGTTTTCGCTTCTAGTAAATAAGCATTGATATAAAAACTGACTATTTGCTAACAAGAAGCTTTCCGTCAACCAACATGGATCTTAAAGGAAATTCTTTTAAAATATACAATGCTGTAATGTCATCCTCTTCAATCAATATTTAGGAAAACACGTTATACTATACAGGATATACAACAACTATGGGATTCCTGTAAAGTCTTATTTGTAAACAATAAAGTTTCAAATAAGTATTTTTTAAGGATTTAAAAAAGAAATACATATCAGTATCCTTTTCTATTCTTAATTTTAAAAAAAAAATATCAACATAATACATTTTTTTTATTTTTACAAATATAAGAGAAAATCTAGTCTTCTTATCAGATACACATGATGAAAATTTGATTTATTATATGATGTATTATATTGTATGACTTATTAACTCTACACTGTAATAGACATTACAGTTTTATTTTGTTGTTTTCATGTTTTCAAAAACACACACACACATACGCATACACATATACCTTTTAATGTTTATTTTAACCCCAATAATAACCAAGGATACTATTTTTGAGGATTTAAACAAAATACAAAAATCATATTTCAGTTTGCGAGACTTTGAAATACACGGTCGTATAGGACATTTAGATGTGCTGTGCTGCTCAACCTACAAATTGCCAAGGGACTTAATGAACCATAAGGTGTTGACCTTGTAGAGTGTGAAAGTTATTTCCCTTCGCAAATTGCAAGGCCGGTTGTTAAATACCTTGTCTAAGTTTATGTAAGTGGTTATAGAAAATGATGTTTCTCGCATTACAACTGTCAATCAATAATGTTTGTTTTATAGCATTTATACACACAATGAGATCTGAAAATATGTGTATTGAATCAATACTATATACTTATTGCTTTTATAATGTCGTGTTCTTAGTATAATAAATAAATCTTATTAATGTTAATGACTACTAGATTTTTTTTTTTATTCTTGGTCACATAAAGACAATAATGAAGAATATGGATAATATGAAAAATCAAAAGCAAGTAGGTCAGTTTACTAGGAACCCAAGTACTTTAGCACATGTTTCTTAATAGATCATATGATGAATAACAGGGAATTCGTTTCTTTTGCATTAATATGAGCACTTAATCTAACATCATTTTAAAATAGATTTGTTATAAAAAACTGATTAGTTTTGACAGCATCATCCCCGTATATACACTGAAATAAACTTAAGTGATCTTCAGAAAATGTGACTCGCAGATTGTGTTAGCACAAAGGGATAAGACAGGACGATCGCCGCAAACATTGTGTAGGCTTCGTAGTGAAAACATCACTTATTCCAATGCTATAACCAGTCATTACAGAAAAAGAGCTTTTACTGATTCTACTTCTAAACACAAAGAATGGACCCGTCAACATGGTTGATTGTCTATGGCTCAACTCTTTGAACCCTGATATGAAGTACTATTTCTGCATAGACATTGACACAACTATTGACATTATCGCTCCCATAGAGAACCTGCCCTTGCTCGAGATTTTAATGCCAGGGTTGACTGGCATGATTGCATTGACCACCAAGGAGTAGAACGAATGAATGTATACAGACAAAGATGGCTAGATCTAAGATGTTAACTCAATCACTGCATCACCAACGCCTACTTCAAGAACCAATCTACAGACATTGGCCCTCGGGTGCATCCAAGAGCACATAAGTGGCACCAGCTTGACCTTATTAGAACGAGGACAGGTAAGCTAGTTTATCAACAAAACAAGTAGCTATCACAGTGCAGACTGTGTGGAACAGACCATTCTCTCATAGAGATCACAGATACAATACAACCAAGAAAGAACGTTTATATTGCCAAACCATAACATCAATCTTGTGCGCGCTGGTGGTGATTAAAGAATCAGTCAATTTCGTGCATACTTTCCATGCCTAACGAATTAAGCGCCACCATTTTCGAGTCTGTTCTTATGACATGGAAAGAAAGAATGTCGACAAGATGTTTGTACATTGCAAACATTTTCTTCGAGGAACCTACAATCGTCACAAAGAGAGAAGACTTCGGGCACTTTGAGGACAACCCCGCAGGAATAACTTGAATACATTGAGAAACGTTAGAAACACTTGTCAGGAGAATAGAACGACTTTACTACAAACGAATACTTGCTCCAGTTGTGCGCAGAAATCGAGCAAACCTCACTTTTAGGCAAGAGAAGGTCAGTAAACGAAGGAATAAGACAAGCTAAAAGCACAACAATTAAGAACACTGTTCCGATTATGGCAGGCAGAAGAAACATTTAATGGCAGCAGTAAACGAATGGAACAATAGATCGGGCACTATTTAGCTTTGTATTCAACCGAGAGTAAAGTATCCGAGGACACTCTATGCAGCAGACATCCCTATCAAAAACTGTCCTAACAACAAACTTAGAGAAGGAAATCAAAGCGCTGAAGACTGCGAAATCTCAGGAAGAAACGATGCTATTCCATCGAAAGGATGCTGCATCTCACCACCACATCCATTGTCTTTAACGGAAAGCAGTGATCCTCTTTGATATACGTGATGTTAAGATCTTTACAATTTACACAACAGCTGGGATCGAGACGACTGCAACAATTACCTAAGCAGCTTCTTCGTGCATAGTTATTGGCGTTTGACAAGGCATTCGCTCTGATTTTCGTGTCTAGATTTAAATCTTCAATCGGAGCCGATTATTAAACTTCTAAATAGCATTGTGCTTCTAATGTAACACTTGTCCACCCGTTAACATAGCTAGTGAAGTAAAATCAGACGGGATGCTCCGACCCTCACCAGCCTCTTTTTTCTTCGTTCTATTGTTCTATGCCATCAGATTATTTACTCATGATGACTGCATACTCTTCCCGCCTCGATGAAAAACACCAATGATAAATAGGTTGCTTGACATATGCATTCCCGGAGTTTGACTGATAAAGAAAACGTAGATTATGGCACAAAGTCAATACTCATATCTGTCAAACTCTATTCACTGTAGTTGACTATTCCAGATACATCGGCTCAAATATATCCGGTTGTTGAACAACGCTCTTTCAGGAAACGCAGTAACACTAATGTCTACACCCTTAAAAGAGAATAGGGAACAAAAATCCACTTAATATCAAACTTAAGGTTTATCAAGCTTTTGAAATCAGCACACTCCGTTATCGAAATGCGATTAGTACAAACCAGCCAAGGGTGAAAGAGCAACTTCTCTCACATGACATGCCGCCGAAATGCCCTTTATACTACCGGGGAAGATAAGATACCTGACTCAGTGGTATTTGGTGAGACTATTTTTCCTTGTTAGTTTTGCGCTTACATCGCTATCTCGGCCATGTAGACTTAGGATGCACTCCAAAAAAAAACTTTTATACTGTTAACTTGATGCTAGGTCTCAACAAAATGGGCGGCCATATGCAACAACCAGAACCCCTGGCGTAATCCTTCGTCTTTAGGGACTGATGGTGACAACAACTATGATCCAACATATTAACAATCTTAGAGGCACATTTTTGGCAATGACATCTGACACCAAGATTGATTAAATGTCCTTTTGCAGTCGCATTCCATTGTTCTTGCGCAAAACTGTTGCATTTTTTCATTGTAAAATTGTTGCATTAAAACATGACAAGATTGAAAGAGCCAAAGATAGCCTATTGAAGCCGAACAGCGTGTATGTACAAGTCTGTTGAACACAGGTCAAGTACGCTTCGTCGAAAAAACCCAGAGGTCAATCAGATACAAGCGCAGGAACGCAGTTGGCTAGCAACAGAAATATAATATGAAAGTCGGGCATTGACCTCATGAAATGTTCTTTATAGTTATGTCGATCAAGTCTGTTTATATCGATCTGTTGATTCAATCCGTGAAAATGTAGTGCACTAGTGAATGGTTGAACTTAACTTCACAACAACAAAACACTTGATTTTTATACTGTTTGTGGACACTTGGCATAGGCATGAACGTAGAAACTGGTGAGAAACTGATGAGAAGTGGTGCCTGGTAAGTTTCTTACAAATTACGTTACTGTTCATCAATACGGGGATTTGTGCATCATCATCATCAGCAGCAGCAGCAGCAGCATAATTATCATTACCTTGATCATCACAACATCAACATCATCATCGCAGTCATCACAACCATTTATCATCACTACTTCATTATCATCCTAATAGTCGTCGACTCGTCGTCGTCTTTACTGTTTGTTATGCTAATATACATATATCAATTTCCTGACAACTAACGTCATATAATGTGATTAGACATGTTGACGGCAATTGTGATAACATTGGTCATGTAAATGGCTTTACAGGTATTTGCAACAATAAATCAAACATGTTTAAAGTTCCCGTTGCTGCGCAGTGGTGCTCAGTCCAGTGTTTGCACCTATAGGTAAACATTTAAGGTTTCTATTACTGGGCAATGGTGTAAGCTTGAGACAAAAAGGTATCTGCAAACTGTAATAGTGAATGCTTCACACACGGTGCTACCAATTTGTCACCGATTAACAAAAGAAATATGGCTATCATAACATACTTTCTTAATCCGATTTATGTATCTCCCATACATACACTGACGTATATGACTATGCAGTAACCAGCGATTGTCCATTTGGGGTGTATATCAATAAACAAAATGGCGATAAAGTAATTGGGACATATCGTAAATATTATGATGTAATTATGTATGTCTACCAACGAGCATGTATAATATGAACAACTGATGCGACGATACGAAAGTTTTTAAGAAAACTGGAGTATTTTAAAAACTGGTCCTGGCTTCTGAAGAAAATGTACAATGAATAACACAATGTTCCAGTTTATTAAAAAGTTCAAAACTATTAAAGGAGCATTGCATTAATATACTTGTTTTTAAGAAATTAATTACGTCTTCACTTCTCAAGTCTTCAAAAAATACATTTGCGAAAGAACAAATTAGAAATGTGGAAAATGGTGTAATGCAAACATGCTGATGTGGATAATACTTAATACCTTGCATTAAAAGATAAAAGATTCAATGTATAATTCTTTTCATAACAGAAACATTCCATTAATGCTCGTTTGCGAGGAAGATCCTTTAATTTGCTGAGTCCTCATTAGTTACGGAAGAGCGACCCGTTAAGAACTGTAAATACAAGATGTAATTTGATCTCTTAGCTTCTCCATTTTGGCTTAATTCAAGGGTACGCCATTCATGGGTGTATACTTATCGCACATATCTTTACCTAAAAGTAATTTTCTAGATTTGAGGCAGCGGCTGTCTAAATGTATATTGAATTGCGGCGACATATCAAATAAATTTGCAATTGATTGACAGTTTTCTTATCTACTGCCTCTATGAGTATTTAAGCGCGTTTGGTAAGAGACGGAATGTGTGTAGCTGTAGCTCGCGTCACCGATTTTCTATTGAAGTATGCGCCTGCACCGACTGTATAGATAAGGCATTTTATAACTTCATTTGATTTATTGTCAAGCCCAGTCGGGGCCAGAAGACGCTTTATTTAATCAATGTAGATCAAAACAACAAAACATAATGGATGAACATGGAAATAAGGTTATAACGTTTGTATAAAATGAGTCCCTGAACAGGACCTTATTTGGTTTGTACGTGATAAAATTACCTCTACGTGGAGTTTTTACACAATCGGAATGAAATCTCTACGTTTGTAACAGGCTTGATTTATCAGACAGGGTCGCGTCAGTTCTTTATAGCAATAAGTAGTCAGAAATGTGAAGTGACAACTTCAATGTACATAAATGATAAAGTTTAACAAGGAACGCGAAGGAATAAATATATGTCAATATTTGCTTTACCGGTGTACGGTAGCTACTTGCTGGCGTCTCGTGAAATTATAACACTCTTTAAAAATATTTTGAAGTCGGCTGTTTAATGAAAAGCTTGGTCCGAAAGAAACAGAAAATGTTTTCATAGTTTAAACGTGTACTAAAACTTTACGTCGGGTGTTATTGACAGAGGCGGGTGGTTTGGATAAATATGACAATATAGTATGCAAGTTTTAGGTTATCTTATTATGCCAATGAATACTATACGTGTTATATTCATGCTGTCGCAGTGAAAGTAGTGTTGTGTTTACTGTAAAACGGATGCCGTGTTGTGTGATTGGTCGTAGTTTTCATCGAGCTAATGTTTTTAAAAAATGATAAATTGTGAAAAAATGTTCAATCAATGATTGGTGTAGACTGTGTTTGTGTAAAACTTGCAAATTAATTTTTATTATTTAATAAGGCAATATATTGCAATTAATCGCTATTGAGTATTTGGTGCAAGTTTGCTGTGGTAAGCCTTGTGAAGACGCTGATGGCTAGTGACAGGATAGACATCTAGATCAACATGGAGATTGCTGGTAAATCCCCGCTAAAGGCGAGTGAGATGGTGGCCCCTCTCCGGCTCGCGGCGGGACTTCCCCTGGCGGGACGTCACGTGACGCTGGATGACGTGTTCCGGGAGACGTTTATCCCGCTGGACTGCAGGAAGAAGGTGGGGAACTATGTCTTGGGTCGTACCATCGGAGAGGGGTCGTTCTCAAAAGTACGACTTGCCAGACACGTGACACGAGATCAGAAGGTAGGGTAGTAGGTAGGACTATACATGAGTACACTTACCGCGGATTGTTGAATTGGGTGGATAATTATTTAAACGATTATTTTATTTTTGCCGAATTCGTTATTTGCAACATAATCATCATCTGTTGAAATAGTCAAAATACAATCTTCAATAAATATACAACACAATTTAACAATCCTTTTTAAGTTATCGTAATGGCGTTCGTTTCGTTGAATGTTCTGTGTGTTCTTTGGAAAGGCGCGATTTTTAATACCATTTTGAATTAATGTTGTCAACTCGTATATTTATAAAAATATGCACCCCAATGGAAAGTGTTGGTATATCAGACGTTTTTGAGATAATTAGATACGGATCTTACAGACATTAGTGTACACAATCCGCAAACATTAAGTCTTAATGTATACTGATTTTAAATCAGTTAGTCCTTACTAACAGCTATATTTTAACTCATTATATCAGATATCAACCCATACTTGAATACAATTACGGTAATATATGTTTTAAGTAAGTATTCGACAATTTGTCTGAAAATATGTCGATATACAAAAAAGATATGATTTTATTTGCACCTGTGTTAGAGTTGTCGAGTTTCCATAAGCTGGCCCTTATTTTTGTACCGCCATGTTCTTGGCACCCTGTGCCTTCAAATGTTTGGATACGATTTGCTCTGTGTTTTTCAAAGGAAACTTTACTGCATGATGCTGTTGATACTTTACAATTGTATCCAACTTGACCATTTGAACCTCAGATTCGATATCTATATTAGAAATCCTGGATACTTTAAAAATACATAAAAATAATTAATTTCTAGTGTTTTTGTAATAAAATAAGTTTCAGAGTGTATTTTAATCTAAGAAGGTTAAAGACCTATGTGACATACGTATACAATGTATACAATACGTAATGTACACATGATCAAAAGAAAGTGGAAAGCATACAACCAGTAACTGACTAATGTATATACACAGCAAAACCGCCTTGATAGAATTAAACAACTAAACAAAATCTTCTTCTATTCTTACAAGCTTTATATTTAAATAATAAAGATTTTAGTATACAGTGCGACAGGTATTCTGTTTGCTATATTCTACATCATAAGGTAAATAAAAACAATTGAGACTAAACCTTTTGAGAAATACTAATTATTTGAGAGATAATTCCTAGAAAATCCTTCCCAAACTCCCATAAATAGGGTATGTAATGTCACGGGTGAGCAATGAAGGCAGTGTGAATAATATTACATTTCAGATATTTACATTTTCATTGCGTACAATTTTAAGTTTATATATATATGCTAAATAAAACAGATACCCAACACCGAGTTTAAATTGTTCACAATCTCGGATTTTTCAATTTACGCCATCATTAAACCATATCGCGCAAGGTTCCAGTACTTCACTTTACTTTTCCCTATGTTATTATATGTCTCGAGTGTTTGACCATTCAGTTAGCAGGTGTGCCCCCGGTCATGTCAGTGGGTCTGATAAACCCTGACAAACACAGTATTGATAGGCCCAAACCTACAAGTACCGACACCCCTCCAGACCAAACATAGAATCACACAGATATCTGACATCTTGTATTCAACAGCTTGGCTGGACGTCAGTTTGTTTACAAACCAGTCTTACAAATTTGATTATTCAAAAACAATACCTAAACCATGTAAACAAAAAACAAAAGAAGGACGTGCGTTGTACTAGTATCAATGTTACATTTAGTAACGGAACTCCAGTCGAACCGAGCCCGATCTTGTCAATATAATAGTACTTTAAACGGGTACGGGCTGTTGTATTTGGTTGAGTAGAATTTAACAGAACGTTTTGCCATATATCCGTTTATTCTTTATTGTTAAAATGTATGAAATTTCTTTCCTGTACAAGGACTTTTATTTTTGGCGCACACTTCAGAATGATTTGAATGATTGCAATCATTTCAAAATATCAGCCGGGCGTGTCTATTGATAAGATGCTTAAGGTCCTACTGAACGAAATGTTATTTAATAAGGGCTGATATCTATTGATAACTGAATTGATTTGGTGAATGGCACATACAAATTATGGTGGTTTGTGCAGAACCGTGAGTTTTGAAAGTGTAAAACCGGGTATATAGATTTCCTCCTTCAGGAACTTATTATCAAGCGCCTCTGCCCAGAAACATGAGAAAGTTGAATACATTTAGATTTCTCACCACTCCGCCCCCATTTCCAATGCCCTACCCCGGATTCTTAAAAACCGATGCAAAAAATCGGATGATTTTTTTATTCTTAACACAGGTGTGAGGTGGAAGCTGTCACATCTCAAATTTTCATGTTCAATTCCCAGTCCTATTAAACATCAGTTTTATCTACGCTGATTACCGTAGCCTAAGTCAGTTCGTACTAAGCAGGTCAAACATTAAATAGAATGATCAGCACACTATTTCTGCACCAGGTGGCTATCAAGGTGATCCCAAAGCGGACAGTTCTGAAGAAGCAAGATGCCCGCCGGAGGTTCATGCGGGAAACAAAAGCCCTCAACCAACTGCAGCACGTGAACCTCGTGCAACTCTTGGAAGTTATGGAGACTTCAGGCAACTACTACTTGGTCATAGAACTGATTCTCGGCACAAACTTCAGGCACTTCTTGGACACCAGGTAGGGCACCAGATAGTTGGTGAAGATTGCTGTTGTTGTTGTTTAAGTTGGTATTTATTGCATTTGCGTAATTTATACATCGGTTTTTTTGTTTTTTTGTAAATAGTCATCTTAACAAAGAGTGTGTCCTTTATTATTAAACAAACTGTTAATATATTTGCTCTGACCCATCCTCTTCTCCCTGTCTTTCTATCTTTCTATTCTTTTCTCCTTTTCTCCCTCACGCTTTCTCTTATATCTCCCACTCTCTCCCTCCATGTGTCTCCATTCATAGCTCCCTTTATCTCTCGTATTCTCTCTGTTACACACACTCACACCTTTTCTATCTTCTCTTATCCTCACTCTATTCTTCTACCCCTTTCTCACTCTCTCTTTCTTTCTCCATGTCTTTTTCTCCCTCACTGCCTCAGACTGTTTTGCAATGCACACGTAATAAAGTTCAATTTGTACAATTTGCTTAAAAATGAAACATTTGGGCTTGATTTTTTTAAGAAAAATGGCAAAACAATATAGTTTCAATTTCTTCACTATTCGTGACAAGACTATTTCCCTTTCCACTCCGTGAAATAAATGCATCATACCCCAGAAAATTACAAGTATTTCATTTATTTTACGCACTGAATTTATTTTTAAATTATTTCCATTTTTAACATCGCATGGTACCTCGTTCTCTGCAAGCTCAAATCCTATTAACTAATATATTTTCTGATTAATCAGTTTCATTCTTTATTTTTAATAAAAAAATCTTGAAATATGATATTGAGATATGATATTTCACTGCTTGACAAAAATTGTCAATTTGTTAAATTTGTATATATCTATATAAAGTGTGTTTTTATCTATAGAAACTTTGTATATTCGACTAAGCATTTAGATTGTCTTTCAACATACTTCTATGGGTGTTGTTGTTGGTGGTGGTGGAGGTGATAATGTTGTTCCTGATAATCGAGATGTTGTTTTTTGTGACTCCATAATTCCATGGCGTTCAGCAACAAATTGATAACAATAATATCAATTTTAATTATTGTAAAATTGTATTATTGTAAAACTGTCAACTCCTGTGTTTATTCAGAGCCCCGGTACCCGAGGTCGAGGCTCGAACTTACATGAGACAGGTAGCCGACGCCGTCCACTACATGCACACAATGGGTATTGTGCACAGGTGAGTTCAACCATGCAAGCTCAGTGCAGACATGGCAATGATTGGCGAATTTTCAGTAAATCATTGGAGTTGATAGTTAACAAACAATTTCTTGCCTTTTCGAATGAAAAATGTGTACTGTTATCTTTTGTTTGTGATCATCTGTTGTTGTTTTTTATTTAGAGCATTTAACACTTCGTTCATATGTGTTTATCGTCACATTATAATGTAGAGTTGAAAGAATGTCATTGATGTAGAGTATAATAACCTGGTATTTTATTTGTAATAGCATCTGAAAGCTGATATGACACAATAATATACTTCTAGAGATTTGTTTTAGAAGAAAGAGTGCATTTTAGTGTTATTGGTGTTGGTAGCTGTACTGCTGCGGTGGTGATAATGGTATTGGTGTGGTGGTGGCATAGTGGTGGTAGTGGGTGTTGGTGTTTGTGGTAGTGGATGTAGGGGTCGTAGTGGTGGGGTGGTTATGGCAGTTTTGGTAGTGATGATGGTGGGGGAGGCGGTGGTGGTGGTAATGGTGGAAATGATTTATCATAACTTGGCACTTTGTTCCATTGGCATGTATCATAATTAGGATTTCTTTTCCCCTATTAAACTGTGCCTTATGTACCATGTTAAATTCTACCTGTTCGACTTCCTGAAATCTTTTTAATTACTTGTCACAACGTAGAGTCTATTCATATAGCCATCGCTAACAATCAACATTTGTAAAGCACTTTTCCATGCAAACCAACAGCTCAACACCCATTGCGATAGCATGCCATAAAGGCTTTTTCCCATTATCCTGTAAACGGGGCAATTAGTATCGGACCTATCCTTTCAGCTGTATCTTTCGAATGGAATATTAATCAGTTTTCATTAACATGACTTTGGATCGGTCCCTCACAATTTGCTACATAAGGCAGACGCCCTACCAGCATTAGATACCCACGCACGATCAATTTGTTGTCATTAACCAAACGGAAAAAGTAGACCGAGAGTTTCCGACGATAAAGATTGAAATATCACTTTATTAGATACAAATAAATATGTTATACTAAAGGTGGTATCAGACAGTTTGTGTACTTTTGTCTTTCAAAAAAGAAAACAAGTTATTGTTACGTGAAAAGATCTCATAAAATGCTGTTTGTCGATGTCCAGCACGACAACCCACTCATCATTACAAACCCGTTTTTCTATCTGAGCCACGCAGCACGGATAGCTATTTTTAAAAATAAGAAAACGACGTGATTTCTTTCTTTAGGGATTATGTAAAGTCATCGTCCCGGTTATCAGCTCTTACGTCGATAATTAATTTTAGACCCTTTGCCCCGCTCCCCATTAGATGTATACCCCTATTTAACTGATTGATTTGGAACGAATGAAGATTTGGTCGAAAAATCTCACGATACTTTACTTAGGCTAGACTATAATTTCACGTAGACTAGATTATAACCTCACGTATGCCATGATTAGCTGAAAATGGGTCAGATATTGTGCCATGTCTGTAATATTGGCAAACTGTCGGACACCACCATTAATTCATTAAAGCTGATCTCAAATGTAACTCACCAAACCGTGTCAGCTGGTCCCTCTCTGACAGTTTTCTTTTAAGTTCCGGAAGATGCACAGTTGTGGCCGGGATCTTATGTCTTTCCCCTCTTCCGCCTCGACCCCCAGCAGGGCTCTCCTCGTCGATCTTCCCGATCACAGAGTTATCGCCCTTGGCCCCTCTCGGTACATCTCGGCTCCTGAGATCAGTGTCCGGCACCCCTCGCGGTTTATCGTCCCTCACAGGGACTTCCTCTCCATTCTCAAACTCCACACTGAACTTTGTGTCTCGCTGCCTCACCGCCTTTGTCACAGTAGTCGAGGGTTCGGTTTTATTATTTTCCATTTTCCTCCTAAAATATAATCCTCACTTTTTGTGTAATAGGTTTTATAATCCTTTTTAAACTTAGACTCGAGTCACAACCCCTCTCGCTTCCATTTCACTAATTCCGTCAGTTTACACGTTAAGTTTTCTTTAATTTCAGCGAAACATTTTGACCAAGATTATCCGAAAGTGTTTTGGTATTCTTCCTTTTGATAATAACTGAACGAAGTTATGTTAGATCGTAACCATGTAGGTCTCTGCTGACTACTATATCTTCTACATAAACAATATAGCAGTACTCATTTACAAAGACATACGGCGGACCGTATTGAGTATTAGCGGATTTTCTCTATTTGGTTAGAAAATTAAACTTAAGCGTTCATTGTTTGGTTGACAAATTACGGTTTTGGTAAAACCAATTTTAAACTATTCATACAATCATAGGTACAATAAAAGCTGGATGGACTGGAGACCTTGACGTGAGAGAAGTCTTTAGAAATGTGGTATAACTAGGCTGAAATGTTTTGTGGGGCAGTATTGTTAGATTGCAAGACTGCATACACAGTCAATCGCTGGTGTAATTGTCTTTCGCCGATAATCTTTGTTAAATAATTGTTTTAGGTGTCCTACATATGTCGTGCTTCTGTTCTAAACTGAGCATGTAAAAACCTCTAAATATAGGTAGCGATAATCTGCCTCAGGTTGAGAATTCCTATATTTGGCAGCGCAACGGCAGCGGAAAAAAATTGAGCAAAAACAATTTAAATGGAATTAATTCATTACTGCGGAAAAGCTGCAAAACGGAAGTGGCACGACAACCGACAGCAATTGCTTTATTCACAGTATGTAACGTATTTTCCGCCACCGGAGATATGCCGCACCCCTAAAAGGACAGAAAACTATCAAGATTTAATGTTAGAAATCTTGAAATATCGCCAACAGTGTGTTATATAAAAAGCAGCTTAAATCAACATATAGACATGTATATGAACAGAATATCATCGCCAACAACGTTTAATGATTAAGATTGTAGCAAAGTTAATTGCAAAAACATGTTGCTTTACTTTTACGGCGTATCCGACAGTTTGGGCCAGATTTTTTTCTCTCAAAGAACCAATTAAATTATTGTTGCCTGAAAAGGTCTTGCAAAATCATGATTATTGATGTCCTAAATCTATGTGAATAGTAAAGCATAACACATCACTCGTCATTATAAATAGGTATTTCCTATATGAGCCACCCTGCCCAGTTGGCTGTATTTAAACTAGGAAAAATGTGACATCTAACATATCATCATTCGGGTACACGTCTGACTTCGATACTCATTTCTTTATCTGAAATCACAATCATGCCTGATTTTACAGCTTTTAAAGGATATACATGCAGAGCGATTTATTTCATGATTTATACTGTCTTATCATCTAGACAGTATTCAAAATCGTATCTTTTAGACTTGAGTGTGACTTTTTGAAGAAATGAAACCGCAATTCCTCCCCCACCCCCACCCCACCCCCACCCAAACCAAGTTTACGCGTATTGGATGAAGGCAAAGTGTTGGATACCACCTATAAGGAACAAAATGCTGTTGTTTTTTGTTTGCTATGCAGAATATATGAATGTACACTAATGCGGAATTCCCTAGACAATGTTTCATATTACTAACTAAAGACCTTGAATGACTACACCTGTATACATTTATGTGGCCATTTGGCATTAAAAAACAACAGGCTAATCGCTATCACAACTTTCAACTCTTATTGACAAGCAACATCTATATTATTACGTTTTAATTGATACGAATGTCACATAAACCGTATATAAACGAAACGGAAACACAGGGACTGAAAACAAATCTGGTTGCAGTGTCCATGTGAACTTATTTCAAATATAACATAAAGAGGTAGCGTGTGATGCTAAAACGGTGCATATAATTTAATCAAAATAATACAATACCATTTCGTTCTAATTTTGTATATAAAACATCATATTATCAAAGGTAGAATTTGGACACTTGAGCTGTAAGATAAATAGGAAAGTGCAAAGAAGAAACGGTAATGTTAAAAGGTCTTGCTAACGGCTGCTTAATATGGTATTCTATATTTGCAGGGGTGTTATGTCATGTAACACCATAGACATACCTTTAGTTGGGTAAGAGAGTATACGCACAATTTTGACCATAATGCAATGAACTGTTAGGTTACGGGTATAAAGCAAAACACGTAAAGTATCATAAAATTTACTCGTTTTTTTCACTTTGATGGACTTAAATTGAACCATCTATAATCTATAAACAACAAAACTCAGTATCCACACACAGAACTATTCGTCAATTCTTAAACTGTTAGAACATTATTCTCAAGCATAAACAAACGTTTAAATCACGTGAAACGACTAATCACAAACGCTCTTTTACCATTCTTCTATATGTAGTCAAATTAAACAAATGGTCATGTGCACAAAAATCGCGCACTTTGATTTGTCGTGTCCTAGAGAATAATTATTTCTGGACTTATCCGTCAAACGGACCACGTTCTGTTCTGTCATAAAAAGAATACCACATACAATTCTACTTTACCGATGCACATTCTCCCTATTCCACTAACATTAAGTTCAGTTGCAGTATTTAGCTTTTAGCTATTGCTTATCGGCTTCCGTCTGTTTATTGTCCATTACGACAATGACTACATATATGACGAACTTGACAAGAAATATTAGAAAACTACGATATATTCGTGTTTATATTCATATTTACGCCATTATAGTGTTTAAAGATTTTATGGTTATCACTAATATGTTTGATTGATATTTTTTATGTACATTGCAGGGACCTTAAGCCAGATAACTTCATCCTGCAAGAACAGACCATCAAGATTATAGGTGAGATATCCCACTTCATATACCACAATATCCCACAACATATACCGTAGACACAGACACACAACGCCCCGATGGTGGAGATTGATCCTAGTAATATTATGGACAGAAAGATAAGTTCCAACAAATGCTTTCCATTTATCACAGTCAAGATTTTTCTCACGTAATAAGGCAAAGTAATATATCAAGCCCATCCGTATCTTTGTTTTTGTTAAAGGTGATATCCGGACGTTTGGAAATGTTTTCTCTTTCACACATTAAAATAATTTAATGTTTCATAAAATGATCCCAAGAAATGCTGTTTATTGATGTCCTACAACTAAGTGAACAGTGAAGCGTAACACCACTCTCGTCATTACCAACAAGATTTTCCTGTCTGAGCCACGATGCACAGTTAGCTATTTTTTAAACTAAGAAGACCACATAACAACTTGCTTTTTCAAAATTCAAATTTCAAACATTTTTATCATCTTCCGGGTAAGTCGCTGTGCCGTCGATCTATTTTAAGCAGGAATTCGTATCGTGCTAATATATAGATTTGGAAAGAATGAACATTTAGAATTACTTTTTCATGAATCGTACTAACTAATAATTGAAAAGGTGTTTAAAATCGTGTTCACTTAGACTAATAATTGACTTTATGCAGAATTAATGCACATATTACCCAAAACAGAGGCAAACTAACTCCACATGTTTTCGATATAGGCTAACTGTCGGATACCGCTTTTAAAGGACAGAGTAGCCGGGTAACTTTAGGATAGAACTTGATTACCAACTTCTATATGAAAGTTAAGGCCAGTCGTGATCTCCCGAGTGACGGCTTTAACAATAACACGTCATATAAACCCAATACCCCGATGGCAGTACGTCATACAGACCCCAGTGGCATTGACGAAGACTTAAAGTTATATTTTAACATTACAATTAGAAAACGTCATCGAAAACAGTTTGATATTCCTCATGAGAATGGAAAAAGTTCATTCAATATTTATATGAATATTTATAAATGTATTTTAGGTTCTTGAAATATGCATTATTCGTAGTATTTTAAATACCTAGTCAAAAAACGGAGAAAAGAGACAAAGTAGAATTATAATAATCTCATATAACGATGTTTTTTTTACATGTGTCCAGATTTTGGCCTCAGCGCGTGCCTGGTTGACGGCGTTTCCCTGACCACCCAGTGCGGATCCCCTGCCTACGCTGCCCCGGAGATCTTTAACCAGCGTCCTTACACCCAGTCCGTAGACGTCTGGAGCATGTACGTTACCACGGTAACGGGGCGACTGTGTCGTGGTCCAGCAACGTGGCCGTATTTAGGAATATAGCATATATCATCTTCATATGTATTTAGGCATATTAATTAATACGTCATTATCGATCCAATTAGCGTATCACACATGTCGCTGATGACCACTCCCAGTTCGGAAAATTCCTACATTGTGGTGCTAAAAACATCGGAAATAGTTGAAAATCGTTACAACGTTTTTGATACTCCAAATCTAAAGATAACACATTATTTTAAAGCACATTCACATATAATTTAGTAATCAGATGTTATATTTTAGTCGATTATTAATTGTGGTTCAGAAACGTTTTGCTTTTAACAACAATATAAAAATGCAAAATTTGACCATTTATGAAATTTTAACTTACATTTAAATTTAAATGAGAAATACTGTTTTAGATACTGCTATTCTATGCTTCAGTCTCCGATACATACTGTAATATACGCATATTAGAACAGAACAAAACTGCATTTCGGTTTATTGTTGTTGAAGCTAGCAGACAACCAGCGAGCGTGGTCGGATCTAGCGGGGACAGGCGCTGGGGTGGTGTCCGGACATCCCCACCCCTTGGAATTTAAAAAAAAATACATTCCATAGGGGTACTTTTTACCATAACCTGTATCCAGTGCTACAGATAAGAGCAGTAAGCACGTATTTACACCGAAAATGTATTAAACGCATTGAAATTAGACTCTTTGTGTAATAACATACTTTCTATTAAGGTCTATTAAGCATCTAAAATGCAGGAACTGACACTATTTGGCTTCCAGATGTCAACACTTCTCCTGTGGGAGTATACCTCAAGACCCCCTTACTTGTACCTACGGTTCTTCTCCCCTCATCCCATGAAAAGGTATTATTCTAGATTATCTTTGTCGCCGAAAATATAAACAGTTTGGAAATTGTTTAACACCTTCTCAAAATGCAGGAAATGGCTCTTTTTGGCTGCTACATTTTAAAAGTGACGGGAGCACGTCCCCACATCATCCTTGTACGACTAGCACGTCTGGTGCTCGCTAAATTTGGACCCCAACACCATGAAAAAAATCACAGATCCGCCCATGACTAGAATACACCCATCACATATTCGTTTTTCTATTTTATTCTGTTTCTGTTTTAGTGGTATAATATTGTGCCTTGTGCTGACCGGATGTCTTCCATTTACGTCAACGTCGTCCTCGTACGTCCATCTGTACGGCGTCATAATGCGGGGATACGCACCCCCTGATTGGCTATCAACAGGTACGGTGTCTTGTTGCCATGATACTAGGCAGACACCGCCAAATTTTGTCACAATGTGTTCATGTGTTATTTGCCATTGTTGTTTTGTTTTGTTGTTGTTTTAACTTGCTTTTGGAGCACATTGTATGTATACATCGCAGCGTTACAATTATTTTCATTCTAGTGAAGTCCAGCTTTTATTGGTGGAGAAGTCCACAGAAACAAATGTCTGGATAGAACCACCGGCGTACCGCAGATAGGACGCAAAACCTCCTCAATTTAAAGTATTTACCCAAGTCGGTATAAATTCTGTTTAATTATTATAAGGTAAGTATAAGCCATCGTAAATGGATAAAACGAACGTTGCCTAATTACTGTCATTGTCAGTTGAAATGTTTAAAATTAATTAAAATATTTTTTTTCTATAAAAGCGTGCAATGTTTTAGCATCGTACCTATGTGTCAGCTTAATTTAAGAAGGGGGGCAACTGTAAGTGTGTTTGTTTCATGCTGGGTTGTCTCCCGTTCAATGTTTTAATGGCAAATCTAAAAAAACAAAAGGAAGTATTTTCCGTGGAATTTAGAAATGCTCTTGTGATCTGAACTTTTTTAATGTTGAGCTTCAATATTTACTGAGACTAATCTGCTTCTAGCGTCTGCTTGCGGACCGGGAGGTCGTGGCTCAAACCCCGGCCGGATCAAACCGAAGACTTTTAAGTTGGTAGTGGTGGCTTCCCTCCTCACCTTAGCCCCTTTGGGGCTAAGGGGACAGCATTACGCCTGATTCGTCGGTGTCAGTATAATGGACCGTCCGGGTACAGTCCCTGGGCACCTCATAAGTGCCCCTGTGCTATAATGATAGAAATGTCGCTGCACAGTATCTGCAAAAATGCCGGCTAATCCCATCCCATCCCTCTCTGCTTCTAGAGTGCTTACGCTATGTTACAAATATAATGACAAAGTCTCAGACTTAAGTCACATTTACTGTACGTGTATGTTGCAGACGCGAAGGACCTGATCTCCCGGCTTCTCCAGGTCGACCCTGCCTGCAGAATCACCACAGCCGATCTACTGTTGCATCCCTGGGTCTCACCGCCAGCATAGAAATGGATACTTACATAGACTAGACACAACGCACAACTTCTTAACATTAATGTTAATTAATTGTGTTTGTTTACTCGATTGATCGATCGATCGATCTGATAGCAAGGATAACACAAGAAGGCTATAGCAATATACACACTTATTTCAACTATAACCATTAAAATGGCTATGTCCTTTGAAGACACAATACTCAGGCATTAACTTCCTAGCACTATTCATCTCTGTCAGATAGTTTCGGAACCCATGATCTTCCGTCTGCAAGTCCATCACCGTACCAAGTACACAATAAGCACTCCATGGCTACATCAACACCCGACCAAAACGACAAAACGTTGTATTGATTTCTTTCCTATGGTCGGCATAATATGAGAGAAGTGGTTGTTTGACGCTGACGTCATATATAGATGTCGACGACGGAGTTTCAGAGGAGAGCGCTGACCAACAACACGTCAAAACGCCATGACGTCACAAACTGCGTCATCATTGCCATTGAATTTAAAACTGTTTTTATGTTTCTCACACTGTATCGTAACCATGTTCATAATTAACATACCATTAATATTTTTGTTTTCTTTTTTGTAGCACCACTTACCCACATATTTCAACCTGTTATTACTCACTTGTAATCCATGTTATTATAGTTTATTACGTGTCATTAGATAGTGTAAATTAATTTATCTAGTCAATATTTAGAGCAATTAACATAACATGTTGGTTCATACGTGAGTAACTCTTTACATGATCTGATCATATACGCATGTATTATATTAATCTTGCCATGGTAGTAGATATATAATTTATTAAACTGTATAACAAGCATTTTTTAGTTATGTTGTTCAAGTTTTTCCAATTCGTTCAAACTTACTGTCATCCCTTCTGATTTATACCGAGTTGATAAACA
Source organism: Sinonovacula constricta (assembly GCA_007844125.1). Lineage (NCBI taxonomy): Eukaryota > Metazoa > Mollusca > Bivalvia > Cardiida > Solecurtidae > Sinonovacula > Sinonovacula constricta. The sequence goes on along the minus strand of CM017556.1, from coordinate 56,603,883 downwards.
TGTTTAAAGCAACAACATCAGAAACAGAAGTGGTGGAATTATGTTATTTAAGAGTAAAATAAAAAATGAATGGCACAGAAGACAGATCAAATGATAGTAACTGACCCCTCATTAGGCTCGACGTTCATTCAAGCGAATTGACAAACGCAGGTTGAAACTCTTCAAAACACAAGAGAGACCATGTAGAAAATGGAAAAAAAAAACATTGTTTCAGTCTCAGTGAATAATAAAACTGCACATAGCATGTACCAAAATCATTGGTGCAGTCAGTAGAGCACTGAAATGTCATGCAAGAGGTTCCGGATTCGAATCCTACACACACAAAATCCTTTTTATAAGTATTATATCTTTTACAGTTTTTGTTCTTTTGTTCCTTTTCCATAATTTTAAATCCCCTAAAGCTTATCGAGGAATTTGTTTTTACGATTATTTGTAAATCGCAGACAATTGAAGCCCGTTTTATGGTGGATAAGGTGAACATTGTGCCTGCCGGTGGTGTACTGGCTTCATGGTAGGGCACCCCCAACGAGCGTGTCATAAACCGTATCAACTGACATCTGGAAGGATTAACCAAAATACTTATATATAAGACCTTATGTTGTGAGTTTTCTTTTTTTTTCTAAAAGAGAAATATGTTAATGTTTTCGTTTAACATATGAGACATGGTGCTCAAGTCCCCGACCGGGTAGGAAATTTGATTTACATTTTTGCACAACAGTGTCATTTTCGACATACAAAATTGAAAATATCTCATGGCTTGTCTATCCGAGCGTTCTGCCATTTGTAGTTTTCTGGGCATAAGTAAATGGTACTGATGTTAGAGAAATACGATTGCATTAAAAAAATAAACGCGTCTGAATTTGTTATCACTTGAAATCTTTTAAAATAAATTGTACAGGTCAAAAGGCGTTTAAAAAACAAGCGTAACAGGTATTTAAAGCTGTTCGGTCACCTGCGAAAAATAAGTACATAGCTGTGAAAAGATAAGCTCTAGTCCTATAATATGCCTATGGTATTAATGTCTTGGCTTTCACTTCTCAACGTAAACATCTCTGTCATCAATGAAAGGGTGTTGACGTAAATTTATTTTCCAAACGTGTCATTATAATCGTGTTATTTGCTGATTTAAATGTACAAGTCAAATACATTGCCCTGAGGATAGACTCTCGGGCGGTGAAGACCGTGAGATTTACACGATTACATTCAGAAGACTTCTCAGATCTCGACATTCTTTATTGTTAAAGTACTGTGTATATATGCCGTAAAATAAGATATAACTTTTTCCGCACGTTTTTTTTTTCTTTAACAATACAGTGAGGTCTAGAAGGCTTTGCCTAGTAAGTACAAGAACATGTATATGCAAATGAAAACTGCGTACTTGTAAATTATATATATATTAACACCAGCGTTAAACAACAAGATATTTAGGTCAGACGTTCATTCTAAAATCCAGTACCGAATAAGAATAATTTTAAATCAAATTGCCCAGGAACAAGACCTACTGATTTCCAGACTCAAAGATATATGACTAAATATAAAGTTGATATCTGAAACATTTTTACAAACACGCACAAAACAAACAAACAGACAAAAAAGAAAGAAAGAACAAACAAAAATAAAAATACACTAACAAGATAATATAATAGATAAGTTAATATAATGTCCACCTAGACGATGTTGTGCTGACGCGGTGCATTTGTGTGGAAGTTATAATATAATACAAAAATCTGATTTCCAATGGGCGAATCCTATTTATTTATACCCATTATATTTGTTATAGTATTAACTGACCACTGCTTGACACCACATGGCCACAAACGCATGGCTCAAGTAATCTTCTTTCTCATGTAATATTATTGCGTAAATGATGACTCGGTCACAAACTTCGGTGAATAAGAAAACAAAGTTTGTAGATCAGACGGAATTCATATACACATTTATTATGTTTCGCCTAAATCAAATGTAGGATAAATCGTAGTTTACACTATCTTATCATTATCATTATATTATATATATTATAGAACATGTGTATTGTCAAGCCTAATTCCCAAGAGGGCGTATGCTATCGTTATTTGATTATTCAAAGTGTCGGATATTATACCTAGTTCAGGCTTTGAAATTGTGTAAACAAGGGTCGTTAAAGATGGTATCTGACAGTTTAAGCTAAGGATTTTTTTAAATAACCAAATCAATTATTTTTAACTGAAAAGGACCTGCAAAAGGCTGCTCATTTATGCGTTAGATCTTTGTGAATAGCGATGCATTAATCCACACGTCATTGCAAACAGGTATTTCCTATCCGAGCCACGCTACAGAGATAGTTATTTTTAAACTAAGAAATCCACGTGACAGCTTACTTTCGAGATCAAGTTATATCGCCAACCGTGTAGCCCGCTCTGACGTCGATATCTATTTTTAGTTGAGATTACGATCGTGCTCATTTATAGATTTGGACTTAATGAATATTTAGAGTGATTTTGACGCCGTATATAGAAGCTTACACTATGAATAGTGTTCTAAATCGTCTATACTTAGACTAAAGTATGAGTTTATGCATAAATTATGCCTAAATTCCCCAAAACAGTGGAAATTTATATTGTTACATGCATTTGATGTAGGCAAACCGACGTATACCACCTTTAAGCCTAGCAAACATGCTTGACTTTTGTATTCAATGGATTTACTAGCTGGGCAGGGTCGATAATAGTATAAAAGTCTCGTTTATAAAGACATTGAAAACATTGTTATATCTCAGAATCTAAACCGGCAACCTTCCACGACAAGGACCACAAATTCCTCGCTCCTCGCCCAAACAACAACAACGCTTATTAGTTCAATAGTTAGCTGTCTTTGTTATAGTTGTTTTCAATGAAGAGACCAGAAAGTCTCGGCCCAAGTCAAAACTTGAGCAAGTCGTAAGCCGATTAGAGCGTCATACCGACCCTAGGAGAAACGACAGGCTGACAAAACAACTACAACAGATCGACTGTATTATATCTCGCCGCTTGTTGTGAATAGTGACGAGATATTGTCTTAAAGGTGGAACATTTACGTTAGACAGTGGTGTGTATCATGCTGATTGCTCGATTGTTGTACCGATGTGTTCCGCATGCAGGATAACTATTGGATGTTACGGATATTATGAGCCCGCCAATGGACCTCGGCCTGGCACTGTCTGATAACGTGAGTATACCTCTGTCTTGACTGAAACATTGAAGACTGGTCATATTTATATATTGTTAATATTAATATATATTAAAATTTATATGAATCGGTGTCTAGATTAGAAACAAATCGTGATGTGTCTTTATTTAATTAAAAAAGTGTTTAACTGACTCATCATCATCATCACCACCATCTTCATCATCATCATCTTCATTGTCATCATCATTGCATTCGTCATCGTCGTCGTTGTCGTCGTCGTCAAAGCTGACTTTGTCGTTATTATCACCATCATCAAAATAAGAATATAATACAAATCCTACCACCGACGACACCGATAACTACTGATCACCATGTTTATTGTCACCATGGTTCACGTATTGAAAATGTGATCTTTATACTGTCAACCTTATATCCGGGATGGCCACACCATTATCTAGCTAACCTTACAGACTGTCAGACGTATTTATAACATATTTACACCCATGTATCATTCGTTCTTATTTCAGGCAGTTAAGCTATTTAACCGGACAGGCAGATCATCTTTATTGATAATCGATACTGAATAATGGCGTGTCGTAAGAAATTAAATTCCTCTCGATTCAATTTATAACAGATGATTGTTTTCAACAAAAATTCAATACCAGTAAGTTGTCTAACGGTGCCTCATGTAAACATATCCATTGATTTCAATAAACACGTACACACGAAACCCCAGCATAGTTGTGTAATCATTATTTTAATTCAGTTGAAGAAAGATACACACTTGGAATTGTTAAAATGATTTATGATACGACAATAGACATCAAAGCTTCATTGAAAGATTGTATTTGCTCTCTACTTTGTCCAATTGTGAAATACCGACCACGAAGCACGAAATCAATCCCCTCCAGGTGTAGATTAAAGCCGAAATGTTAGTGTAAGAAAGTGTTTATTTAATAAATCATCCGTGAACAACACAGTCAAATTCAGTAATTCTTTGACAACTTTGACAGCATGTCTTTTTAAGCCTACTAGGATGCCATTATAGGATCAGATAATAAAAATGTTTTGTGTTTGCTGTTGTTTTTTTGTTTTTTTTTGCTTGTTAAACTTAAATAACATCTCACTAATTAAAAATCTGTATGGTTTGCAAGACAGTGTTGTTGCATACAAGCATACGTACATTTACTCTAAGTAAAACTAACAACCTTCAGTTATACATAGACAGTTTTGTGTGTATACTCGCGTATGTGCTTTCCCTCAAGAAGGCGTAAATAGTTTGACGTTATTCATACACATTCATTGCCATATATGATCAAGTATGGGAATAAATAAATACAATATGTATGCACCAAAGCAAAACTTTATATAAAAGATAACAACAATAATTTATATAAAAAAAATACCAGTTGCGTTTTCAACAATAACAATAATATTAATTTTTAGACCAAATGCTTTAGAGGTGTAAAGACAAACCTAGAGTAACATCTTGTTGAAGTTATATATGTGGAATTTCATTATCCAATTTGGTGCAAATAACGTTTTATTAAATACATTATATGACATATATAATGGTTGTTTGTCCATAGTTGTTAATATTATTTCAAATAAGTCAATAAAAAATAATAAAATTTAGCACTGGGAAGTCATAATTTTTTTTAATGAACTCTAATCCCAAAACTTTCCGATCAGTAACGAAAGCGTTCGTATTATCCCGTGACCTGAATTTATTTTCGTCCGTGACCCTTAATTCGTAACACTGGCAGAAGAATTATAATAGAACATCGTTTACGCGGAGGGGTCTTCTGTGGTCTCAATACCCCCACCTACATTAGTCGGAATGTCAGAACATCGTTTACGCGGAGGGGTCTTCTCTGGTCTCAATACCCCCACCAACATTAGTCGGAATGTCAGAACATCGCTTACGCGGAGGGGTCTTCTCTGGTCTCAATACCCCCACCAACATTAGTCGGAATGTCAGAACATCGCTTACGCGGAGGGGTCTTCTGTGGTCTCAATACCCCCACCAGCATTAGTCGGAATGTCAGAACATCGCTTACGCGGAGGGGTCTTCTCTGGTCTCAATACCCCCACCAACATTAGTCGGAATGTCAGAACATCGCTTACGCGCATGGGTCTTCTCTGGTCTCAAAACCCCCACCTGCATTAGTCGGAATGTCAGAACATCGCTTACGCGCATGGGTCTTCTCTGGTCTCAATACCCCCACCAGCATTAGTCGGAAAGTCAGAACATCGCTTACGCGCATGGGTCTTCTGTGGTCTCAGTACCCCCACCAGCATTAGTCGGAATGTCAGAACATCGCTTACGCGCATGGGTCTTCTGTGGTCTCAATACCCCCACCAGCATTAGTCGGAATATCAGAACATCGCTTACGCGGGGGGGTCTTCTCTGGTCTGAATACCTCCACCAGCATTAGTCGGAATGTCAGTACATCGCTTACGCGGAGGGGTCTTCTCTGGTCTCAATACCTCCACCAGCATTAGTCGGAATGTCAGTACATCGCTTACGCGGAGGGGTCTTCTCTGGTCTCAATACCCCCACCAACATTAGTCGGAATGTTAGTACATCGCTTACGCGGAGGGGTCTTCTGTGTTCTCGATACCCCCACCAGCATTAGTCGGAATGTCAGTACATCGCTTACGCGGAGGGGTCTTCTCTGGTCTCAATACCCCCACCAACATTAGTCGGAATGTTAGTACATCGCTTACGCGGAGGGGTCTTCTGTGTTCTCGATACCCCCACCAGCATTAGTCGGAATGTCAGTACATCGCTTACGCGGAGGGGTCTTCTCTGGTCTCAATACCCCCACCAACAAAAGTCGGAATGTCAGAACATCGCTTACGCGGAGGGGTCTTCTCTGGTCTCAATACCTCCACTAGCATTAGTTGGAATGTCAGAACATCGTTTACGCGGAGGGGTCTTCTCTGGTCCCAATACCCCCACCTGCATAAGTCGGAATGTCAGAACATCGCTTGCGCGGAGGGGTCTTCCCTGGTCTCAATACCTCCACCAGCATTAGTCGGAATGTCAGAACATCGCTTACGCGGAGGGGTCTTCTCTGGTCCCAATACCCCCACCTGCATTAGTCGGAATGTCAGAACATCGCTTACGCGGAGGGGTCTTCTCTGGTCCCAATACCCCCACCTGCATTAGTCGGAATGTCAGAACATCGCTTACGCGGAGGGGTCTTCTCTGGTCCCAATACCCCCACCAGCATTAGTCGGAATGTCAGAACATCGCTTACGCGGAGGGGTCTTCTCTGGTCCCAATACCCCCACCTGCATTAGTCGGAATGTCAGAACATCGCTTACGCGGAGGGGTCTTCTGTGGTCTCAATACCTCCACCAGCATTAGTCGGAATGTCAGTACATCGCTTACGCGGAGGGGTCTTCTCTGGTCTCAATACCCCCACCAACATTAGTCGGAATGTTAGTACATCGCTTACGCGGAGGGGTCTTCTGTGTTCTCGATACCCCCACCAGCATTAGTCGGAATGTCAGTACATCGCTTACGCGGAGGGGTCTTCTCTGGTCTCAATACCCCCACCAACAAAAGTCGGAATGTCAGAACATCGCTTACGCGGAGGGGTCTTCTCTGGTCTCAATACCTCCACCTGCATTAGTCGGAATGTCAGAACATCGCTTACGCGGAGGGGTCTTCTCTGGTCCCAATACCCCCACCAGCATTAGTCGGAATGTCAGAACATCGCTTACGCGAAGGGGTCTTCTCTGGTCCCAATACCCCCACCTGCATTAGTCGGAATGTCAGAACATCGCTTACGCGGAGGGGTCTTCTGTGGTCTCAATACCCCCGTCAGCATTAGTCGTAATGTCAGAACATCGCTTACGCGGAGGGGTCTTCTGTGGTCTCAATACCCCCACCAACATTAGTCGGAATGTCAGAACATCGCTTACGCGCATGGGTCTTCTGTGTTCTCAGTACCCCCACCAACATTAGTCGGAATGTCAGAACATCGCTTATGCGCAGGGGTCTTCTGTGGTCTCAGTACCCCCCCCCCCCCCCCCCCACCAACATTAGTCGGAATGTCAGAACATCGCTTATGCGCAGGGGTCTTCTCTGGTCTCAATACCCCCGCCAGCATTAGTCGGAATGTCAGAACATCGCTTACGCGCAGGGGTCTTCTGTGTTCTCGATACCCCCACCAGCATTAGTCGGAATGTCAGAACATCGGAAGGATCTATAAAGGCCTCAATACCTGCACCAGCATTAGTTGGAATGGGCTGTATTGTCCGGGCTCTGAATATTTCATGAAGATATTCATTTCTAACCGTCGATGTTTCAGAAAGTTATTTTATGTCAAGCATGTCTATTCACCCCAGTCCCGATAATCCGATAGAAAATGGAGAAATACGCGACTTTGAATTGGACTGTGTAATTCGTACATGGGAATGTCTCGGCTGTTGTTATTAAGCCTGCGAAAAGCCGAGGTCGAATATTGTGTTTGCCAGGTAAATACGTTAGTTTCACCTAACAAGGGTGAGCTAAGGATGAAAAAAATTAAAAGTTGAAAAAATTCATCTGTCTTTTGAAGTTATATATAGCATCAGGGAAGTCTTTGAACACAGCGGACAAAAAGAAGAGACGTTAAGCACGAGCTTACTGTTGTTTTATTTGACATGATTTGCAGTCCCCATTGCGAATAGAACATTTGTTAGTGTACTGTATTTGGACGCCAGTGTTAACTTACTTTCTAAATAGTTCAATGACAAAAAAAAATCATACCCAAACTTTGATAAAACAATAACACAAGTGCACGCACGGTTTATAATGTTACAAATCCCCTTATGATAATTCACGACTTAAACGGTTGTAATGCTGTATATATATATATCTATCTAAAATGTCATAAAATGAATATTTATTTTTAAAAATCTGGATAAACTTTACTCTGGGGGGCATGTGACCATATACTTATATAGACATTGTGCCTTTAAACAGCACAATTATCTGTTCAGAGAATTAAATGTTTGCTACAGCAGTGCTGATGATTGCAATAGCCGACTGTGAAATTTACTTTCTACCGAACATTGTATGCTTCTTGTGGGATTCCTCCAATATTTAATCAAAATGTAAGGCAAACTTTCGATTTGTCTACACAAACCATTACCCGCTAACTCTATTACAATGGCATCAAAGTCTACTTTTAATGTTAAACACCGCTGACCAATGCAAAGTATTTTGCAAATACACATATAAACGGTTGTTAATGTAAACCAATGTCGCTAACTAACGCAATGAACCCGCTGTTATGTCGTTATGTCTTCTATTTCGGCAATCATTCCGAGTGTGAAATGTTGATTTGTAGTTTAAATACCTCAATATAGTTGATACATCAAAAGAAGTCACTGTTACTACCGATAGACTTATTAAGTAGGAGCATAATTATATACAAGCCCCCGTGGACGTGGCATTCATTGGAGGAGTGTATTGAAATCCCCACCTCAGACCTTCAGTAAATTGCTCCTGATTTCAACAGTTCGACAATGTCTCTATTGATAAAGTAGGAACAGATATTAAGTGGATGAAAAATGTAATTTATTATTAATTGGATTACCGTTATACCCTCGTGCAGTGAGTTTTTCATTTTCATAAATCAACTAGGATTTGGTTACATTGAACATATGTAAGTAAACTTTTTGTTTTTAACATTTTTAATTTTACGATGTTTCATTAAAACTGTTAATCTGGTCTCTTCCTTCACCAGTAAGACTATGCCACAATGATCTACATTTTTCCCCACTGATATTTACAGTTAACGTAAATATACCACGATTGTTCATATTACCCCAAAACATTTAGCATGTATCGTGTATGAAGGTAAAATGGATGCGACGATTTCCCTGCGACACAAATGACGTTCCGATCTGACGTTGTTGTTGACGTGAAGACGTTAATGACGCTATCAATATTCTTGTGACGTCAATGACGTCATCGTCATTAGCATTGAAATGAATCGCATTAAAAGGATGATATTGTAATTTTTTATATCGGTTTAAGTAAATTGTTAATTGTTATCATGTAGAGACAGCAATAGTTTCCAGTGTTCGAACGGTAAAGGGATGACTTATGCAAAGGTATGATTGAAGTAATAAGGCGCTTAGATAATTTTAGTTAAACTCATCCGTGTAGTGTTTAAACTCAATGGTTTTTTGTCGGGTTATACATGTAACTTTTATATAGAGAGCGGCCGGGGCTTGTAAACTAATAAACTGTCTATGGAATATCTGAGTAAACACTTGTATTTATCCGGTATGTTGATATTAATAAAATATTGATTCAGTTTATGAACCTGTAGAGAGTTATGTATCTAAGGTCATATTTCTGTTGACTTGCCTGTTGTAGCTATTGTGTTCCAAAATTATAGTTTTGCCATCATAAATCAGTTTCTAGCTCGACTCAAATGGCCTGTCTGCATGCCAGATTAACATAGTGTTTCCATGGGCCAATAACATTTTCAATAATTTAATGGTATTCTGTATACTAGAACTATTTTATTATGTTTCTCGTTATCTTTAAGCTTTCGTGTTAGAACTGAAGTAAGCACGAATAAAATGTGTTTCGTTTAAAGTAGAACTTTTTATACCTCCACCAGCATTAGTTGGAATGTTGGTTTTAACCATTTAATAACTGTCATTTTAGAACTGAAATATTAAAATGTAAAAAATATATTTTTATGAATAAATTTTGGAAAAAAAGACCGTGCATAATTTGAATTCATCAATGTAATGTCAATAATTGTATGATAAGGACAAAAGTATCTCCTTTGTTTTTGTTTTCTCATTCTTTATGTCTTATATTTGAGTCTGCACAAAACGAATATGACATTTTCAAGTGCTATTGTACCCTTAAACACGACAACTGCACAGTTCATAAACAGTTTATTGTTGTTGTATTTTGTATCCATAGAATCAATATCTACATTTAGGCCTTTTTTTACAAACGTACTAAATAACAATTGTTCTGTATATGTCATGGTTTGTAATACAGTAATATAGATAACTATCTCTTTATTGAAGATTTATTTCATTATAAATATAACCGTATAACCTGCATTTAGCCCATGTCACCTGACTTTCCATTCCTTTAAAGCAGCTCAGACACTGCCTGTCGTATGTACATACCGCATTAAAACATTTGTTCCACACTACATGTGCATTCTTGTTTAAAGGTGATATTCCAACAGTGTTTGGCCAGATTATTTTTTTAAACAACCGTATTAATTATTATTACCTTAAAAGATCCTGAATTGTTTATTGATTTCCTTCATCTGTGTAAAAAGTGGTGCATTACACGCCTTTCGCCATTACAAAATGTATATCATATATCTAAGCCACGCTGCACAGTTAGCTATTTGTTAAACTAAGAAAACTACGTGTCCACTTACTTTGGGAATCACTTTCTCTACCACCTATAATCCTATACTACCTCTACCACTTATAATACTGTACTATCTCTACCTCCTATAATCCTGTACTATCTTTACCTCCTATCACCCCGTACTATCTCTGCCTCCTATAATCCCGTACTATCTCTACCTCCTATCATCCCGCACTATCTCTGCCTCCTATAATCCTGTACTATCTCTGCTTCCTATAATCCCGTACTATCTCTACCTCCTATCATCCTGTACTATCTTTACCTCCTATAATCCCGTACTATCTCTGCCTCCTATAATCCCGTACTATCTCTACCTCATATAATACCGTACAATCTCTACAACCTATAATCCCGAACTATCTCTACAGCCTATAATCCCTTACAATCTCTACCACCAATAATCCTGTACTATCTTTACCACCTATCATCCCGCAATATCTCTACCACCGATAATCCCGTACTATCTCTACCTCCTATAATCCTTAACTCCTATAATCCTATACTATCTCTACCTCCTATAATCTCGTACTATGTCTACAACCTATAATCCTGAACTATTTCTACAAACTATAATCCCGTACTATAACGCTCAAAGCCATGTACTATTTCTACCACCAATACGCCCGTACTATCTATAACACCCATAACCATGTACAATCCCTAATATCCATAGTCCTGTACTACCTCTACCACCCATAGCCCTGTACTACCTCTACCACCCATAGCCCTGTCCTACCTCTACCACCCATAGCCCTGTACTACCTCTACCACCCATAGACCTGTACTACCTCTACCACCCATAGCCCTGTACTACCTCTACCACCCATAGCCCTGTACTCCCTCTACCACCCTTATTCCTGTACTATATCTACCATCCAGAGCCATGCACTATCCCTGTCACCCATAGCCATGTACTTTCTCTACCACCTACATCAATGTACCATCTCTGCCATCCATAGTCATGTACTCTGTCTACCACCTATAGCCATGTACTCTCTCTCTACCACCCTTAGTCCTGTACTATATCTACCACCCATATCCATGTACTATTCCTGCCACACATAGCCATGTACTATCTCTACCACCCTTAGTCCTGTACTTTATCTACCACCCATATCCATGTACTATCCCTGCCTCCCATAGCCATGTACTTTCTCTACCACCTACATCAATGTACCATCTCTACCATCCATAGCCATGTACTATCTCTGCAATCCATAGCCATGTACTCTCTCTGCAATCCATATCCATGTACTATCTCTGCCATCCATTGCCATGTATTATCTCCACCACCCATATCCATGTATTATCTCTACCGCCCTCAGTCCTGTACTCCCCTACCACCCACACCCATGTTCTATCCCTGCCACCCATAGCCATGTATTATCTCCACCACCCTTATCCATGTACCATCTCTGCCATCCATATCCATGTACCATCTCTGCCATCCATATCCATGTACTATCTCTGCCATCCATAGCCATGTACTATCTCTGCCATCCATATCCATGTACCATCTCTGCCATCCATATCCATGTACTATCTCTGCCATCCATAGCCATGTACTATCTCTGCCATCCATATCCATGTACTATCTCTGCCATCCATAGCCATGTACTATCTCTGCCATCCATATCCATGTACTATCTCTGCCATCCATATCCATGTACTATCTCTGCCATCCATATCCATGTACTATCTCTGCCATCCATATCCATGTACTATCTCTGCCATCCATATCCATGTACCATCTCTGCCATCCATATCCATGTACCATCTCTGCCATCCATACCCATGTACTATCTCTGCCATCCATATCCATGTACTATCTCTGCCATCCATAGCCATGTACTATCTCTGCCATCCATAGCCATGTACTATCTCTGCCATCCATATCCATGTACTATCTCTGCCATCCATATCCATGTACTATCTCTGCCATCCATATCCATGTACTATCTCTGCCATCCATATCCATGTACTATCTCTGCCATCCATATCCATGTACCATCTCTGCCATCCATATCCATGTACCATCTCTGCCATCCATACCCATGTACTATCTCTGCCATCCATATCCATGTACTATCTCTGCCATCCATAGCCATGTACTATCTCTGCCATCCATATCCATGTACTATCTCTGCCATCCATAGCCATGTACTATCTCTGCCATCCATATCCATGTACTATCTCTGCCATCCATATCCATGTACCATCTCTGCCATCCATATCCATGTACTATCTCTGCCATCCATATCCATGTACCATCTCTGCCATCCATATCCATGTACTATCTCTGCCATCCATATCCATGTACTATCTCTGCCATCCATAGCCATGTACCATCTCTGCCATCCATATCCATGTACCATCTCTGCCATCCATATCCATGTACCATCTCTGCCATCCATATCCATGTACTATCTCTGCCATCCATAGCCATGTACTATCTCTGCCATCCATATCCATGTACCATCTCTGCCATCCATATCCATGTACTATCTCTGCCATCCATAGCCATGTACTATCTCTGCCATCCATATCCATGTACTATCTCTGCCATCCATAGCCATGTACTATCTCTGCCATCCATATCCATGTACTTTCTCTGCCATCCATATCCATGTACTATCTCTGCCATCCATATCCATGTACCATCTCTGCCATCCATATCCATGTACCATCTCTGCCATCCATATCCATGTACCATCTCTGCCATCCATAGCCATGTACTATCTCTGCCATCCATATCCATGTACCATCTCTGCCATCCATATCCATGTACCATCTCTGCCATCCATATCCATGTACCATCTCTGCCATCCATATCCATGTACTATCTCTGCCATCCATATCCATGTACTATCTCTGCCATCCATATCCATGTACCATCTCTGCCATCCATATCCATGTACCATCTCTGCCATCCATATCCATGTACCATCTCTGCCATCCATATCCATGTACTATCTCTGCCATCCATATCCATGTACCATCTCTGCCATCCATATCCATGTACTATCTCTGCCATCCATATCCATGTACTATCTCTGCCATCCATATCCATGTACCATCTCTGCCATCCATATCCATGTACTATCTCTGCCATCCATATCCATGTACCATCTCTGCCATCCATATCCATGTACTATCTCTGCCATCCATATCCATGTACCATCTCTGCCATCCATATCCATGTACCATCTCTGCCATCCATATCCATGTACCATCTCTGCCATCCATATCCATGTACTATCTCTGCCATCCATATCCATGTACTATCTCTGCCATCCATATCCATGTACCATCTCTGCCATCCATATCCATGTACCATCTCTGCCATCCATATCCATGTACCATCTCTGCCATCCATATCCATGTACTATCTCTGCCATCCATATCCATGTACCATCTCTGCCATCCATATCCATATACTATCTCTGCCATCCATATCCATGTACTATCTCTGCCATCCATATCCATGTACCATCTCTGCCATCCATATCCATGTACCATCTCTGCCATCCATATCCATGTACCATCTCTGCCATCCATATCCATGTACTATCTCTGCCATCCATATCCATGTACTATCTCTGCCATCCATATCCATGTACTATCTCTGCCATCCATATCCATGTACTATCTCTACCATCCATATCCATGTACTATCTCTGCCATCCATATCCATGTACCATCTCTGCCATCCATTGCCATGTATTATCTCCACCACCCTTATCCATGTACCATCTCTGCCATCCATATCCATGTACCATCTCTGCCATCCATATCCATGTACCATCTCTGCCATCCATATCCATGTACTATCTCTGCCATCCATATCCATGTACTATCTCTGCCATCCATATCCATGTACCATCTCTGCCATCCATATCCATGTACCATCTCTGCCATCCATAGCCATGTACTATCTCTGCCATCCATATCCATGTACCATCTCTGCCATCCATATCCATGTACTATCTCTGCCATCCATATCCATGTACCATCTCTGCCATCCATAGCCATGTATTATCTCCACCACCCATATCCATGTACCATCTCTGCCATCCATATCCATGTACCATCTCTGCCATCCATATCCATGTACCATCTCTGCCATCCATATCCATGTACCATCTCTGCCATCCATAGCCATGTACTATCTCTGCCATCCATATCCATGTACCATCTCTGCCATCCATATCCATGTACTATCTCTGCCATCCATATCCATGTACCATCTCTGCCATCCATAGCCATGTATTATCTCCACCACCCATATCCATGTATTATCTCTACCGCCCTCAGTCCTGTACTCCCCTACCACCCACACCCATGTTCTATCCCTGCCACCCATAGCCATGTACTATCTCTACCACCCTCAGTCCTGTACTCCCCTACCACCCACAGCCATGTACTCCCCTGCCACCCATAGCCATGTACTTTCTCTACCACCTACATCAATGTATCATCTCTGTCATCCATAGCCATATACCATCTGCCTCACTCGTCCTTAGTAGTGTCACTACCAGCTCTAGTACTGTACTCTCTCTACCATCCATAGCCCTATACTCTCTTTACCACCCTACCTCGTACTATCTTTGCCAATCCCAATTCTATACTGATACTGTCTGTACCACCCATAACACGGTACTATCTAACACTTTACTATCTCTACCACCCATTGTCCTGCACTGTCTCTATCACCCATAAACCGGTTCTATCGTTACCACCCAAAGAACAGTGAAGTCTATGACATCCCTACCCTCTACTATAGGTAGGTACTCGGGGCATGAACTATGCCGTGTCACAAATCATGGCAGGAACAAATGCCAAGCATTGAAGGCTCTCTCTCTCTCTCTAGAGGGCCACAACGGACATTACCTACGCTTACAAACAATTTATTTTCTTTTGATATATTCTGTTTACTCTCACAAGAAGTGTCGCCTCTATCAGTAAATATTTGGTAAATTTACGACGGGCTGAGCTGTGTTCATATCGTCTTGCTTGTTACAATAGGTATTGTGTCTCCGATACAGGGAGTTTGCTGGATGGCAGACCGAAATAAGATGTGTTCCAGTGTCGTGTGTGGAAAATATTTCATAGAAAGTAAACATACAGAAACTGGTGCAAATGTGATGCTCGAGGAACATATCTCTATTTTATTTTCACTTGTCGTTTAGACCAGTAATACGTTTGTTCTTGTCAGTGGGGAGAACACCTCGGACGTGTCTATGAAGTAGCAAAAACGTCGGAACATGTTGTGAGGAGAGTGGATATATTATAAAAAAATGACACGATGATAAGATGATGTGGTGTTGTTTTTCTCTACGTTTTAATGAACTCAGGACCAAGTTGCGATAAGGTGTCTTGTTTTTATTTGAAAATCTCAATTGAAATAACACAGTCATATATCTTTTGTGGATACGTTATTTGAACAGAATAAACTTGTAATGGCCGTAAAAGGAGCCAGGGTATGATTCAAGTTGATTTTTCTTTCTTCTACATAAAACTATCTGCAATACCCAGGGAACAACCATTTTCATATTGCTGCTATTGTTTACGTGGTAACATGTCGTTATTGTTAAATACGTTGGAATCACAAATTTCAAAATGACAATTTTGGTCATTTCTGTTTTATAACCACTCTTCTATTTAAGGCATCATTTTAGATTTGTCAAGAAAGACTTTTGTTGAAGTGAAAATTCTTTTATATTGTACCGAATGTTTACAATAATATCTGATCACATATATATACAGATATAACAGGGATGTCCTAAACTGGGCGATAACGTGATTCAAACATACCGAAAGCTATAGTAACGTTTTCTTTTCGATCCAGGCGTGTACGTATTTCCGTTTAGGGAAAAAACTAAGTTCGAATGGGCAGTGTTTTGAAATTAAAGTTACACAGTAACATGTCCAATCATTTCCTTCAATTTTAGAATCAAAAGAAGACTCAAAAATTAAAAAAAAGTGCAAAATATGGTATCGTTATCGCAAATGGTAAACAAACCCCACGTTACCAAGGCTACTTGATACAAAAGTCCTTGTAACCGCGTGGGCTCAAAGATACATTAGTGACCAATTTATGGGGACTCTACGGTACAATGGATGAAAAGATAGCATTATGATTTTGGGAATACTTATTACATTCCTTGAATAGTTAACTAATACTTACTGAAATATGGACATAGAAGAAATCCATTCAAGGTCTACCCGTATTACTGCTAAGCTACATGAAATTGACATTTCAACTTGATGATCCTATAATTACAATTATTGTAAAGCCATCTAGCCAGTCGATACTGGTTTTTGAAACACAAGTTTTGAAAAGTGATAAAATTATGAGATTACCGACCCAGTAGGGATTTATTTTATTTTTTTTCCTTGGCGAAATACCGAGTGACTGTCCTCGTGAGTTACGGAACAAAGATAAATGATACATATTTCTAACACAATTAGGAGCACAACAAATGTTAATTGATGCAAATTATGCAGTAACTGGCACCAGAATGTGTAGCGGCTTATGAAACTAATTTTACTAATAGTTAACGCTTAGGTTTATTTTGTGCAAAAGTCCTCTTTAAATTATCTTTTTTGGATAATATTCATATCATACCAGTCAGTGTTTATTATATTTCATGGCATGGAATTTCATTGCATTTTATTTACGGTCATGCTTCCTCAGTTTCTGGACATATACATAAATAGAATGTCTATTCTGCAACTTGAAGACGAGTTTTTTTCTTAATGACTGTCCCTTGTATGGTGATTATCGATCAAAGTATATACCCCTTTGTTATTGGAAACATCCATATATATAATTAAATTCAAAGAATTGTTGCAAACTAAAATATTTGTCTAATAAGGAAGCTATCAATACTCGCTTACACGTGTTATAAATGAAGTTTCAACATAAATTAAGTAGCAACCAATTCTGTCCATAATATGCTCCACTTATTTTTACTACACATACCAAACATTTACTGTTTCGAATATATCTGCATACAATTTGTACCTTTGCCATTGACGAAAATACCGTAATTTGAAATTGCACAACCTGTACTGACAAGCCAATCCACCAATATTGTACTGAGTAAACTGTCTATCTATATCTATACCGTCACTTAAGAACAATTGAAAGTTTAAAATTCCGATATGCTAAAATATACAGACGTGTTTCTATAAATGAAACTCGTTCTTTAAAGATGGCACTTTAATTCACGACATTTGTTGTTTGCGTTTTGAAATTGTTTGTAATTGTTTTATAATATATGTAATATAAAGCATGAGAACACATAATGCACATACAGTACAGCGCGTTATGTAAAACATATATCTGTGAGCATTATTATTCGTGCCTGTTTTTTTACAGATCAAACATTCCAAATATATTTAAAAATAAATAACGATTTTTTACATACATGAGCGCTTTGCTTTATTATTATTTTTTTTCTTTGAAATCCGCCATCGGTTATAAGTACAAATATTGACCAAATGTAAGTTTATAGTAACAGTAACCCCGTGAGTGGACTTTGTTTGGACAATATATTTACTGTTAGGCTCTCATTCTCTGTCGCTGATTAATTTCTCTTAACCCGCCATCCAAGTTTTAATCATGTTTTGGCAAAAGGTGTAGATCCAGATGAGCTAGTTCCCTCTGGAATCTGCCACATCATGATATCCACAATTTGCTGCTCGGTAAATCCATTAAATCTATGTTTCTTTTACGTGCAATAAGATGAGAGAGAATTAGTCTGGGTTGTTACTTAAATATAGCATGACCAGGGTTTAGTGTTCCCAGTGAGTCAGTCCCCTTCACAAACTGCCACAGCCTAGAATTTCAATTAACATTAAAATGTATCGACAAATAGATGTGTTGGTAAATATTTGATTGTTTTTGTACTTAAATTTTATCAAATCGTTATCCCACAGAACTGACGCATGTGTTGTGTTAAATAATAACTCGGACGCTCTGATCAGGATCGGCAACTTTTGCTGCTGATTCTTTAGCAATATGTGTTTTACCTTTACATGTAGTTGCTATGACAAAATATAATTTTGGTATTGCTTATTTATAAAAGTAGCGTGATCAAGAGGAAATTGACAATTTAAATATACATTGGTATGTACTGTTATAGATGTATTGCACGTACAGGCACTGTCGAGCCAGAATACTAGATGATTACGGACAAGTTTATTAACCCCTCTTTTATGATCTGTTTTCATTTGTTAGGACTCGGATGGATCAACGGAGGACTGTTCTTACTAGTGTTTTTTTCACATTTTTCAGAATATGATAAACTCTATTTATGTTGTAGTAATGATCTGAAAAAAACGTCTTTTTTTTTTGGCTTGTATTTTGGTAGAACAATGATTTCTTTCTTTTTTTTTTCTTAAGCAATTTACTGTTAAATATATATTTTACTATAACAATATCCAATTTAAAGGCGATTTCATTTATTAAGAAATCATTACTAACTCAAACTTTGTCGATTTTATATTACGAAAAAAAGTCAATTGAGACGTCTCATCAAGACCATACCCATGAATGTTGCATGACAGCATGCGCGGCAGGGCTGGGTCAATATTGACTGTGCGTTTTCAAACTGTCACGTGTAACATTGTATAACAATGTAGAGGTGAGATGGCAACAACCCAGGAAAACAAACATCAGAAGTTCTTAGCCTGCTTAACACGCCTTTATCCGATTAATGCCGATCGTGTAGACCCAGGTCAGTCATGTCCCAGCTAGGAACAGACCAAGATATATACTATTTGCTTGTAACTGTTTATCCGCACATCTCGATGCAGGCAGTTGAAAGCAGATCAATTATGATTTTCGCAATGTGACATTTTAATGGTATAATGGTTAGCTATCTGCAGCCACGTGACTTCCCTATGCGTTATTAATACTTCTGTCAGAGAGAGTAAAATCGGGCGCAGGGCAGATTGTATTGTAATACTAATCTTGCTACATCAGTTCGTAATTTTGTTAATAACCAGTGCTAATTAAATTAATATTTGTTAGCAACATTGGTAAACATGCGGCAAATTGTGTAGAATCTGATCAGAAATCTCCTTGGGATAATTTTGCCTTCACCGGATCACTTCGCGCTAACAAGGTTACGATTTAATATTTACCAAGCGGTTTGTTGCTCGTAATACGGATGTGTGCAAGTTTCCTTTCAGCTTCTCCGACTCTCAGAAAGCTGTAAATTGACTTATTGTATGTGGTGATTTTACCGAAAAATCAAGATGCGTGAAGCTGTGCAATAATGCACGAATGCTCTCACAACGTCGAGTATAATTCACACGCTTGTAATCTTAGTAGAATAACACTATTAAATTTCTTTAAAAAAAACAACAACTATTTTTGCATCAAGATTTGGTTAAGATCCTTCCGTACCTTAAAGAACAAATGTCATTACTTAAGCTACACTTGGTTAAAACCAAGAGTTTAATACGTTTCATTCTCGAAATAACATAATTGCTTACGCTTTAAACCTTTAATAGTTTCTTCTCATCAATTTATCAGTTGAACATGCTTACTAACGAGTCATTACAACAACCAGACATAACTCGGAACACCTCGGCCATTTCTATGAAAAAAGGACTTGTCCGGAAACCACCGAGTAGTTACGAATGCCATAGACATATGCACTCGGAACACCTCGGCCATTTCTACGAAATAGATCTATTCACGGAGATTCCGGAAATTATCAAGTATTTACGAATGAGACATATGCCATACACTTGGCACGGCTCCTGAAGCCACTGTTTGTCCCAGACTATCGCGACAAGCTTTTGAGAATAAGAGTAGAAGATGTATGTTGACGCCTCATTAAAATGTGATCAGACTATGTTGACAAACTTAATATGAGTAAATATTCATCAAACAAGACATCACTAAGTAAATTTGTTCAATTGAATTCATTGTACGAATCTCAATACAGTTGAACGTACTCAATGGTTATCACGGTCTAAGGATACTGAGATTGTACTTAGCGGTTTTTAGTGCACTTGCTTCTTATTGTTTATTCATATCGGTGTTATGAGGTATTACTCTGAATGTATTATATATCGAAACGAAGAAACAAACGTTATTCCATTCAATGCGCCGCAAAATGTTAATATATGAAGCATATAGGGTTTTTATTACTGCTTCTGACATTTAATAAATTACAACATTTTATTTACACTGTTTAAAGTAGTATTTACTTGCTGTATCTGTTATTGATCATTTACGTGTAAATAAAACAATATACCTCATCAGATACTTGAGAGATTACATAGGACAAAAAAAATGAATCAGACACATAATCAATATACTTGATAAAACATCTCTGCACTGCCCGTCAGTGATGATGTAAAACAACTTTATTCTACTTTATACAAGGCTCATACAGCGGCCCCCGTGGTGAAGTGATTGAGTCGCCGACTTGTAAATCCTCTGACCACTTAGCCTTCTCACCGCATGGGTTCGAGTCCCGTCCGAGGTGAAGGACTAAATGTGGGAAGTCCTTCCCTGTAACCTGCTGTGAGCCGCTGGTTCTACCCAGACATTTGTCTGAGTCTTCCTCCACCAAAATAGCTGGACGTCGCTATAATGACCGTGATTGGTCGCTGCTATATAATAACAAAAACAGCCTCGTCTTATAATTATTTTGTTCCTTTACCAAATAAGACACAATGTTGTCTGTTGTTCCTTTAAGTTGTCTCTTATTGCAGGTACAGTTCGCGGTGGACAGGCACTATCAGGCCCCGGCCGACATCACAGAAACCAGACAGCAGGCCGCTATTGAAGGTAGACAGCACAATTAACCATTTTGTGTGTATATTATTCTGTTAAAAATAATCAGATATCGTATACGTACCAACATAATGCGTATTAATTTCCTGCTGTTTTCTTATTTGTTTAAAAGCTAATTTAGTTATCTTCAAAACTGACTGTTTAGTGAACATCAACATGGAATGCAAAAATAGTAAACAAACTTTCCCGGTTATTCAATAGTATCTGTATTTTTTCTGTTGCATCATTAGAAGCATAAAGACGATGATGAGGATGACTTTTTGTCATTATTATTGTTGTTGTTATTATTATTATTATTATTATTATTATTATTATTATTATTGTATGTAAATATTACTTATCATTATTATAATTTCAGGAGAGAGGTGCATTATCCTATCACCCCGCTCAAAGCGGTTCAGCTTGACCCGGGAGACCCATCTACCCAACATCCAGGAAGCCATTCTGGAGGCAGAGGAACACGGACAGTCACGAAAGGGACACCATCATACACGGGTCAGTGAGGACAAGAAACAATGGCGGAAAAGTTCATTCTCGTCTTTCGACGCAGACGAGCACAGAAATACGCTTGCTTCCCAGAACGTGAACTTGCGTGAACGTATATTTGAAAGTTGTTATGTAGGAGAAACCGCTCTACCTGAAAAAGGGCGATCGAACGGCGTTAACACACATCCATTCGAGTGCAAAAAGTCAACACGAACAAGTAAGTGTGAGAAAAGATCGTTAAATATAGAGTGTACGAGAGGTGGAAAGATGGAGGAACGGTCAGTGACTTCGAGTGAACATAGTTCAAAAACGGGTAAAACTGAGACTCACTCATACAAAGACAAACCACCAAGTGTTCATCTGCCAGAACTGAAATGCAAGCATCAAGCTACCACGGCCAGTTTACTAAATCATAAGGACAATCAATATAAAATTCCACAATGGCAGCGAAATCTCGACACGGATCCAGGAAAATGTGTGATATGTGAAATTACGGAAGCGACTGCAAAGTTTGCTTCCGTCGAGTCTAACAGATTATTGTTAGAAATCGTTTATCCTCATGAATTTTACGACAAATTCTCTAGAGCTGCAAAAAAAGTACAAAACAACTCTAGCGAGACCAAAGACTCTATCTCCATATGTAAACCTGTAAAGGTGCTCCGTAAACCTCGACGAGAGAAGACATTCAGTCAACCACAGATCTCCGACCGGAATAATCCCACAAACACCCCAATAGAATCAGAACCGGTGGATCCACCGGAAGCTGACCAGGAACTGTCACCGGAGAAGAAACGCCGGCGGGAACTGGCGGAGACTCCGTGCAAGAAGGCGGTCCACGTGCAGTGTAAAGCCCGGTCCAATGCTGTTGTTATCACGGACGACACTGACGGCCAGAGGATGGTGTTGAGGGGATTGAGGGGCTGGATCATGCGGAAGGAAGACTCGTGCAAGGATCGCGTGCACAAGGATGTCAAACAATGTAAGGATTACACTGTTTTTACTTGGTCGATAGGTTAATCTTTCAGCTAACCCGCTGTGATTCCTGGTTCTACCGAGATACTCGCAAGGGGTATTCATGCAATTAAATAATAACTAAATCGCTACGATTTGCATGATTGTGTATCGGAGCGACATAGTTATGGGAGGGAATGTAATAACCTGGACATATGTTATGCGGCGACTTCGGAGCTCCGATGTGAAAATTGAAATGTCGAAGTCCACACGTTGTTCAGGCTCAGCACTAATTTATTTACTTCTACTGGGCATCCAGCCCACAATATCAACAATATGTAAAGGTCAACAGGATTTCGTGTTGGCGATGGAAATCCAACCAATACTCAAATATTAAGTTTACTGATAAATCAAAGCGCCAAGAAGCGCTGTAGACGGCTCAAGTTTTACCCAGTACGCAATTATAGTAATGCAAACAATGGTGACAATTATTACGTAGTGAATCAAATGTACAACTTATTGGAAACTGGAAAGCAGGCAAGTCTTCAGCTGTAAATAAACACCCCTTTATAATAGAGATTATACATGGAAACAAAAGTGAAATTAGGTCATATCTGGTAATAGAAACCATTTTATTAAACATTCGATACTTTCTAAATTCAATGCTCATATATGCTAACGGATTCTACCAAATTAAACTGAATTTGAAATTAACAACTACCCGTGATCTGCATCTAAAAGTCAAAAGTGCGCCAGTCCTCTCAGGACAAGTACGGTAGCTTTAGGTTTAGATGCTGAGATGACACAAAAGACCTGTATTATTACATATTCTGGTTCAGAGCCGCAGAAGGCAGAAACCAAAGGCGGGATATTGCAAATATCTCGGCCTAGTAGAAAATGCATAGTCAGTGGATCACACGTGCTAATAGCAATTCCCTCCCATCTAGTTAAAGAGTGATATTCGTACGCAGCATTAGGCTACTAATTCATAAATCTGCATTTCTTTTATATCTGCATTTCACAATATAATGAACTTTCAGGTTAAGCAGATAGCAAAAGTAATCATTTAATGTTAATATTTGAAGCACGCCTGGACACAATTGACGCATCTAGTCACCTTAGACATGCATATATGCTCTTTACACGTACTCCATCTTCCCGTGCATTAATAACTAACTGCGAGTAGAAGTATGTCATGCAGGGTCAATCCTGTACTTCCGAAATCCAGCTTTCTCATAACTCTGGACGGTGTCACAAAACGCCCTCTTTCTCTCCTTCTCCCCTTTAAAGGTGGTATAAGACAGTTTTCATATATCAAATACATGTAGCAATATCTTACCGCTGCTAAATTGGGCATCATTTTTGCATAAGTTCAAAGTTTATTAAGTAAAGATGGTTTTAAACGCCTATATTGTTACACTGTACAAATCGCGGTAATAAACACTCTAAAAGTTTATACTTTCCCAATATATAATTATGCTTCATTGTTTACACAGAACTACTGCATCAATCAACAGTATTTTAAGGTAACAATGACTTATTTGGTTATATGAAAAAAAGAATGTCGGATACCACCTTTAAATGGTATCCAGCGAATTTTATATTCTATCGGGAGCTCAACGGATTCGTAACGCAATAAGCCAAGCACAGTTCACATGTAGTTTATCATTTTACAATCAAGTCAATTAACTCTTTTAGTTTATCATTTTACAATCGCGTCAATTAACTCTTGTATAGTTTATCATTTTACAATCAAGTCAATTAACAATGTTATAATGACAGTCCTGAAATTACGAAATATAATATATGACAACGTGTCATAATAAAGATAAAGTAACGTTTACATAAGCATAGAAAGCTGTTTAACCATATTAGGTTACCAACATGTATACCTGACGCCTAAACCCCATTTTTATTAACATTCATGTTTATTTTACAACAATTGCAATTATTCGGCATTACACATATATGGAAAACGTCTGACAGATTTAAAAGAATAGCTTTACGACAAGTCGAAGACATAAAACTTATAAAGATTATGACTGGATTAACTACATGTACTGCAAAATAAGCATAACGATCAGAAACAATTCAAACCTAAAAGAAAGTCAGATGCAACTTGTTTGTTTGTTGTTGTTTTTGTTGCTGTTGTTGTTTGTTGTTGTATTGTTCTATTTGTGTGTTGTTGTTTTTTTGTATGTATTTTTATATCGACATGTTAAGTAACTCTTTAACAATAACGACAATGTTCTATACAAATAATTAACAACAAGTTTTAGATCAGCCTGTGTGTACCTTATGAGCAACGGCTTATTGAATATTTGTGAGAATGCTGTTCCGTTATCGCATACGTAGTCAATGAGTTCGGAAACGTCCGGCAATTTCCGCCAAACGGTCATTATGACGTCACTTTAGGGACGTAATCACAAAAGAGCGTTTGATTTTTAGTACTCACTTGATGTGTCATCAAATGTAAATGGATTTCATGGTGTTATAACTATTTTCTGCACGAGTTTGGGTAATATTAATATATTTTTAATATTTTTTTATCAAAACTGTTTCTGGTTTGTATTGTTGATTAACTTAAAATATCCCACTTGTGGTGTCATAGTGTCAGTTTTTACGGTCTTGGCATTTTACTGCTATAGGCCTAATAGTAACTGCCATAACGAGGTGCTGCACCGGGAGACATTAACGAAATTTTCAGCTGGAATTTCCGACAAATTAAACTGAAAATACTTTTTACTGACGACGTAAAAGTTTATGCGAGCGGTATATAGACCCGTTTATGTCAGGATGAACCAAAAGCCTTGTCAAGTTAGTAAACAGAACCAAATCCGTCAAGATTATCCGCATTTTTTTTCTTTATAACCCACAGCCCTGTATCAGGTCAGTACCCTGGGGATGCAGTTCAGTCTTCCGGAATACAACCGATCATTGACCAACCGGAAACCTTCTTCACCAAGGGACATGGTCCCCTTGACAACGCCCCGTCCCATTGAGCGATCCTACACCCAGATGTCTCGTGGTATCCAGCTGGGAACCACGCCCCGTGAGACATATAGCTTCAGACGGGAGGGAACCAACCACTATATATCTAAATTGTTCAGTCGTTCCATGACAGAAGGCAACCTGAACCTTGACACTTGCAATAAAACCGGAAGTGTGACCTACTCAGCTCGGACATCCGGGAACCACACGACCATAGAGGCAGCATCAAGTCCGGTACATCTGCCTTCTATCAAAGGTGATACACGACAAACTGTAGCGCCAGATAGGCATTGAGGAATAGGCGCTTGAGGCAGATGTACATTCTTTATTTGTTATATTTATTAAAGCTATGCGTTGTTATTTCTCGGTGTTTTGTTTGTTTTGATTATCTTACAATCAAACTTTGTATATCTTGACTCCGATAACCTGCTTCCTTTGTAAATAACCCTGTACATTATATGTATTTTTGTTATACTCTATTGAAGCTGAAAATATTGCAATATACTCTGTAGCAACCAGTGCAGAACTTGGATAGACAGCTCCAAGCAGAGGCTAGCTAATCGGGATCAACATTGTTTTCGCAAGTCTGTTCAATCCGTGATGATTAAGCTGAAAGTTAATGCGCCCTTGAAGTTAAAAATCCGACGATTTAATCTGATTGAGTAGGAAAAAGGAGTCCCAAGTATAGTAAACTATTACCATTAATTTAAATTGACGCAGTGTAGTAAATCCATCACAATAAGGTTACAATTAGGTTAGAGAAGGGGTTAAGAAATGTCACAGATGAGCATAGATAATAATAATAATAATGCTTTAGTGATTTAGTTACGTACCAGTTGGAATTAACACGTCAACGCCTAAAATGAACGGCAGAGGCGGAGTATATATAACGTGTGGTGTTTTGCCATGTTGACGTTTGCAGTCTGCCTCAAAAGCTTGTTCAAGTTGCCATATTATTGTTGTTCTCGTAAAGCTTCCTGTTGATAAGTAGGCCTAGTTGTGTGCAGATTTTCGGACTTTGCTCAGTAATTCCTCCCTTATCATCATATACTTGGTTGGTAATTCTTTAAAGATAAATAAATGCATTTATTTGCATGTTATGTAATAAATCAATCCGTACTTCTCGAATGGTTATTTATCTGCCGAGAATAGTTTTATAATAAACAGATTGTTGACCCATTTCTAAAGTATTGTGATCAACGATACAAGGGTCGTGTGTGTGTTGGTCACGTCGTAGTCCTGCATTCTGACCATCACCTTACAACAACAGCTTTAATCCAGGATTATCCACATACTGTGCTAATCTGTTTACGTTCTTAGTTGCCTACAAGGTTAAAAAGCCGCTCAAATATATATTAAATTGGGATTGTTTTCATTAAGTATCTTACTGAAAGTCAGAAATATACGTACAGTTTGAAAAATACTAAGAAATTTCTTAGATGGAATCGTATCATGAATGAAACTTTCGATTTTTTATATCCAGAAATAATTCAAGAATAAAAGAAAGTTCGCAAGGGTGATCCGCTTAAAGAAAAACCGTAGTCTTCTTTATGAAATATATTATAATGAGGGAAAAAGTCAGAGCAGAAATTCCACTGCTTTGTTTACTGATGACATTTCGTTTTGTGTATTCTTTGTAGGTGATGAAAGAAATAATATCTTTTTCTTATATAATCAATATGTATACAGCGAACAAAAGTAATAAAATGCAAAAAAAAAATTATACCAACAAATTATACCAACGGTGTCTATTTCGCTGCAATACGGACAGCAATAACCATATATTATCTCTGGCCTTTTAGTGACACAAGCAAACATAGTGTAAGTTTTGTATTATTTCATGATCCGGCCTGAGGTCACCGGTATAGAGATAAGTATTGCCTTTTTCCTTGCTTAATCTTGAAAACAACAAACAAAACATGTTTACCTTGCTTAACAAAGGGTAAAATTGTGGACGTACTTGTAGCAAAACCGGAAAATACGTCATTCCACGTCCTTATCTGATCACAAACCACCTATCAATGGAAATGCTCATTTGCATTGTCGGAAAGATTTATATTCCATTATCACTAAATACAAGGGATGAGTGAATATTCGAATACTCGGATTATTTTTATTGATCGTATTTTCTCCCAACGACTTAAGATGCTGGCGATATGTGATAGCATTCGCTCTAGTATAGACGGAGTGGGACCATGTCACCGGGTAACAAAATACCAACAGCATGAAATCCCATCCCTGCACACAACCCTCTCTCTGCCTCTTCTTCCACCAAGACCCAGTCGAATCACGCATACAGCTTTGGAAACAGTAGCAAACATACAATAAACACACTGGGACAATAAGCTACACTAACCACGTAAGACTGACTCTACACAGCTTCGGTCGGGATCGCGTATAATAAATGCAATACATTATATAAGGCTATACTTTTTTATAACAGTCCACCAGAACTTCTTTTATTTTTAGAAAACACAACTAGATCATTGTCACGCAACCTTAATTGTTATTGTTTTACAATTTCATATAATAAAATCATTATATGATCTTACTTAATTATCATTTATCATTTAAAGAAACTTAAGTAGCTCCTTTAATTTAACAAGTAACATATAATACAAAGAAGGCATTATTTATTTACGCAAAACGTCTTTAAATTGTAAATGTTATTGTACAAAGTACAACACATAACAAAAAGACATTCAAGTTTAAGGTTACCATTTTAATAATGGGTAAATTATAACGTGCTTTGCAGTCATATAAACGTTGAAAGATTGTTGTATAATTTTGTCATAAGAGTTTAAGTGTTCATATTATTACTAATTGTTAACAAACAATGCCGTTAATCACACATTTACTAGTATTATTCATAGACCGTATTCTTTTGCAAATAACCTTTGACCGATACAGACTTCTGGTCTGTAACTATAAACGGGATAATTGCTGATGGATAATATTGCCGTTTGTATTTCAAAAAAGAAATTGTTGTTTTAAAATTAAATGCTATGCTAAAATCATAAATCTAGCGCCGCTTCAGCATAAAGTAAGACTAGTTATGCCAATGATCGCAGAAATAAAAAGTTTATAATATAATAAAAAAAATACTAAACTAAATGACAAATTATCTCGTAATGTGCCTCTCTGATATAAATTTGTTTCGAATATTCGAATATGATTCGAATACGATTAACGAATAATCGAATATCGTATTAGCATTCGATTTACATCCCTACTACATACATTTATCGTGGGTAACTTGGCCAGAAAAATATAGTTTTCATGACTATATGCATGAAGCAATAATTACCTCTGTGTCCAAAATGGCGCGGAAAGTCGGTGTTAATGAAATGATTACAATTTGTAAACAACTGACGTTGCTGGTTACTGTGACCATCTTGACATTGACAAATCGTTTGTACAAACATGTATCTACTTCTGGTTTACATCACGGCCAAACACAATATGGTAAGTTTTCTTCTACGGAAACAACAGCACTTTTATTACTATTCACTGACGGCAACCCTAATAATAATTAATTATTGATTTTGTTCGTAAAACTAGATATTTAGATCCGAATTATCCAAGGTTAATCTGTTCAGAGCCGTGTAGACTTAACACGATGCTTTTAAAGGATTCTCGGAACGTGCTTCGGTCTTCCTACATCATAAAGTAGCTCCTGAACATTAAAAGTTATGTTGCCTCTTAAATACGCAATCAGACAATCAAAATGGCTTATTTTGAACAATGTAATTGATTATCCACATAAGACCTTTACAATTTAATGCAAGTTTTCACCATAAATCCGTGCTACAACACAGGAATCGGTAAATGAAGGTCCGTGAGATTGCTAAAAATAAAATTTTACTTATTTTTTTTTCAATGATATTTATAAGTAAACGAATGTTTTAAATACTTGATGCAGTACAAATTTAATATAGCGAATGTTGTACATAGATTTCGGCGAAGCGAAGAAATAAAATAGCTCAATATTAATCTCTCTCTTTCCAACTTTCTCTTCGTCATTCTTTTTCTCCCAATATTTTGCTGTAGCTGTATCATTTAGCAACGTGTTATGCCTACCGATTGTGTATAATAGTCTATGGGGACTCCCTCTTTTCGTAGGTAAAGGGACTTTACTCTATTAAAAACTGCGTCCTTACCTCCCTTGTGGGTAGGTATTTGGTTTTTAGTTGCTGCATAAAATACTGCATATTTCCACTTTTTTAAACTTTTGAAAAACACTTAAAAGTTGAAGCATGCGCATAAAATGGAATCTTATTAACTGACTGCAAAATTTACTTAAAAGAATGGGCGCTTTTATTTAAAAATAAGCAAATAAAAAATATATTGCATTTCTTATATAAAGTACGAGTATATGAAAATACATTCTCACAAGAAAGATAACTAAAAATTTCTTTCATTTCGAAAAAAGGGAATTGGCTGCCATCTTGACCGGGCTTTTTTTCCCATATTACCTCCGAGGCCTATTTCTGTAAGTAAAATATCAGAGGTGGCATATTACCTACAAACTGCGCAAGCGGTAATATATGTCCTGTGTATACGTCAGTCGTAAATAAAACGCCGAGTTTCAGCAAGACATTTATCTAAACTGAAGTTATTGACCGGAAACCCTCTGTTTGACGCCGACCACCCACCATACCCCAATCTAATAACCAGGAGTTTCGTTGAAACCTGGTTAAAAACGTATAGTGGTGCAATAAAAGACAGAAAAAAACGTGTGAAAAAGGCGTGGTAAAGTGTGTCAAATTATTTATTTCGACAATCGTCTACATACACTTGACAATGAAACTTGCATAGAAACAAAAGTTAAAACACTACAACTGAATCTTTAACAAAATTCAAAACATGTTGAATGGTACCCGGCAGCTGCCAGCAGTATGGTTGGGGCAATCGGAACTCCTCGGAAAATTTCGTCCGCGGTACGATAATCCCTCGGATGTATCTGGTGCGATGAACTTACAGAATCGAGAAGACTACCGTTTAAATGTTCTTAAATAATTAGGCCAGTTAATTGGGCTACTTTATCTCATAAGATTACATTTATCAATTTGCATTTCACATTTCGTTAGATATACCACTATTACTGCATGTACAATAGAATTAATTTGTGTTTGTTGCCTTGAGGTCGTCATCGGCAGCGACATGTGTATTTTTGTTGGGTTGTCCATTCATACATCCGAGAGATGATTCGTGAATTATCCGAGGTGTTCCGAATGTGGTTGGGAAACACACAGGTAGCCAGGGGGGAGAAACATAGGGAAACGTATCAGAGGTTATTACACAGTAAAAATAACACTTAATCATTAAGGTTACTGTAATAACACCCTGAGCTCAAGTCTTTTGGGAACATTTGAATGTCATGTCGAATTTGACCACAAAATAAGATGGGTTAAAAATGTGTCTCAAAGTCAGCTCAGTTTTATAATCTCTCCTATGGATTTGGAACAAGTTTTTTTTTATTAAATCCAGGCTTCGTGCACCATCAAGAAAGAATGCTCATTTCATATGGCTGACAACAAAATTAAAGAGTATGCAGTTTAATATCTACTTAAACGGATTTTCAGACTGTTTATTGATGTTTTTCTACTTCCTTTATCTGACTGAGAATACTCAACTAATAGAATATTTCCCCATCTTCCAAAGGAAGCACACTTCGCAATTTTGACATGTGAAGTTCAACTTTTGCCAAAGTTGTTTCACTAAGTTGGGGCGGACTTAAATGAATTTTCCAGGATAATGATCCCCTTATTTAAACATGTGTTGATTACTTTCAGAAAAGTGGTTGTGCTTTTTCAAACAGAAGATGTCAATGGGTTTGTTCCCTATTGTAAAGTCTTCCTTTGCTTGCATAATAATTAATGGTTCTTGACTCCTTTCGAAAAAAAGTACAGCGCAACACCTGAAGGAACATTCATGAAGCATTCCGAAAAATTACTCCAGGTAGCTGAGCGAAATTTGATGACGCAAATGAGCTGTTTCTGCAAGGATATCTGGCCAGCCAAGAAAGAAACACCATTTTTGTCAGAGTAACGACAAAAATGTATGCAACAATATGTATCAACCTTACTGAGATGAACAGTCGTTTGACTTAGGGCATTTATATAGAAAATTATTCATAGTTGATAACATGACGCAATCGTGGAAGTTGAAGACTACAATCAAGTTGTGAAATTCTTACTATATCAAGTAAAGGGAATCATGAAAATGCCGACACTTGAACTAATTATCGACATTGAGTTATGAAAATGTGGTCAATAAGATAAATTATCACTTCATTAATTGTCAATTATCACTGGAGGATGTCATCTGGGTTCTTCTTAAAAGCAAACAGTGATTATGTTAAAATATGAAAAATTGAGAATTAAGAAAATAAGAATGCAAATGTTAATTTACTGAGGTATTAACAACACATATTATAATCAAGTTTTCAATGATTAAAAAATTAAATGCTTGTTCTTATGAATAAATTTGAGACATTTTCAGGAAGAGCAAAGTTTTATGAAAGAAGGAAAGGAACCTCTCAAAATATATTAATAGAATGCAGATAACGTCCACTTCTCTCAAATGAGAAACGCTGTCAAACCAAGCGATTCAATGTGTTTACATCTACAGACAATGGTTAAATAGAAACAAAAGCGCTGGTTAATTTGGTTAACAGCTTAACTACAAAAATATTTAATGATATTTCCTATGTAACTGATTAATTAAACTATAAAAAATAAATAAAAGTATAACAGAAAAAACACAACAATAACAACTGATACATGAGTAGTCTCCCATTCAGGCATTAGAACTTATCTAGCCTAACCAAAATATATAAAGATTAGACCTCAGAGTATCTGCCTATTTATGGAGCACCGCGTGGAAACTTATCGTGACAGCCATATTTCTACAGATGTTGATAAAACATTCTGAATTCTGCTTAATTTTTATTAACTTAATGCTTTGCTAATTAAGATACACTGTTTAGATTCTTAGCAGGAACTAGTGTTGGTCCTCAATGGACAGCAGCCAGTGGGAGCTGTCTGATCTGGAGCTATTTGCCTAAACTTCTACTAGCAGTGTCAGTGTTAATGTTATTGATGGAGATATTTACAAGTAAGTATTAGTCTCTCTATATCTCTTCTAACTTGTAGGTCAATCATGCCTGAATTGAGACAAAGAGTATTGAACATTACTACAAATAAATAAAACATGTCGTTGTACAATCTGACTACATAATCTGACTACATAATGAATAACAATTGATAAAAGGGTGCAATACTAAAACATAAGAACAATTAGTACAGCCTATTAGTCTACAAATGTTTAAAGTGCAATCACTATTCAATATCATTGTTAAAATCTATTAAGGGCATGTCCATAATCATGGAAACACTTAGGGAATACAATGAACCATCTAGCATTTCCATTGGCGAACAAATAACTGCCTCTGTCAATAATGAGGTATTTTGAAACTATTATATTTTATGATTTATTGAAAAACTTCAGAATCTTGAAATCATCTTTTTGTTATCACAAGTAAATTACAGCAACCTAACCAAGATTTATGAATGGTCTCAACATATTGGTGAACTATACCAGCCTGTTAAATTTAGGAAAAAAAATCCTGTTACGAAAGGTTTTGCTCACAATGGAAATGCCGTAAGTTCAATTCTAATGGTATACTCATTACAATCCATTGGTATCCTTGACTATTTTAACTGTTCATTTGTACACCTGGCATACAACAATCATACTTGTTCGGATATCACTCTGAATGAGTTAATACAAGCATATACAGAGTTTCAATCAACAAAGAGAAGTCAAATCCTGATGACACTTTTTTTTTCTCTGAGCTAAAATCTAAGTGGGAGTGCTTATAAATTGTTAATAAAACCACATCAATGGGTCATTAGCCTAGTCCATTTGTGACAGTTTAAGTAAGTTTACAGTTTGATGATAGCGTCTCCAGGGGTTAGTTGTTTCATTACATTTATGACAGATTCTTGAATCTAGAGCTGTCACTATAAACATACTTTCCCTCAGATCTAAAAATTGGGTTTTGGCCAAAATTTTATATTTCATATTTGTTTGACAGCTAAAGATGTACTGAACCCACAGTATCTTTACTTCCTCATCCCTGTCAGTTACACACACACACACATACATGGAACAGTCACCTTCTAACAAACATATTAGCTATATGTTAATGGCTGATTCTATGGGACAGAAAGTTTACAAATAGTCACACAAAATGACACTAATGTACAGTGTCAATATAATATGTACATCTTCATTATTAAAATGACTGATACAAGCTAAGAAAAATAGTCTCTACACAGGTATTCCGAGTGACTACCCACAAGAATATAATTGATCATTCATTTACATATACAATATAAAAAGGATATGTATATGAATTTTTTTCAAGTTGATTGCCTAGATCTGTCTAGAATTTAATATTGTAAATATGTAGCAACAAAGGCCAGGTAAATTAATAAGTCTTATAATTTAGTTTATGTTGATATAACATTTTAAACTTCTTGAAATAATTATACCTTCAATATGACCAACTGTTGTTTTACTGCCACTAATATTTAATTTTTAGTATACAGAATAAAACATATATATGAAATATAAAGAACCTTTTATACAAACATTAAAAAAAATTGTCTTTTAGTATCCATAATCCAGACTGAGAGTTTAAAGTTTATTTGAATTACCATATACAATTGACTTGACAGTGATACCATCATTGAAGATTAAAAATATCAGAGGCTACATTAGAAATTATTTTCTATTTCAGTTACCCTTAGCAATACAATACCAAACAGACCAAAAAAAAGAAACATTAAAGTAAGTGTGACAAATGGAACATAAACGTTATATCAGCGAATCCAAGAAGATTGCACACATGACTACGCGTTTCAAAAAAATACTTAAAATTTCAAAAAATAAATGCCCTCACCAAACATCACAACAGGTACTGTATGGCACTTGTACCAATCAACAATGCATC
This sequence comes from Sinonovacula constricta, assembly GCA_007844125.1. NCBI lineage: Eukaryota > Metazoa > Mollusca > Bivalvia > Cardiida > Solecurtidae > Sinonovacula > Sinonovacula constricta. The sequence continues at coordinate 56,569,047 of CM017556.1, read as the reverse complement.
CTGTGTCAAATAACCCATGAAAACATGTTTTCATGTTTAATAAATGCAGTCAGACTTCCATAAAAACTTATATTATTCCAACTAGATTGACACCCAATGTTGTATAGCAAATACACATGCACACACCCTGAAGTCCATATATGGAAAGTGCGAGACAGATAAACAAGATAAAACTTGGTTCTAAATGTTATCTGTAAAAACACAAGAACTTCTACTTATCCATCTAATAGAATTCATCTTCTTATTGCTGTCTTTTTTGTCTGTCTGTGGGAGTCTAATTTTAGTTTTCTGCTGTGGTTGTTGTCCCATGCCCCTATAAATATCAAACTCTATGTATGAAAGTGTACATTTTACACCAATTACAATCCAATCTCTTTTGCTAAATTTCAATGTTTCACCAAAATAAATGGATGTGCTTATAAATTGATAGAAATATATAAAAGAATTGCTATACATTCACTATACACCACATTAACTAACAGAAATCATCAAGGATGAAGGTGAATGTTTATAAGTTCCTTTGAATGTACACATGTTCAAATGACAATGGGACATCTAAAGTTAGTCTTGACTGTACAGTGAGTGTTTTTTAACCATAGTTCGACAAACAGCAGAGCCGGCATTGGCTAATGTGACTCTACATTACCTGTCTAGAATGGATCAAATTGATTGGAAGGATAAGTGTTAAAATGTATTTACACACATAGCTCTAGCATGCACACAGAGAGGACCTACAACAGAAAGACAATATTAATATGTATAAAAATGTTTTTATAAAATATGGTTAAAATTGGTTTGTCATAGTAATACTACTCATATACATATAAACTTGTATACATATAACAGGTCATGAATTTATAAATCTAAAAAAAGTTTATGTACAGATCACTGCACTGCTACTGGGGTCAGGGCAGGTGGGTTTACTGTGGTCAACAAATGAGCAGGGGGGAGAACCCATGAACTATATTTTACAAAATGCACCTTCATGAGCTTAACAAGTAACTTATTGCACATACAGCTATATACAATGCAATCTAGCAGATTTTCTTCTATAACTTATACAAACAGATGTTTTTCAAACAAAACAACAAAAATGAATGCATTTATATATTCAACTGAGTATATAAGTGGCATAAACGTGGTTGGTGTCAGCATCCCCAGAAAAAATGTTGATAATAAAGACATATTTTTATAGACATTGTGTTTATTCTTATATTTAAATAATATTATTAAAAGGCATGGCATGCTAACAACAACTGTTTCATTTTAAGATAATAAACTACTTTCCCATTGACCTAGTTCTTTGCTCATTTATTAGCAGTGTAGTTTTGTATTTTAACCGAAAAAAGCTAAACACAACTTATATTCTTAGATAGAGAAATGGTCAGTCTTTGTAAAGACACCTGAATAAAAATGTTTGATTCGAGATTCACTGAAGAAACATGAGTTAAAGACATTATTTTATAAAGCTCATTATTAAAAAAAAGAATTATTCACTCAAGAATAAGAAAGTATACTTTTTCCTGTAAGGAATGATGTATGCAACAAAAAAGGGTAGCAGCTCTTACCTATTGCATTGGCTTTTTAACATATAGACCAGACACTTTTTTTTATGACTTTTTCTGAAATTGAGACATTTTCAAAAAATCAAACTGTTTTGAGCTGATGCTGATGGGATCTTGCACATGGTTTATACAAAGATGTAAAACATAAATGTTCTAAAAAATACCTGGGGATGCTATTCATTTATACCTTTACAAAACTGGTACTATTGTTAATTGAATGCACGTGAAATAACTTAAGAATAGAAATAAGTAAAAGCTTTATATATACTAAAATATGTAAGGTTTTTTTTCTCTTACATGCAAAATTTAGCGACAGATGAGGTGTCAATATTAAGAGAAAGGGCAAGTAATGGCTACAAGATGAACAACATCTCTGGCTACTACAAAATGCTAACTATTGTAAGAAGTTAACAAATGTAAAAAAAACAAAAAAACTTTCAATTTATGCATGATCTAATGTATTGATATACAAATTCATTTATTTCAAATTTTACCCCAAATATGTAGAAAGGTAATAGTTGAAAGTACTTCAGAACCAGATGTTATCCATCACTGAGCTTAAGCCCAAGATCATTCTTAAGGAAATGATTGGCCAGATTTCAAATAAATCCAACCAATCAGATGTTTGTGAATGATCTTAAGGTTACAGCTTTATAGCCTTGGTGCCTAAGCCCATTACAAACCTTTTACTACATTTGATAAGAAATCATCCAAGAGAGTAGATAATACAGCAAAATCTGTGTTAGAAGTTTAGGCCAGAATCTTGTCCTTGGCAGAAAGATCACAAAATAATATTTATAATCATTTACCTTGTTAAAATAGGAACATATATCAAGGTTTTCTTTCTTTACATTGTCATAAATTCATTTTTATGTGAAGAATCTCCATTTCAACTAAATAAATTGGACAAAAAAACAACAGAAATTTATCTTAATATACTAACTTTACCAACAGTGTATACACAATTTATTTTCGAAACGCCTTTTTATGGCCCTTATGGGAAAAAAGTTTAAGTTAATAAAGTACTGAATCAGTTGAGCTTTTGTTTGTATGCTGAGAAGAACACTGTAAATTGAAAATTAATTGCATAATTAGAGAAAATTAAATAAGTTGTTCTATCGGCTTGTGACTAGACTAAAATAGCCTTACATAACCAGTGAAGGGACGCAAATAATTACACACATACATCAATAACACAAATAATGGAAACAAATTTAAATAACAGTTACTCATTCCCTTATTGCAGTTCAAAACCAACAATCAAGATGTAAGAAGTTGTTATGTTCTCTTTTAACTTAAAATAATCCTTTATTGGCTTGGAAATACTGTTATTAATATTTCAGATAAAAGTGATTGTAATTTTATATGAGGAGTTCAGTAACTTTACAATGAGTTGCAACAGTAATATATTGACAACTGCATGGGTGCAGATCTTATATAGAGTGTGTACAAGTACCTTGACATGAGATCAGTATATCAAAGACAGAACACCAATTAGCCCTCTCTGGCCATGGGTTATACAACTGTCAGCTAGAGTATTGAGGCTATCAGTATATCAAAGACAGAACACCAATTAGCCCTCTCTGGCCATGGGTTATACAACTGTCAGCTAGAGTATTGAGGCTATTTCCAAGTGTTTGGTCAAAATTTCAGATTCTTGAATTTGACCTATCATGCTTTATTCTTTGTCCAGCGCTTACAGGTTCAACCTTAAGCCATTATCAGTTGATCAAGCATGTAGTTTATTTTACGTTATCAATCATAAAGATATAACAGACCCTTGCTAAACTGGACCAAGATTTAAAAAGGCTAGTCCTTCTACACTGACATTTACAAAAAATGGTTGAACACATTTCAAAATATGAAATCATCAAAGAAAGTATTGAATCAACCTGCTTTAAATAAGCATAATAAAACAAAGCAGAAAATATACTGTTAATTTGACAGATTCATACATGATATATCACTATCCAAATAGTTTTGTATCATAAAATAATCAGCAATGCATCTAGTAGGCCAAAGAGGTCCTGTAAAAGTTTGGCGGAACACACATTTTATTCCAGTTTTATTAAGTTGTTCCTTTCCTGAAGAATTGTGACAAACTATGAAACACATGCCTTCCTTATTAGCAATGCTTTTGAAGAATGCACTGACCTAGTTGTCTGAAGTTTTCTTCACCTGCACATTAACTTATGCATATAAATCCATTCCTCTTCTTTTGAAACTAAAAAACAGACCACAATGTAGTCTGAATGCAACAACTAGCACTTTTATAAATCAACTGGCAAAACTTCCTCTAGAATGATCTCCGTACATTCACAAACATGCCATTATTACAGAGACTAAACAAGAAGTAACACAGTATGTCGTGTCACACACTATCGCTATCACTGTCACAAGTACTGGGTGGTGATGTGTCGTTTCACCGCCACATCACTAGGTGACCGTGAGCCCCTGTATGTCCGAGCCTCCTGATCTGAATACTCCACCTGCATGTTGAAGCCGTTTACCTGATCAGCTGATCGATTGTCATGACGACGAACTTCCAGCTGCGACACAAACTTTGGCGAAGAGATGGCTTTCCCACCGTTTTCGGCATATGTTGGTGTGCTAGGGTTGCTCTTGCTGCCAGTGCGAGACAATTTCTCCTTGCCTGGTGATTTTTTACTTGACCGAGACTGACCATGAGAGTTCATCTGCATCTGATTGGCTGATGCATTTTGGCGGGAGGGGCTAAGTGGTTGCCGTGGAAGCATGTTGTCATGTGCACTGGAGGATTTACTCATTGACTGCTTCTTCTCAACGATCCTGTTCTCACCACGATCAGTATAGCTCTCCTCTGGAGAGGTGTTCACCCTACCATCAAATATGAAGCGCTCAGCTCTGTTAATGGGGACATGATGCTGCTGATGTAGAGGCTGTATGGGAAACTCATGCATGACAGGGATCTCATGTTGCACAGGGACCCTGGTCATGTGCTTAATGGGCAATGAAGTCACATGCTCAACTTCTAGCTCTACTGTATGTAAATTATCATAGTCTCTATCAACATCTGTCCCATTCATGTTAATGTTGTCGTGCCCATTCTCTGCTACCAAGTTGTCATAATCAGATGCTTGGGAGGGAGGTTTCTGCTCGGCTGCGAGGTTCTCAATGGTGGTATCACGTGTCAGTGTCTCCCCTCTCGCTTCTCTGAGGTGGCCATCTATGTGAGGCTCCATATCTTGAAGCTCTGGTTCCAGGTCCACCTCCATCTCCACATCATCAATGTTCAGTGGCACAGGTGTGTGACGGGAGCCGATGTGGCTCAGACTGCCCACATCAGAGTCACCAGCGAACGATGTCCTGGAACTTTTGGGTGACCTTGAGGCAAGGTCTACTATACTGAGTCTTGAGTTAGCTGCTGTGTCATAGTATGAGGACTGGTCACCCATGGAGTATTCAGACATCCTGCTTGATTGTATAGATCGGGAGTCATACCCGCGGCCCATGTCTGGCGTCGTGTTAGGGTGCCCTGCTGCACGCTTGCGGTAATATGCTGCCTTACCGCCTTTGACATTCTTTCTGAAATGCTCATCAAATGTCTCGTCCTTATTCTTGGCTATGAGTTCCCGTATACTGGGCTGTATTTCAAGGCCAAAGGGCAAGGCAGGAAGCTCATTCTGAGTGGGTTTGGGCGGCACATCCATCTTGGCCTTTCTGAGTTCTTCCATAGTGACCTGCAACTGGTCAATCACTGTGTCATCATCATAGTGGAAGTCTGCCTCCAACTCCGATTGGAAGAACTGCAGCAGTGTGTCCATACGCTGCTTCCGAATCCGCCCTGAAGGAACACTTGTTACATTAGGTATTTGCAATGAGTGATGAGGGATGTTTCTTAAGGAACCAATATTATTATATAACATGGAAATAAAAATGAACATTTACAAGCTCAATATTAATTAATATTCTGACATCAAACTGTTATTTATGTGCCACCAAAAGACCTAAAAAGGAATGAAGAAAACTTATCCATATGTATGAAATCAGGACAAATTTGATAAAATACATAATTTTGGTACAGGATTAAGAAAATCCATATCATCTATGGTCTGGATAAGTAAAACAGTAGAAAAAACTTAGAAGTCATCTTAAAGGATGAGTAAAATCACAAGAGACATCAAAAATATAAAGTAATGTTGCAGGATGACTGAAATATTACAGATGATGACAACTTACTGCGGTGCAGTTTGATGATGTTGTAACTCATGGCAACGAGGATCTTTTCCCCCTCCAGTATGAAGATGTCCCACACTCGCAGTGTCAGCGTGAATGGTAGCTGGGCAAGGAGAATAAATACTAATGGGAAAACATATACATTAGGTAAAAACATAACCTCTTTAGCATGCTCAATTCCTGAATGTTCAAAACTTTTTTCTTAGTAACTTGCAAATAGATTTAAAAAAAAAAATCATTCTTAGTATGGCTTTAAAAAACAGCTTCATTTTTTAATCATTTGCAAACAGCTTCAAACAAAGTTATGTCATAGAGACTAAGTAGCACATTGTATAGAACCTCATTAGATAGCTGACAGTAGGAGCAGACTCATTAGTATCTACACCATTTCCTTCGACTTGTCATTTCAATCTTAGCAGTCAATAAATACACAAACTTAAGCAATTCATTTTTGGCAGTAAATAAATACACAAACTTAAGACCAAGTTTGCAATTTATTTTTGTAATGTTATTTTTTTCTTTTCTAGAGAATTTGGGGAAAATTTAGAATTTGTTTTAAAAATAAGAGAATTATTAATTTTTGGATATCTGTATTTGTAGTTATTGTCTGTTATATTAATGCAGATGCTAAAATTCAAAAATTAAAAGCCTGGTCACATTATTTTAAAGAAATTATATAATTTTCAACCAAAATACAAATTGCAGAAAATACCTTTTCTCGGAAACCTGTCACATTCATTTAGTACATCAGAAACAACATATTTAACTACTGATATAAAGTTTGTTTTGTTTGGTCTTTGGCACATCAAACTGACACAATCAGGATCATATTGCAGATGTCCTGCTATAATTGGTGGTGGCCTTCCTCAGACAAAGTCTGGGTAGAACCAATGGCCCTCTGCAGGTCTGCAGCAAGACCTCCTCACTATTCTGGCTAGGACTTTAACATAGGATGTGCAGTCTTAAGAAGATACACAATCTTACTGCTTGGCCATCCTTTATAATACAATATCATGTAGTACATACCCTGTCGAGAAAACACTGTAGGAAGTACTTTATGGTGTAAAGACCTGCGTCTATACCCTCGCGCTCCTGTAATAATGATAAATCTCATTGGTTAAACTGCAAAAACAGAAAATGTCCAAAAGGTCTACTCTTAGTCAATAATTTGTGCATTATTTGTATTTAACTCTCGATCATACATATTTTTATAATTACTATGAATAAAGATCATTCTCGTTGTTTCATTTCTCTTTGACTAATAAATAATGTTAGAAAATCATCCTAAAACATTATCTAATGATGCATAAACTAAAGTTTACCTCCAATGAATAGCAATTTGAATAGGTTACTTTATGCAAGTGATTAATTACTTACAAAAAAATTATAAATATATAATGAGAGCTTGAACAAATGAAAGGATGAATAAAAGATGGGACACTTACGAGATGTCGATGTATTTTGGGTAAGAACTTCTTGAGGATGTTCTCATGGTGTTCCTGGAACCGAAGGAGCTTCGGAAACTTGGGGATGAAGAAACCTGCAAAACAACATAAAAACATACAAAATAATGTATACATAGGAAACCTGTATCTTCGTCTAATGACAGTTATTAAGTTTTATAAATTTTTTTAGTTTTAATATTTTGATGGTTTTCTTAATACAGACAAAACATGAATGAAATTGTGGGTTAGAGTCTCTAAGAGAAGAATGTTTTAATGGAGAAGTTCATCTGGCCATTGGGTATACTTGTTAATCCCATACCATGGCAGCTGACACAGTGCGCTGGGAAGTCCTATAACTGACCCAAGTGACCCTCGCAGGTACCCATTTATACATGTGGGTGGAGTGGAACAATCTGAGGTAAATTTCTTGCTTAAGGAAATTAGCGGTGACCTGACTGAGGTTCGAGCCACAAACCCCGTGATCCAGAGTCTACCATTGGACTATCCGCTCCTCATTGTGTATATATAGCATGCCATGAACACCTTGCATGAACTAATCATGGAGATATACCACTAACATTTTCAACGACTTGGGTATGTCACTGCCTGGGACCATCCCAGGGCCTCCTTTACCTGGAGTTGACAATCTACCAATTGTGCTACAGGTCTGGTGTACAACCTTGTACAACTGAGTAGGTGTTAAACCACTGTTAGCTGTGACAGTGTATTGGACTGGCAATAAAATGGTTTTCTACATTTTAATTTTTCATAACTTGTCAAACTTACCATGCATTCCATGCCTCTTGTCTGTAAATAGTTGAGATAGAGCCCAGAATGCATCCTGAAATATATATATATAAAAAATAAGATGTAACAAGGTGGAGCAAAATATTCCCGTCAATTAAACAATTGGAAACAAACTGCTGTGCACCCTTGTGCAATGCAGTATGTCAAAGTTTTGGACTGCACTCTGGGTTATTGCAAGAAGAACTGAAATTAAAGAACAATATAAAAAAAACTTTAATCTTACAAACTGCTGTGCAAGTTGTGAAATGCACTCTGGCATAATTGTGGACTAAAATCTACGTGATTGAGAAAAAAAAATCTAAAGGGGAATAACATCTAATATCCAAACATTTACATTAGAGTAATGGCATTTGTGTAGAAAGGGATGTTACTCAAAAAAAAGAAGAGCACAGTAACAGTTCTTGTGCTTTGCACTCCATTTAAATAACATCTATCAACCTGAAGTTTCAAGTCATTAACTTTCATAATGTAGGCTTATGGTCCAGAAAAACATAAAGTCTGAAATTTGAACTAAGGGGAATAACTCCAAAATCATTAAGTGTACAGTGATGGTTCTTGTGCAATGCACTCAGTCTTCATGAAATCTATCCACCTAGGAAATCCATAGCTTTGATGGTCTTGGAGTTATGCTCCAGACATGAAAATTAAACGAAGGGCAATAACTCAAACATCATGAAATGCAGAGGGATGGTTCTTGGGCACTGCACTCCATCTCAATGAGATCTATCCACCTGTTTCAAATCAATAGCTTTGATAGTGTTGAAGTTATTCTCCTTACAAACATCAGATGCCGACCTGCCCGCCGCCTGTATGCCTACCATGGGTGATCCCATTCTATATCCAATCTTTGACTGGCGTATAAAAATATATAAAATATCCAAACCCTACAGAGACTGTAATATGAATGTACTGACAAATATCATGAAGAAATCATAAAACATCAAATTATAGTCAAATCATGGTACTATGAATGTACGTGTAAGGCCATTGTTGTGCTGATTCTTTCATAATAGTAACGTCATTTCCATTTTTTTATTTTTCTGTCAGAATTAAATTTCAACACTCAAAGAATGAAGTAATTTGAAGTTATTTAATAGTATTTGTTTTTTATCATTCTATTTTTTATTAATTGTTTTTGTATTACTGTAAAGCTTCTCAAACTGATTTTAATCTATTATGCTTATATCTTTACCTCATTAACTCAATAATGAGACCAGCAATAATAAAAACACTATGGAGTACAAACACAATAACGATCATGCATATTATTAAAACTGTGACATAATTCAGTGTGGGATTGGGATTTGCCGGCATTTTTGTCAATACTGTGCAGAGACATTTCTATCATTATAGTTTGTTTATTTATTGGGTTTATCGTCCCACCAACAGTATTTCAGTTATCTGGAGGAGGTGTCCACTTAAAGCAGATATAGTGCTGCCTTCACTGTGTATAGCATGCCGTGAACACCTGGCATGATAACACACCCAGTCACATTATCCTGACACCGGGCCAACCAGTTGTGGAACTACCCTTATATTTGCTTGAGCGTTAGCAAGGGAGCTATACCACTACCATTTTTAACAACTTTGGTATGTCGCGGCCCGGGATCGAACCCGGGGCCTCCCGTACCTAGAGCCGACGCTCTACTGATTGCGCTACCAGGTCCGATCCTATCATTATAGCACAGGGGCACTAATGACAAGCCCAGGGACTAAACCCAGCCGGTGCATTATAGTGACACGACGAGTCAGATGTAATGCTGTCCCCTTAGCCCCGAGCGTTAGGAGGGAAGCCACTATTTCCAACTTTAAAGTCTTTGGTTTGACCCACCCGGAGTTTGAACCCATGACCTCCCAATCCGCAAGCTGACACTCTACCACTTGAGCTATTGTGGCTGGTCTAATTCAGTGTGTAGATGCTTCAGGAACAGGGATTATTACCCTGGTCTAATTCAGTGTGTAGATGCTTCAAGGAACAGGGATTATTACCCAACTAATAAGATTGATGATCTGATCCATGTTGGTCTGAACAATGGTTACATTTTTCAAAGAATATATCGGAAGAATGACAGGATTTCTTTTCATAACAGCCTGCACAGTTGTTAAATTGAGAACAAACTGAAGATCAATGTTTTATATATTTTTTCCAAAAAATCAATTGAAATTAAGTGGCTTACTGAAAGTAAGCAATTAAATTTATTAAATGAACACTAATTACACGCAACAATAAGTACACAGCTATTCTGCTGACCCTGTATTGCATGCACATGCCATTTTGCACAACTGCAAATAATCGTATTATTCAGTAGAAATCTACAATAACTAATAAGAAAATATTTTCAGACTTCTTTAGCCTAGGATCTTCAATAATATAATTAACCTATATGTAAATGCTTTGAAATGTTTCAAAAAGCAACAAAATTAGGTGAATTTTCAAAATTCTGTAAATGTACTTAATACATAAAAGGGTTAAACTGCATGAGTGATTACCTCTTCATTCATGTACATGAGCAGGAGGGCCGCTATCTCACTCATACCCTGGCAGTATCCAACCTCAGTGTTGTACATAGAGTAGGCCGCAAGAACGTGGAACAGCGCCTGTTGTCTGGAGTAGCATAAGTGTCAGAGGTCATAGGCTAATTATTGAATAAAGGTAAAATCTAGATTAACTTAATTTATACATGCATGTTCAACATAGAGCAAGGCTTGCGAAACAAGAACCATAATGATTCAATCATTATAAAATTGACAGACATCATGTACATATGATTAATTCACAATAAAAACACTCACGTCTTCTTCCACAAAAAATCCCACAAGGAAATTGCTCTAGTCTGTAAGGCCATTCTTTGTGTGCAAAAGACAATAAAAAGTTGAAAGACCATGTGCATTATCTCATTATGAAATATAATAATGCAAAGGAAAAGAAATAAAAAATAAATATTGCTTACTTGACTCCATATCTTTCCCGGAAGGTGATGTTGTTGCGGTAAGTTCTGTTTACATCTAGATCAATCTGCCGAATATGTGGTGATATAGATCGTGCCCGTAGCCGCATTCGCTGAAAATACACAATGGGGACTTAAATTATGGGAGTGGCCTAAGCTCTTGCTTGTCAGGGCAAATTCATCACAATTATAAAGTAACTTTCTTAGTAACTTATTGACTTTTTTTTTTTTTAAACACACTTGTTTACAAAATTATAGAATTAAAAGAAATCCAATTGGTGATCAGTTAGTTTCATAAAATGTATCATCAATGTTCCTGTGAACTACAAAACAGTGTGCCTATGTTAAACATAGTGCTGTCTCCAATGTACAACTGTGACATAAACAAGTAAAATAATATCACGCATAGTTCCATAACAACAACTTCCTCTATTTAAATACTAAAAGTATGGCAGCAAAGAATCACTGGTATCACTGATAGGATTCAAAAATAATTAGAGAGCGGCTTACATTATAGACCCCATCTTGTTCTGCCTTGATGATGTTCACACCTAGCAGCTTACACCAGATCTCCCCTCGCAGTCTGTCCGGGATACCCTTGTACACACGACGAGACAGCTGAAACAGAATCAAATGTAAATTTTGCATTTAGGTGTTTTGTTTTGAGTTGCATCAGCATCAACAGTCAGGTACAACAGTCAATTGTACAAACATAAGCCAAGGTACTACTTCTGATGCACTGCAAGCAAACTGGAAAGCCTTTTCTCTTGAAATGCTTTGCAGCTGAAAGCATCTTCATTTAAAATGTTTCTTCACTATAAGCATCTTCACTTGAAGGATTCCTCATGTGAAATGTTGTTAATTTGAAGCATCTTCTCTTGACATGTTCTTCACTTAAGTTTCTTCACTTGTAAGTGTATTCATTTAAAAATATATTCATTAGAAATGTTATCTACTTGAAAGCTTTTTCACTTGAAAGATATTTACTTGAAATGATATACACCTGAATAGTTCATCACTTGAAAGTGTCTTCCCAAGAAAGCTTATTGACATCAAAGCTTATTCACTTATATGTTTCTTCATTTTATGCATTTTTAAATTAAATGTTTTTCACTTGAACACATTTTTTTTTTACATACAAATATTATTTTACTTAAAAGGTTTCCCTCTAATTGCTAATTGCCTCAAACCTTCTATCCTTCCAAAGCTTATTCGCTTGTGTTTTTCACATGAAATGTTCTTCACTGTAATACATAGTCACTTAAAACAGTTTTCTTCCCTTAAATAATCTTCACTTAAAAGCTTCGTCACTTGAAATGTTTCAGGCCCATGTGATTTTCAAAACTCGGGGAAAGACAGAAGTCTTAAAGGTGGTATTTAACAGTTTCGACCAGACTGTTTTCTCAAACTACCTTATACACTATTGTTACATGAAGACATCCTGTGCAATACCGCTTATTGATGTTTTACATCTAAAGGAAAAGTGGAGCAGAAAACCACACTTGTCAAAACAAACATGTATCTGAGCCAAGCTGCACAATTAGCTATAATTAAACTAAAAAAAGTCACATGATCCCCTACCTTTGAGATCACATTATAACATCTGTGTAATTTGCTCTGATGTTGGTATCTATTTTTAGCAGAAATCCCTATCGTGCCAATCAAAGATTTGGAAAGAATAAACATTAATGGTGATTTTCTCATGATATCTACTGTTTAACTGAAGTTGTGTTAAAAATCATTATTATTTAGACTAAAGCACTAGATAATGCAGAAAATATGCCAAAAATTCTCCACAACAGGGATAAATGTTAGTAAATTGCATTTGATATAAACAGTCAAATACCACCCTAAACCTGGCAATGTTAAAGCATTAATTTTGTAAGTCTTACTAATTATATGCATAACATATGCACCATTACATTGTTTCTAATAAATGATTCGTTTGTATGTTTATGCGAGCAATATAAGTCAGATTCTTCAAGAATACAATGTTGTAAATTGTTCCATAGGGAACTGTAGAATATTTTTTCTAAAAACACTCACTCAAATTTTTGGCAAATTGTCTTTTTGTGAATATGGCATCGTCCATGAATGCTTGCAAATATGTAAAGAGAGCAATTGTTTGTGTTTAACTCTTGAAAAAGGCAATTTGCCAAAAATTTGAGTGTGAATGTTTTTAGATTATTGCTCAAACAAAAGGCAGCAAAAATAATGGGTCTTTCTACATGTTAAAAATCTATTTGTGAGGTTTATTGTCCCAACAACATAAAGCAAATATAGTGATGCCTTCAGTGTGTCTAGCATACCATTACCACATGCTCCTGACAGCAAACCGATCAGTTATGGAACTACCCTTATATTTGCTTGAGCATTGGCAAGGCAGCAATACTTCTATTGTTTAAGCAATATTGGCATGTTATGGACTGCGTTTGAATCTGTGATCTCCTATACGAGGAGCTGACATCCGAGAGTGATTTAAATCTATTTCAAGTAACGAGAACGATAAATTATTTCAAATAAAAAGTAATAGATATTATACCTTTTCTCCGGGGAAATATTTTTTCCAATTCTTGATCATTTTCACCCATTTTGTTGTTCTTTCCAGTTCAGTTTGTCTTGCCTAGAAGGATAAATAACAACAACTATATGCCAGAACAACAGCTGTTAAGTGTACAATTAAATATAAAGACAATTACACCACATTGTTGTTGTCACTCACATATTCAATAAAATGAACATGAACTGAACTTATGAACTTATAGAATAATAACACTTATGTAAGCTTTAAAAAAAACTTTCTAATCAAATATAATCAAATTGACTTCCCAATAGATAAATGAAAGTATTTTTAAATGATTTCCTTTTCCACTTATTAACCAATGTTTTCCACATACTCACCAATGTTTTTATAAAAAAAGAAATAATTAAAAAGATAATCTAAATATATGATATTTGAATATAAAAAAACAACTTTACAATGAACTTAAATAAAAACAAAAAAACAAGAAACTTGCCCAAGCCACATTTTCAGCGATTTAACAAATCCAACCCCAAGCTAAGTCTTCATGCAAGCTTGCTATATCCAAAGATTCAGCAAGATTGATCTCTCCATTGTTATTGACCAGAAACTGTTTTTCTTTTTCAGTAACAGTGACCTTGATTGGGGTCAGGATAAAATATGAATGTATGTGCTGACTCTTAAATAAACCAGTTGTCAGTCAGTCAATAACCTTGACCTGACTGGCACCAAATGCAATCCTTGGCTAAGTTTCCATAATTATAAACTACCTAGAAACAAAATTTCAGCAAAATACCTCCATTTTAACACAAATTAAGCAGATTTTTTTTTCTATTTTTAGTTACAGTGCCCTTGACCTTGACACAACTTGCCCCCAAATCCAATCCCAATCTTTGTCTTTATGCAAGCTTGCTATATCCAAAGTTTCAGCAAGACTGGTTTATCTAAACTAAAGTTATCGCCTAGAAACTGTTTTTCTGTAAGTATTAGTAAAAGTAACCATGACCTGACTGGCCCCAAATCTGCCTGCCATACACCAATCTTATGACCAGATTTTCGTTGAAAACCTGGTTAATAACAGCTGTTTATCAAATAGAAATTTGATGCATTCTGGTTTCTGGAAAACCAAAAAAATAAAAGAGATTTCCTTCCTATGCAATTGATTCCAGTCTGTATATTGACAGCTATGAGTGGCTAGGTCAGCAAGCCTTCAGCCTGTTCAGGGACATCTCACTGATATGTGGGATAAATCTGCCACAGATGGAGAGATGTCACCAGAGTGACTGATATACAGAGGAGGAGAGCTGGTCGTGGCAGCAGATCAATCATGGATCAATCAATGAAGCTTACATGTCGCCCTGCTGCCATCCTGCCAATAACTCACCTGCACACAGACTGGTCGTACTTAAAGGGCAGGATAAGTGATATTGAAGGTCACAACTTGGTTTGTATAGGCTGTTATAAGACTAATGTAGATTGCTATTAGTATAGACTGTAATCGGCTATTATAAACTGTTACAGTCTGATATAGACATTTACAGACTGAAATAGACAGTGATAGACAGATAAGGACATTAACAGACTGATATAAACAGTTATTTACAGGTTTAGATGGTTTTAGGCTGCTACAGGCTGATATAGCCAGTTACTGACTGTATTAGGCTGATAGATGGTTATAGACTGATATAGACTGTTACAGGCTGCTGATTTAGACAATTATAGACTTACATAGACAGTGATGGATAGACCTGGACAGTTAATGGCAGATATAGACAGTTTCAGAGTGATATTGATAGTTATTGATCGAAATAGACTGTATGGATAGAAGTAGACAGTAAAGATGGATATAGACTGTATGGATGGAAATAGACAGTATAGATGGTCAGACTGTATGGATGGAAATGGACAGTATGGATGGATATATGCAGTATATATGGATATAGACAGTATGGATGGATTCAGACAGTGTGGATGGATGGACAGTGTGGCCAGATATAGACAGTTATCAACAGATATAGTTATGGGTGGATATAGCCAGCATGGAGGGATATAGACAGTTTTAGAAATATACAGAAAGTTATGGATGAATGGTTGTATATTGATAGACAGCTAAGGGTGGGTGAAGATGGCTTAAAACTGTTACAGTCAGATTTTGAAAGTTAACGACTGTTAAAGGCTGATACAGGCTGTCATAAACTGTCAAAGCCTGATCTAGATGGTTATAGGCCGATAGAGACTGTTACAGTCTGAACTAATGGTTATATTCTGATAGAGACTGTTACAGTCTGAACTAATGGTTTATATGCTGATAGAGACTGTTACAGTCTGAACTAATGGTTTATATGCTTATAGAGACTGTTACAGTCTAAAGTAATGGTTATATGCTGATAGAGACTGTTACAGTCTAAAGTAATGGTTTATATGCTGATAGAGACTGTTACAGTCTGAACTAATGGTTATATGCTGATAAAGACTGTTACATTCTGAACTAATTGTTATAGGCTGTTATAGGCTAATAGAGACTGATACAGTCTGAACTGATGGTTATAGGCTGTTAAAGGCTGATAGACTGATACAGTCTGAACTGATGGTTATAGGCTGTTATAGGCTGATAGACTGATACAGTCTGAACTGATGGTTATAGGCTGTTATAGGCTGATAGACTGATACAGTCTGAACTGATGGTTATAGGCTGTTATAGGCTGATAGACTGATACAGTCTGAACTGATGGTTATAGGCTGATAGACTGATACAGTCTGAACTGATGGTTATAGGCTGTTATAGGTTGATAGACTGATACAGTCTGAACTGATGGTTATAGGCTCTTACAGGCTGATAGACTGATACAGTCTGAACTGATGGTTATAGGCTATTATAGGCTGATTGAAACTGACACAGTCTGAACTAATGTTTATATGGTTATAAGGTGTTATAGGCTGATAGAGACTGGTACATTCTGAACTAATGGTTATAGACTGATATTGACTGTCACAGCCCGATTCAGAAAGTTACAGGCTATAATAGGCTGAGATAGACTGCCTTATCTGTCCTATCTAGATGGTTATAGGCTGATATATGCTGATAGAATCTGTTACAGCCTGAACTAATGATTAAAGACTGTGATATACTGTTGCAGTCTGATCTAGATGGTTAGAGGCTATGATAGGCTGAAGTAGATATTCATAGACTGATCAAGATGGTTAAAGACTGTTTCAGGCTGATATAGAATGCCATAGCCTGATCTAGGTGTATTTTGTAGTTTGATATAATGTTATAAGCTGGGACAGACTGATACAGATGGTTATATGCTGTTATAAATATATACATAGGTTTACACAATGATTTAGACTGATATAGACATATAAGGCTAATGAAGACTTTTATACTGATGTAGGCTGGTACTGACGCATATTATAACAAGAGGGCCATGATGGCCCTTAATCGCTCATCTGATGACACAGGCTTTAAGAAGGCTCAAATCTGACATTAAGTAATTAAGAGTTATTTACTTTAGCAATCTTTGGTGAAGATTGGACCATTAGTGTGGCCACTGGGTTGATAACATTTTCTAGAATTTTACCAAGTAACCTACTGAATCCTCATGACTCACTTCAAAACATATGTAAGATTTCATACTGGCAAACATGATGGTCAAGTTTGGTGAAGACTGGGCCATCAATGTAGCCTCTTAAGTGTTTTCACAAGCTTTTTCTAAAATTTAACCTAGTGACCTACTTTATGACCCCAAGAGACCCAATAGCGAACTCATCCAAGATTTCATGTAGACAAACATTCTGACAAAGTTTAATGAAGATTGGCCTATAAATAGGACCTGTAGTGTGTTTACAAGCTTTTTCTAAGATTTGACCTTGTGACCTACTTTTTGACCCCACGTGACCCAGTTACGAACTCATTCGAGATTTCATGCAAACAAACAATCTGACCAAGTTTGGTGAAGATTGGGCTATAAATGTGGCCTCTAGTGTGTTCACAAGCTTTTTCTAAGATTTGACCTAGTGACCTACTTTTTGACCCCACGTGACCCAGTTACGAACTCATCCGAGATTTCATGCAAACAAACATTCTGACCAAGTTTGGTGAAGATTGGGCTATAAATGTTACCTCTAGTGTGTTCACAAGCTTTTTCTAAGATTTGACCTAGTGACCTACTTTTTGACCCCACGTGACCCATTTACGAACTCATCTAAGATTTCATGCAGACAAACATTCTGACCAAGTGTGGTGAAGATGGGGCTATAAATGTGGCCTTAGTGTGTTCACAAGCTTTTTCTAAGATTTGACCTAGTGACCTACATTTTGACCCCACGTGACCCAGTTACGAACTCATCCAAGATTTCATGCAGACAAACATTCTGACCAAGTTTGGTGAAGATTTGGCTATAAATGTGCCCTCTTGTGTGTTCACAAGCTTTTTCTAAGATTTGACCTAGTGACCTACTTTTTGACCCCACGTGACCCAGTTACGAACTCATCCAAGATTTCATGCAGACAAACATTCTGACCAAGTTTGGTGAAGATTGGGCTGTAAATGTGGCCTCTAGTGTGTTCACAAGCTTTTTCTAAGATTTGACCTAGTGACCTACTTTTTGACCCCACGTGACCCTGTTACGAACTCTTCCAAGATTTCATGTAGACAAACATTCTGACCAAGTTTGGTGAAGATTGGGCTATAAATGTGGTCTCTAGTGTGTTCACAAGTTTTTCCTAAAATTTGACCTCGTGACCTACTTTTTGACCCCAGGTGACCCAATAATGAACTCATCCAAGATTTCATGCAGACAAACATTCTGACCAAGTTTGATGAAGATTGGATAAAAATTGTGGCCTCTAGTGTGTTCACAAGGTAAATGTTGACGACGGACGACGAACGACGGACGAAGCGGTATCACAAAAGCTCCCCTTGAGCACGTTGTGCTCAGGTGAGCTAAAAATGTGGGCAGTTCGGCTGGTACATTGTATACATGATGTGATATGCAATGGAAAATCCTTATTGAATAATTCAATAAAAAACAAAACAATACTGTGACACTGCATACACCTGCTCTTGTGCACATGCTTTGATGTCTCCCAGAATAGCATGTTAATTCTTAACTGGTTTCCATATCATTCCATGTACACATTCATTATAGAAATTCCAAGGTCAAAATTCAATTTTGTCAGTATTGAATTTTCCAATTTATATTTTCAAACTGTTAATTTTTTTTATATAAATCTGTGTGTTCACTTATACTGACTGGAATTTTAAAAGGAAACATGCTTTTTTGTTATAGGTCATAGTATGATGGCAGTTATAGGCACTAGACAGATATAGGCTGATTTGTACTGTTATAGTCTGTTATTGACTGATAGTTGAGAGTAAATATTTTTAAAGTAATATTTCCAGTGATTATCAATTAAATGTGCTGGCAGTCTGCCAACTCTACCGGGTCAATGCCAGTAAGTACAGGCAGCAAAAAGGATATTAGCTTATTTAATGTGATTACTTGCACAAAAGTGGATTAAAAAATATTACATCTGAAAAAACCCAATTTGCTCTCAGCAATATACCCACATATTTATTTGATCAAATCAGCTCCACTGTGCCCAATTTCAGTTTCTTCGCAGTCTTACATACTAGAATTTATCTGACATAAAAGTAAGTCATTAACATGAAAAGAGGTATTGTCTAACTTCAGCACCATCATAGATGTAATTGAAATTAAAAGTTTTTTTTTTTTTTTTTAGAGAAATCAATTTGATGAAGAAAACATATAATCACACTTTCAAGGCACTCTAAATTACAGGAAGTCTATTATAAGCAAGAGCTCCATATACCAGTGTCTTACCTTAGTTTCAGCAGCATCTGACATGTGGGGAAGCATCTTGTCACTGTAATAGAGATAACAGTTCATTGTTAAGTGATTTAGAAAAGCAGATGTATTTTGATGACACAGATGCTCCCTTCCCTTGAAATATCAAGTCATAATAGCAAACGCCATAACTATATCAACTTAAGTGAACTGTAGCAAACCTCAAACTTGGTCTATATTCCACTATCATATAGTTACAAAAAACATACATTAATCAAATATACTGAGGCATTTTACATTTTTTGATTGGGACACAAAATTCTATGGACAGATAGGTAAATTCTTTATGTCCCTTTACTATTCTTAAAATAGCAGGTTCATAATAAACCAAATTTATATTTACATGCATACTTAACTATCATATTTGTAAATCACCAAGAGATAAGTAGATTAATACATACTACATGAATCCATACTGTCTGACCTGGTAAATTATATCATTGTACATTACATGTAGGTATGCAGATGGATACATACTGGATAAACTCATATCTGTCTTACTTGGTACATTACACTTTTGTACATTACACAATTATATAGATACATACTGGATAAACCCATATCTGTCTTACTTAGTATATTACACTATTGTACATTACACAATTATATAGATACATACTGGATAAACCCATATCTGTCTTACTTGGTATATTACACTGTTGTACATTACACAATTATATAGATACATACTGGATAAACTCATATCTGTCTAACCTGGTTCATTACACTATTGTACATTTTATACACAGATGTATGTAGGTAACAAACTGGATGAACACATATCTGTCTATCCTGGTGCATTATACTATTGTACATTACACTAACTTATTCAGATGGCTAAATACTGGATGAACATATATCTGTCTAAGCTGGTTCATTACACTATTGTACATTAATTACACTAAGTTATACATATGGCTACATACTGGATGAACATGTATCTGTCTAAGCTGGTACATTACACTATTGTACATTACACTAAGTTATTCAGATGGCTACATACTGGATGAACATATATCTGTCTAAGCTGGTACATTACACTATTGTATAATACACACTAAGTTATGTTGATGGCTACATGTGGGATGAACATATATCTGTCTAAGCTGGTACATTACACTATTGTACATTACACTTAGTTATTTAGATGGCTACATACATCTGTCTAAGCTGGTTCATTACACTATTATACATTACACACAAAGTTATGTAGATGGCTACATACAGAATGAACTCATGTTAGACCTGGTGTATAACATTAATGAACATTACACCTAAAGTATTGTAGATACATAGGGGATAAACCCGTACCTGTCTGACTTTGTACATTACATTATTGATAATTACACTAAAAGTTTTGTATACAGATACATACATAAGGAATCCAAATCTGTCTAACCAGGTAAATTGCATCATTGTACATTACACACAAAGTTATGCGTAGAAAGATACATACTGTATGAACCCATATCTGTCTGTGACCTGATAAACTTTAAATTCAGGGTCCTCCCAGGGGTCAATCTTGGCCCCTTCTTCCCGACCCTGAAACAAGACAACAAGTACACTCAATATATGCATGTTGTATAACCAAAAAACAACTTTAACGCACAAATGAAATTTGTGTTAGCTTAATACACACAAATGTTTGACAACAATAAAAAATATAAAAAAAGAAAGGATAAAAGCAGAAAGCACATTTAACTTTATAACTCGGCAATATGTGGTACAGTGATATGTGGTTTAAAAATAATGTTTCAGACGTGTATAAGTGCACATCATTTAACAACTAGGACCAACAAGGATTCAACTGTTATTGTTTTGTTCAGTCTGCTGTGACATATACACCTTGTTTTGTATGATTTTAATTGTTTCAAGAATGTCAGTATGTCTTTTAACTTAAAAGAGTTATCGGTTCTTTTGTACAGTGCTTATAGCATGAAAACGCTGTTTGTTTTGTTTTTGAAATACATTGCTGCGACCAAATATTTCATTATAACAAAGTTCAGACATTTTGGTAGAGAAAGACCCTAGACAAATGTCTGGGTAGAACCACCGGTACATGGCAGGTCAGCTGGAAGAACTCTGCACATTAAGTCCTTTGCCCTGAAAGGGACTCAAACCCATGCAGCAAGCTAAGCAGTCAGTGGCTCTACCACTAGACCCAAGCGTCCCCTTATAATGGTGTATTCTAAGGTTGAGGTAAATCCTCTGTATAATAAACAAATTATGTTTAGGACAAGCAAAATAAACAAATGGGGATAATGAAAAAATTAAAAAGACAAGACCTATAGTTCTGCATACTGAATCTTCACACAGGATATTTGTATTCTAAGAATGAATGGATGTGACATGAAGTTAAAAAAAAATCGTTTAAACTTTAAGACCAAGACTGATGACACCATGTGTAGAGCATAAATGTTTACCTTGTCATATTTTGCAACTATCTCCTCTCTCTCCCTGGCTGCCCTCTGTAGCTCCTCATACTCATCCAGACTCAGGGCATCTGAAACATATCATACATACCACTGTAAATACATGTTTATATCACATAATTTGGCATTATTTAATGGAATGACACCCATTGGCAATTTTCGATTAACTACTTGTTAGTTTTCAAGTCGCAAATGTTTGCTTATGTAACATCATTTCTTGCTATGATGTTGCTTACTGTACCAAAATTCATATTTTGTAAATTTTAATAGAAAGCTATATTTTACACACAAAAAAGCCGATTCATTTGTATGATGGTAAACAGAATCCACATGAAATATTGACCTATGTTGTTTTAGTATTCCATCAATTTTATAAGAAATTACAGTGAAAAATGACCAGAATGGTTGGATTTTGTACCCTAATGTTAGAAAAAGACACCCATTGACTTAAAAGTTCATATAATCATTTGAACGGATAATAAGCAATAGTAGAAACAGTCTATACAAAATTTCTGTGGATATATAAAATGCTTTCTCACTTCATGTGTTGCAAATGAATAAAAGTGTAAACTGCTTGAAACACTTTGTGTATCTGTTATGTTGATTCATAAAGATTGATAAAGTGGCTGATGGACATTGATGCTTTATGAATCGAAGAGATAAGATTTTGGTATGTGTATAAACATTAAATGTGGCTTATTATACCACATTTGCTTTTCTACATGTTACTTGTTGGGAAGTTTCAAATCTTATTAAAATTAGTAATAAGAATTTCACACAATGATGACCACACTCTGTTCTTGGTTTCTACTAAGGCCTAGTCAAGTACAGATTCCAGATATGATTTGTGTACAAACAATTCTACTGTGTGAGGTATCAAATAACAATTGTAACAAAGGTTTTCTTACAAAGTCACAAAGAGACTGCTTTATATACAATAACTTGACTCAGAATAACAATAAAACACGAGACCAGTTAGACAAAGTAAACAAATCTTTTTCAAACATATTAATAGGTTTACAGAATAATTTATTGAAAGTTCAACATAAAATTTCAAAATGTTTAATAATAATACAACGCAACAACATCCCCCACAAAATGAACATATTTATACATGTGCTTATCATTAATGTATGCAGACTACTACATTAGGCTTCTGCCAGTCATTGATATTTCCTATTCTGCAGTAAAGAAACCATAAAATAACTACCAAGAAGGAAACCATACACAGGTCTTTTGACAGTTACAATATGGCAAGTCACCTTATGCTAAAAGTACATGCAAGAACTTAGTCAAACCAAGGAACATGGCAGGAAATTGGAATAGGCTATGCATAAAACCTGGTTAAATAACCATTAGCTTACTACAATTATTGATAGCATATATTAAATGCTTAATTTTTGGCAAACAACTAAATGGAACCAAAACTAGACAAACATATACATATATTGTCAGACTCAGCAGCAAATACTGCATATTCTGAATGAACAGCCACCAGATGGCGGATCTGTACCTACATTATTTGCTTA
Organism: Sinonovacula constricta; assembly: GCA_007844125.1. Classification (NCBI taxonomy): domain Eukaryota; kingdom Metazoa; phylum Mollusca; class Bivalvia; order Cardiida; family Solecurtidae; genus Sinonovacula; species Sinonovacula constricta. The sequence continues at coordinate 56,545,714 of CM017556.1, read as the reverse complement.
AGCCCTATAAATACATACTTAGCAAGAAATAGGCATGTCATCATGTTATCTCATAGCTTGTATAGAGTGCATTCATAATGTTCTGTTACTAATTCATGAACTTGTAAGCACATTTAAGAATTAATTATAGGTTAGGAAGGTAAGGAACACATGAAGCAGGCTGTTATTCAACCCATGGTTTGCTACATTATTATTAACTCATAGCAACTATTGGATATTTTCCTTTAAAAACAGCATGTAAAGGTCACATAACATTGGACAAGTCACAAATCATTAGGCAAGTGACTGATCACCATATAATATGGATCCTGATCAGACAGTTCCCAGAAGGGAGGTGATTAGTCTGGATCTACACAATTTACCTAAGCTGTATCAGCGCAAACTAAGCATGCTCCTGTCCACTTGTACAAACGCCAGCATACATGTACATCCATCTAACCACTACCCTACATCTGGTTTATCAACGCATGCGACCTCATTAACATTTATTGATGTTTGTGCTGCAAATATTTACATTCAAATAGCTTCAGACCTGTGACATGTGATGGAAGATACCATCCAATGACAGCTAGTGTGTACCTAGCTACTGCTTATTTAGTGCAGCATGACAAATTTAGATTTGTTTTTGGGTGTTTAACTACTAGTTTTAAAAATATGTTTGAAAAAAAGGTATAAACAATGTGACCAATTCTGCAACTAAACCATGTTCTATGTTATTGCATTATTAGACACATGTATAGCCACTTCATTTATCATCAATCACCATAACTTGTTTCTTTGTTATACCGGTACTTCAGTTTAAAGGTGGTAGATGACAAATTTGCATTGTATAAAATACATTTAACAAAACATTATACCTATTTTGGGGACTTTGGACATTATTTCTGTTTAAATTTGTGCTTTAGTCTAAATAAAAACAATTTAAAACACTACCTCAGTTTTAAGACAGTACAAATCGCATTAAGTGTTCATTCTTTCCAACTCCATTTTAAATAAGCCCAATTTGGACTTCTGCTAAAAATATCTCTCACCATCTGAGCAGATAACCCAGATGGTAATAAAACATGATTTAAAAGTAAGCGGTCACATGGCAACATTGAATTAATGATCCAAATCAAGTCTTGTAGTTATTTACCTGGATGAAAAGGTGACTAGACATTCTGCTAGAGACTTATCAGCAAATATTGTAGAGCCTGATTAGAGCTGACCTATCTGGACTAACACTATTTACATAAGCCTGATTAATCCTTGCTAATAAGCTGGCTAGCAGTATTTATACTTAACATTAAAGCTAAACATTGAAAATTTCATCTTGACAGGAGTGACACAATGATTTTTCTGATTTTCTTTTTTTATTTTGCTTCAATACATCAACACAATCAAAGTCGATTTAGCAACACCCGCTAATAATTGGTAGAGGAAGACCCCTGACAAATATCCGGGACAAACCACCAGCACAACGCAGGTCAGCTGAAAGATCTCCCTATATAGAAGTTCTTGCCAAGACCTGAACTCACACCTACTAGATGAGGGGCCATGGATATGCAAGTCTGTGTTTCTATCCATTTGGCCACAGGCTTTTTCAATTATTATTTTATATTTTGAGTTAATTATATCAGAGTTGATATCACAGGTTCAGACTGATATTGTCAATTTAACTACTGACAATGTAACCTTTATACACTTCCAATTGATGTTGCTCTTCTGATATTGTCTCTATTTTCATAAAATTTTTGCCAAAAGACAGAAAATTATGATTCTTTAAATTTCTAAGATATGCTTGTTGATGTCTTAAAAAATTGTGTACAGTTGACAATTTAACATCAAAAACAATGTTGTTTTAACTATGTATAAACTACATAGTTAGCAAATTTCACAACAACACATGCGAGACAACAAGGAATCATAAATGAATGGACAACAAGTAAATATATCTTAAGTTACTACAAAAGAAAACTTAAATCAATAATGATGAACAATTCTAGCTATAAAAAGAATAAAATGATTGTAATCAGATTAAAAATATCAATAAATTGCGGAAATAACCGTAGCATTTTGATGCTGTTAATTGTTTTGGGATTGGGATTTGCCGGCATTTTTGCCAATACTGTGCAGCAACATTTCTATCATTGTAGCACAGGGGCACTTATGAGGTGCCCAAGGACTGAACCCGGCCAGTCCATTGTACTGACGCCGATGAGTCAGGCATAATGCTGTCCCCTTAGACCTAAGCGTTAGGAGGGAAGCCGCTATTACCAACTTTAAAGTCTTTGGTTTGACCCGGCCGGGGTTTGAACCCGTGACCTCCCGATCCGCAAGCCAAAATTCTACCAATTGAGCTATTGCGGCTGGTATAATTGTTTTAGCAAAATGAAGCAATTATGATGATACTGGCGATATCAGCTTATTTATGGTGGAGGAAGACCCCAGACTAATGTCTGGGTAAAACCTCTGGCATTCAGAGAAGCTGGAAAAGCTCCCCACATTAAAGTTCTTTCTCCGACTGGGAAGCGAACCCAGCAGATGAGTGGCTGAGGAGTTACAAGTCAGTGACTGTAGGCGCTGGGCCATGGGCAATCCGCTCCTATAGCATTTTAAAATAGTTTTAGAATTTGTGCTGAATCAAATTAAATTAATGGTTAACAATGAGCTCATTCTAAATTACCAAATTACTAACTTACACCAAATATATAACGTCAACAGCAAAGGATGATATCCTTAATTTTATACACCAATTATTTTTATCAAGCTGTCTCTGAGTCATTTGGTTTATCATATTTTTATAGGAAATGGGTGGTGAGTAAAAGTGAATGCACAATAACTTCCTCCAGAAACTATACAAACTACTGACTCACCCTTTTCTATTGTACTATTGTTAAAATATATACTTAAGTGATATGGGCCAAAATCAAACATTGAATAAAAAATGGTCTGTCTCTTCTGAATACAATTATGTGTCCAACTAGGACTATTATTGCTTACTGCTACTGTTGAGGGTGTTAACAGACACATACTCGCAACTACATTTCATAAAAACTGTGAATTTCCCATGAACTGGATCACGATTTACTGGATACCTTCCTATGAACACCTAAATATCTTTTCTCTTTCCATTTGAATTATGATTGTTTTACTGAAAATAAGAGTCTAGACCACTTATACTTTTTAGGGAAGTAAACAATGTCCTTGTAAGGATCATAATTATCCCTTATCATGCTGCACTTAATGCTAACCCAAACAAAATCTTTAAAGGTTAACAGACATTTTGTTACACACTGCAGCAAAAAGTGGAGATTCCAGAGGGATATGGATGATCTGGATTTACACCATTTGCCTTACTTTGATCAGTTCATGCTTAGGCGGTTAGTGTTAAGGAGGACTGTTGTCCATATCATAATCATTAACCAATGTAAATATGGAATGTACAGGAGAGCTGGGGGCAGATTTTGCATTGTACTTTCTTTTTCCTTGTTGTTTTCTTAATGCAGTCTTTTAACATCACATACTCTATATCCCGCTGTCCCTGTTATATAATTGAAATATGAGCACTGATAATGTGAACCTTATCAATTGTGCTTATATCATGGATCACCCACTTTTGAGTATTAGCTGTGTAACTAACCAATGAGGACTACAATCAACACAGTGTTCACAACAATATACTCTGAAAGGAAGTGGTGTCCCAACATAATATCCTGCGTTCAACACCCTTGTTTTACCATATATCCTGTATCATGCTACATTTTCTAGTGACTAATATTAAAAGCTTAATCTTAGTGTATTGCTTAAATACATAGGTAAAAAGATGTACTGATAAAAGATAGCACAGCAAATAGTGTGAAACCTAATCAAGACTGCTGCCAGTGGAAACTGGCCGATCTAGATCAACATAATCTGCCAACAGTTGAGCAATTTATGTGTTGCTTGCAGTTATTTCCTCATTCAATAGGCTCTTGATTAGGATTTTATGACTGCTTGTTTTTGTGTGCATGTTGTTTGGGTAAATAGGTGTAATGAATATATCTAGCAAAAAAGGAAATCCAAATTCACTTTACTGTAGAGTCACTGCTTAGTTAACTAATATGATCACTTGAACCAGATGAAATACCAATTTTAGAGCTCCGACCTTATATTTTTATAACATAAGTCACTTAGATGCAAACTTCAATAATGGCATTGGGTTTCTCCTGGCTATAAATTGTTGTTTTTAAGTACATGTACTATGAAGCACCATAATTATGATTAAAAAGTATGGACATTGGTCGTGTCCAGCTAATTGGTGAATGAACACACCAGACAATGTCTTCACCGGTGCTTTGAACCACTGGTAAGCTGGAGGTCCTTCGCCCTGATTGGGACTCTCTTGTTTATGAGCAAATGTAGCAAGTTATGAGTTTTCATAGTTTTTATAGAAAGGGGAACAAAGTTAACTCTTAGACAGCTATTCTTGTATTTATAAGGCTAGTTTAAATTTAGGGATCTACATTATTTGCTGCTCAGTCTCTGTTTATAAGCATATCAACCCTGAAATGCAACATATATAATATTAAAGCAAAAATTCCTGAAAATTTAGCATGGATTTTTAACAAAATGTAGCAAGCAAAGGATTAAAACAAACAGATCATGTCCGCATACTCACCCATGTCGATAGTTCCTCCAGGAGGTTTCACATTGTGCTATATTCATCACGCCATATTCCTGAAAACTAAATACATGTACATGTTATGAATGATGTTAATAAGTGTGGGAGTCAGGTAAAACTACAACTGCTATCATTTACATGGGTGCTATATGGTTTACAGAAAAACACTATTATTACCACAATTAAAAAAAATCATTATCAACTGAACCTGGTCGCAAAATCATTAGAGCATCGGCTCCAGGAACGGGAGGCCCAGTGTTCGGTCCCGGACCGCGACACATCAGAGTCATAAAAAAAAGGTAGTTGTATGGCTCCCTTGCTGACGCTCAAGCAAATATAAGGGAAGTTTCACAATTGGTTGTCCCGGAGTCAGGATAATGTGAATAGGTGTGGTATCATGCCAGGTGTTCACGGCATGCTATACACAGTGAAGGCAGAACAATATCTGCTTCAAGTGGACACCTTCTCCAGATAACTGAAATACTCTTGGTGGAACGATAAACCCAATAAACAAACATAAACAATAAACAAACATAAACAAACAATTATTATCATTCATCAAATCAATATTTCAGATATTATTTGATTTCATCCTGGATACACAACCTGACCTTTGTAAAAAGGGAGTGGGGGGGTGGGGAATCAACTTATACATTTTGAGGGAAATTTAGTATTTTCTGGGATTTTGAAAACAGACAGCATTGGTCAATGAATGATAGTTTTTGATTCCAATTGCTGGGTGATTAAGTTGTCACTTTTCTGACAGAAAATGTTGATTCCTCTCCAGTACATTACTTGATTGTTCTTAAAATATTTATTTGCTGTTTGTTAAAATGTTGATAATTGTTAACTCAACCTCTGTCAATCTTACGGGAATAATGTTTACTTCATAAATTTCAGTCACAGTCTAAATGATGCTAATTGGTATTAAAAAATAGCTGAAGTAATTTAACATTTTATGAAATAAGCAACCGATAGCATAATTGTATTGGAATATAAACTATATTGTAGAAGATTTAGAGAAATGCAGACACAGTTGAGTTGCCGATGTGACTCGGAGCACAACGAATCAGCTGAGAATATAAAAAACGGACCTCATTATAATCATTACTTACAAGATTCTAATACGAAAGTGTAAAAGTAGGCCTACATGATTGGGGAAATGGGGACTAAGAAACAGTTTGGTAACAAGCCAAATGAAGTTTCATTGTGCGAACAGTAATCTTTTCTAGGAAATATTAAAGTGGAACCAAATATACCGTATTCATTCATGTAATCGGTAAAGACAATGACTTTCCTGAACCTTCTCAACGTGTCACCGTTTTCTCTGGGGTCCAGCGGACAGGTGAAAATAACTTGTCAATTAGTGGCTCTGAGAGATGAGAATAACGTGTCAAATAGTAACAATTAACAGTAACAGGTGATGAACAAACTTGTACCAATGATTGTGATTCTTAGTTACGTATGAATGGACCTTGAATTTTAAATCATTTTATTTTCATAGAAATATAATAAAAACAAATTTCTGTATAAATTTAAAATATTTCCATAAACATGTAATTTCACAAACTTGTTTTAAAAAACCCTAAGTTCATATATGTACATTTTGCTCTGATCAACCGTCCTGTTAATTTCATATGGAGTTTCGTTTTCTTGTCAGGCTGTATGGAGTTTAACATCGATATTTCCTGTCTATGAAATGCAACTTCAAAGAGATTGTCGGCTTGTATCAAAGCAGCATTGTTTTATCGGCTCTGCTATGAAATCCTTTGATCTGCTTGGTAGTGTGCATGAGACATTTTAGCTGGGTGAAATTGTTTGATGATGCAAACATTCAGAAATATGATACAAGAGATAAAACTAGGAAGTACCCGGTAATTTATAAATTATGGAATACGGAATATGTTCACGTTGGTTAGTGTTTTTATATTATAATGCATTTCTAAACAAAATGTTTGAACTAAATTAGATAGCTACTGTAAAAGCATAGAAAGGCGCTATCTCGTTCATATCGTCCGGCAACCTCCTATTTAGAGAGTTCATCTAGTTATATCACGAAGTAAATGCATGGCATCCCAAAAAATTAGCAGAATCGTTCTAGAAAAAATGTACCAAGGTCTTACACCTTTAGAATAGCCACACCCACAACTCCTTAACGATAAAATCAGGTAAAAAAGTGTGGCGATTACATGAGTGAATACGGTATTTGTCTTTCTCTATGGATAATATGCTCTCAAAGCCTTTTAGAATAAAACCATTGTTTGGATCCCAAGTACAAAGAGTGTGGTAAGGATAGGCAAAGAGACGAGTACAACAGCATAACGCTGTTCTGGAAATGCATTTCAAAACACATTAAATGATTAATCCCTTGTGTGTATTGAAAGACAGTGATATCATGATAACTCAACAACAGGGTGATGTTCTCACCGGACAATCTACCTGAGGGCGGCATATATGGTTAGGATAAAGGCAGCGGGATGCATTATAAATCCCGCTATTCCACTCTAGATATAACACTATACCACCTCGACTTATGGCCAGGTGGAAGTAAAATCCGACCATTTAGACCCATAAAATCTACTCTGGCTTATAAGCGATAATCGTTGACCGACAGACTTCAAGGCCAGTTAAGGTAAATTATTGGCAGTCGATAATGATGGCACGTCTGGTCATTGCATACCCGCTTACAACAAAACAATGTAAAAACTGTATGCCAGGTCACTAGACTCCACCAACAAGACCAGCCCCACACTTTGAAAATGAAATTTTAAGGAAAAATCCCTGCCTTATAAGTGAGAAAAAATGGCATGTGTTTGTTTTTTGTTAAATTGTACAGACACAATTTTGGTCATATTAGAGACCTCCAGCTACTTTTTGGCAGAGGTGGACCCCAGACTTTCATCTTGGAAGAACCACCGGCATACCACAGGTTAGCTGGAAAAACTTCCCACATTAAAGTTCTTGCCCCTACCCGGACTCAAAACATGTGGGGCTGAGGAATTATAAGTCATAGGTGTTTAGTACTGTGTATACTGGTTGGCATTTATGACCTGAAACAGTCGGGTTGCTCAGCAGGTACAATGGCTGGTGGAAAAATGAGGAACCAGCAATAGCTAGCCGGAAATTTTTAAAGAGTATGTAAGTTCAGGCAATAGCTAGCTGGAGCATTTTTAAGAGTATGTAATTACTGAAATTTCAGAAGCCATGTCTTTTGGCAATTTTGTTGAGCCCACTTTGATAATTATGAGCAACTGATGCAATTCTAAAATGCCAGCATTAGCATTGATTGATATTCTAAAAGTGTTTTCCAAATATTGAAATAAAACCACTTCAAGGCGAAACTGTTTTGATCAATGAGATGACATTAGTAAACCAACTGGTACTGAGTTAGAGGGATTGGTTTCAAAGTTTAAAAATCACCTTTACCTACTATCTCAGTTCCTATAATAGCCCTATCTATTTTATTTTCAACAAAACGTGTGTGTTTAATTCAACAAAATGTCAGTTCATTGAGCATGTGTGCATGGCCGTCAAAAGAGTGCCGCTGTCATACCGCACAGTAGCGAAATTATTGCGAGTTTCATCCGACAGGGTTTGAAACAAAAACAATCTGGTAGAATACTCTCGTATATTACCGTTATGCTTGAAACTATCCAGTGTAGAATTTATCAACACGAAAGAATATCCAAAAAACAAAACTATCCACTCACATGCGAGTTAAAACACCGTGTCAATCATTTGTAAAATACCTTGGAAGTAAGTTTTAAAGCCTTTCTCTATTTTTTTCAGTAAAAGTCACGTGACGTCATAATTCTTAATTATAAACACCCATTTCCGAAATTGAAGCCAATGCCTTTCGAAGGGCACAGATTCAGATACAATAAAAAATTAAGTACTTGCACAATGTTTTGCACTATCTTAAAATAAATGAAATGATAAATAATAACTAAATTGTGTGTTATTCGAAACTAAACCTCGATTTGTTATGGTAAATTCTGCGGCACCAAGATTTAACGAATGACCGCCCTTGTCCGGAAATGCGACTTTCTATTCTCTCTCTCTCTCTCTCTCTCTCTCTCTCTCTCTCTCTCTCTCTCTCTCTCTCTCTCTCTCTCTCTCTCTCTCTCTAAATTCCAGTTTAAAGTTTCGTTGAAGGTAAATTGGTGATTTTTATTCTTTGTTTATACTTCATAATTGTTTTGTAATCCACCACATTTATTTTACTTACTTCAAACAGTTCTACGGAGTCTGGATCGCGTCAATAAAATAGCTAAAATATACATTATGAGTAAGTACGTAAGTATGTCCTTTACTGGCAGATCTATGATGAACTCGGTGAATCGGAAGTAATTTTTCGTTCAAATGTCTATTGCGAAATAAGTACGTTTGGCTATTCCTTTCCATGAATATTGCATGTCAAACAACGTGTTACTAAGTAAAAAAAACTAAATATAAATTCACGGAGACGAAGGCAATAAAATTGTACGGTATACATTTAGACAGGGGCAATGCTGTATGCTAAGATTTACCCATCCCAAAATCAAGTCTAGTTGTAATGTCTTTGAAAGGAAAATGATCATGACGCGTAACAGCATGGAAATATATTTATAAGCACATATAACCAAATCTGGCGTTACAATAGCACCAGATCTGTAACTATATCTAAATGACAATCCAATTACTGAGAAAATGTCGCAGACTAACTTTAATAATGAGTTACATAATCGGCAAAATTTGTAGGAATACCTTTCTTAGTGTAACGCAGGCCGGCGCTCTGCAAAGGTCACCCATCCATCCACCAGCCATTGTAACCGTTGCTTAACAGCGCAACTTTGGAAGACGCTTAAACCAGGTCGCTAAGAAGTAAACCCAACAGGGAGGCAGGTTTGAAATGCTTATATTTCTACCTCTTTCTATATTTCTACCTTTCCCCCTAGAAATAGTCTGAAAAATTAAAACACAGTGGTGAGTTTAATACAGCACACATTTCCAGATTTCGGCCTGCATTAGCTTCTGCCTTCAAAGATGGTTGCCTTAAACTGTCTCATCAGGGTCTATGACATCACATGGAAACTATCTGACCAGGCCGGCGCTCTCCAAAGGACACCCATCCTATCCATTCACCAGCCAGGGTAACCGTTGCTTAACCGCGCAGCTTTGGCAGACGCTTAAACCTTGTCGCTAAACAGTCAACCTAGCAGCGAGGCTGGTATGAAAGGTGTGTGGTCAAAAAGCCCGATCCTGAAAGGTGTTGGGTCAAAAAGACCCAAATCCAAAACGGCCCGAACCAATAAGGCATACTTTGTAAGGGTCCCGGCACTGCCCACAAATATGTGGTCAAAAAAGCCCATATGTGTCTTGTGGTACGTGCATGTATATTGTTGGTTTGTTCAAGTAGCAGATTGATCGTTGTTGTACATTAGTATATATAAATTTATATTATTTGTAATATTTCCTTAATATTAAGTTGCTTTATCTTTATAATAACACGAACATGTGTATGATCTAAGTTATTTTATATACAGTATAGCTTTGAAGGAACATCCTTACAACGCGAAGGATAGAGTAATCCACTCCATGTTTCTCTGAAGTGGCCTTGAGGCTAAAAATGGAGTAGCTTAGCGTGGAAATGGAGTGAGTGAACTCAATTCGCGTATGGAGTAAAATCAAGTCACTTCGCGGGAGTAGGCCTAATATTGAGTTACTTCGCGCCAATTTGCAGTCAGAACTGGGAAAGGTAAAAACTGACAAATTACTTTTTGACATAATCCCTTCAAGTTTTTCAACAAAGGCTGGCATTATTCCTCCTGGCACATTTTAAGGGGTGTAATGTAACGGCTATGCATGTTGTTGTTGTTGTTGTTGGTTTTAATTTATAAGCAATGTTTTAAAACTTGACTCATTTTGTCTTATTGTTTTTATATCTAAAAGCAGTGATAACATGTATTTCACATTTATTATTTTCATTTGTTTGTCTGAGGTTTTTCGATTGACATGCCTTTGGTTCTGATGATGAACATTTTAATAATGTGGTGGTGATAATAGTTATGATGGTCGTCGTGGTGTCGGTAGTAGTTGTGTAGTAGTAGTGGTGGGGTGGGGGTGGTTGGGTGGTGGTGCTGATGATAATAGTATAATAGTATTTGACATTTTACATAGCCTTGTTAAAAGATTAAAAAGTGCAATGATAAATGTTGTTAACTTATTTATGTGTGTTTCGCATTTTCTAATTTATAAATGACGAAGACAATAATTACATGAGTTTCCGTGAAGCCGTATTGCCGCACCCGTGTAGGATGCCGTCACGAAATATCGATTAATTAATCGAATAAATGAATGGTACAATAAAACAAATGTTCTTGCTTATGTTTTATTGTTTCTGATATTGTTACTGCTGCTGGTGTTACTGCGTTGCTGGTGACGCTCATGCTGATATTGTGTCTGGTGGTGGTGGTGGTGGTGGTGGTGGTGGTTGCGGTGGTGGTGGTGGTGCTGCTGCTGCTTCTGATCATAAGGAAAATGACGACAATGTGTTATTGGTGTTAATGATGTTTAAGATGATAGTTGAGATGATGATGATGAGGAGATTCTGCTGCGGCCCTTGGTTCTGATAATGATGAGTATTTTGATGATGATGTGATGGTAGTGATAATGGTTGTGATGGTGGTAGTAGTGGTGGTGTGGTATAAGTGATAGTCGTGGTTGAGTGACGGTGATGATGGTGATTATGACGACAATGTGCTATTGGTGTTAATGATAACGATTATTATGACGTTGGTGGTTGGTGGTAGTAGTGGTTGTGATGATGATGATGATGATGATGATGATGATGATTAACCTATCTGGGTTTGTTTTTTTGTCATCACATTTAAATTAAAAATTTCCGGCCTAAAAGTTGCTGCTAATCGGCAGGAGTAAAGGTGCCTTCTTAAAGATACCGATGTTAAGTTGCATTTATGTTATGTTAAGTTGATGGTATTTAGTGTTTCGATTTACACATCGCAGCATAGTATATATACTTAAAAACATACATACTAACTTGTTTCTAGTGTTTATTGTTCACACGGGGATCTTCAGTAATTCGGGCTAAATAGTGTTACGGGGTGTAAATCGAAACACCAAATAGCGTAACTTAACATAACATATATGCAAATTAACATCGGTAACACTGCCACATTTTAACATATCGATCGACGATAGTGTTATGTGTTGTGTAGGACAAAAGCCCAACCCCCTACCCCCTCCGGACAAAAGCCCCCCTCGTTAAAAAATGATTTGGTGGACAAAAGCTACCCCTCACCCACTCAATTTTTTCAGGTAGGAAAAAAGTCCCCTCAATATTTTCTAAATGTAGAAAAAAACACCCCCAACGATTTTAATTGAAGGACAAAAGCCCCCCCCCCCCCCCGCTTAATTATAAAATTACCTAAGACAGTTGTTGATAATCCCTAATTACTTAATGTAAAACGCTTCTTTCTACTCCTAGTTCTACCAAATGCAGGTATTTCAACTATGAGATGTATAGTTAGGTGTTGAATTTATTACAACTAATTTTTTGTACAGTTATAAGCACGTTTTTTAAATGGGGGGGGGGGGGTGCTTACCACTTATACATCTCAACCAACTCAAATCATAAAATCCAAAGGTTCATTCTTTCTTCACTATTCTTAAAAATTAAGAAGTTATGGATCTATTATTATTGCCAAGATAACTAGCACCTAGTATTTATCGGGTTTATAATTTACCGTATAGTATGTCATTATGGTAAATATTAATGTTGGGATTCTTATTCCCCATTGGTAGCTATGCGAAGTTTTATTCTGCTTAAACTTAGTGTCGACCCTTTTTTATAATATATACTTTAATGAAAATATCAGCTTCTATTAGACATAATCTTTCATAGGAGGATATGTGGTGTATGTGCGCCAGACATTCATTTCTTAGCAAAATTGTTTGCCATTTCAGCACCTGATATTCACCCATGACCTCGGATATAGACAATTTTATAATAGCGCATAAAATGCCTTTAATCTATAATTTCCCTCATCAAATTCTTGTCTGTTGTTGCCGTTAACAGTATTTAGAGCTTAAAGTGAGCTAAGCGAGTCAGTATACAGATCTATTGTCTTATTTGTAAACTTGTTTTATTTATCCATGCAAGGTATTCATTAATTGCAATAAGTTTAGAGGTATATATAGAGTGACTGTCCTCTAATTTGATGTTTGCTGAGTTAAAAATCATATTATTTTCAACTGGTATCCAACACCTGATATAAGGATAAGGAATATGTTTGTTCTTTTAGTCCTGTAATACTTCTACTATTATGTACAAAATAATGACACACAACTGCTTTCTAAATATACCCTAAACTACAGCAACCCAGTCTCGCACACTGAAATGTGTTGTATGACCACTGGCGAGAATGTGGAAACTGCCAGAGAGACCTCCCGTGTCGATTGTCGTAATCCGTTGCACGTGGCAATATGCCCCAATACCAAACGTTATGTAACATCCGTGCGACGATCTTTTACACTTTTACACTCTTATCGGGACATTACTCCCGTTCCAGCTACTTTCGTCCACTAAATATATTTGCATCGCATTAACACTACTTTTTCAAGTTTAGATAATTTAGATAAGCTTTCAAAGACACCACAGTCCTACATGCTTATGCTTATTATCCCAAACATTACTTTATTATTTCGCTGTAATATTAAGAAAGCATGTTTAGGGCAAAACATTCTAACAGAGCTATTTTAAGACCTTTTAAAGTAAAATGTATTTATTTTGGAGACGATGTCACTTTGAAGAAGAACAGTGCTGCCTCCACTGTGTGTAGCATGTCGTGAACACATGACATGATACCACAGCCAGTCGTATTATCCTGACACCGGGTCAATCTTTCGTGGAACAACCTTTATATTAGATTGAGCGTTTTCAAGGGAGCAATACCACTACTTTGTTCAAGCCCCAGAAACACATTGTATAAATCATATTTAGTGAAGATGTAGTGATGTTTATTTGTATTTCGTGCACTTCGACATTGTACTACAAAAGCTGCTGTTGCAGCGGCCAATACTTCACCAACCTCAACCACATCTGCTATTACAACTATTAAATACTACAACAATTACTACAATTACTACTACTACTACTACTACTACTACTACTACTACTACTACTACTACTACTACTACTACTACTACTACTACTACTACTACTACGACTACTACTTCTACTACTATTACTACTACCACCACTACTACAACTGCAATTACTACTACTGCTGCTTCTACTACTTCTACTACCACTACAACAAATACTACTTTTACTATTTCTTCTATTACAACTACTACTACTGCTACTACCGCTACTATTACTATTACTACTACAACTTCTACTACAACTACTACTACTACTACTACTACTACTGCTGTTACTACTACCACAACCTCTATTTCTACAACAACAACTACTACTACTACTGCAACTACTACCAAAACCATTACTACTTCTACTGCTACTACTACTATTACTACTACAACTACTACTACTACCACTACTACTACAAATACTAGTACTACTACTGCTGCTTCTACTACTACTACTACTACCACTACTACAAACTCTACTTTTACTGTTACTTCTATTACAACCACTACTACTCCTACTACCGCTACTATTACTATTACTACTACTACTACAACTAATACTACTACTACTGCTGTTACTACTACTACTACATTGACTAGAATAGCAACAACAACTACTGCTGCTGCTGTTGCTTCTAACACTACTATTTCAACAACAACAACTACAACTACTACTACTGCTACTGTTACTACTACTGCAACAACAACTACTACTACAAGTTCTACTACTACCACAAGTATTACTACTACTACTACTTCTTCTTCAAACTAACAACAACAACTATCACTACTACTACTATTATTATAACTACTACTATTACTACTACTACTTCTACTTTTATTTTAAATCTCAACTAAATATAATTAAAACAAGCCTCACTACATTAATGGCAAGTCACTTCATATTACTCATAGAAACGCGTAGTTGAGTTGTGTAATCTTACGAACTAATGAACTAATAAGTATTCTAATCTTAGGAAAGAATGAGTATTCTAATCTAAGGAAAGAATGGGTATTCTAATATTCTGGACGAATAAGCATTCCAATCTTATGGACTAATAAGTATATTTATCTTATGGACGAATGAGTATTCTAATCTTATGGACGAATGGGTATTCTAATCTTGTGGACGAATGAGTATTCCAATCTAATGGACTAATGAGTATTCCAATCTAATGGACTAATGAGTATTCCAATCTAATGGACTAATGAGTATTCTCATTATATGGACTAATGAGTATTCTAATCTAATGGACTAATGAGTATTCCAATCTAATGGACTAATGAGTATTCTCATTATATGGACTAATGAGTATTCCAATCTAATGGACTAATGAGTATTCTCATTATATGGACTAATGAGTATTCTAATCTTATGGACGAATGGGTATTCTAATCTTGTGGACGAATGAGTATTCCAATCTAATGGACGAATGAGTATTCCAATCTCATAGACTAATAAGTATTCTTATCTTATGGACGAATGAGTATTCTAATCTTGTGGACGAATGAGTATTCCAATCTAATGGACTAATGAGTATTCCAATCTAATGGACTAATGAGTATTCCAATCTAATGGACTAATGAGTATTCTCATTATATGGACTAATGAGTATTCCAATCTAATGGACTAATGAGTATTCTCATTATATGGACTAATGAGTATTCCAATCTAATTAACTTATGAGTACTTCAACCTCAACCTTATGGATGAATGAGTATTTCATTCTCATAGACTAATGAGTATTCTAATCATATGGACTAATGGGTATTCTAATCTTATGGACGAATGAGTATTCCAATCTTTTGGACGAATGAGTATTCTAATCTTATGGACTAATGAGTATTTCAATCTTATGAACTTATGAGTATTTTAATCATATGGACGAATGAGTATTTTAATCTTATGGATGAATTATAATATAATCTTATGGACGAATGAGTATTCCAATCTTATGGACGAATAAGCAATCCAATCTTACGGACTAATGAGCATTCTTATCTTATGGATGAATGAGTATTCTAATCTTATGGACGAATGAGTATTTCAATCTCATAGACTAATGAGTATTCTAATCTTATGGATGAATGAGCATTCTAATCTTATGGACGAATGAGTATTCTTATCATATAGACTTATGAGCATTCTAATCATATTAGAATACTCATTCGTCCATGAAACAAGGATCATCTAATTCCTTAACATTTTTATGTCATAGAATTCAGGCTTATCTTGATTAGGATTATCAATATTTACCAGTGATAACTTTTTTATGTACAAGACAGTTAAGTATAAACATATTGCCATCATTGTCATAATATTGTGATTTAAACTGAAAATCCAAATTTTTGTCAATGAAAATTGCAACTCCTCTTATAAAGCTACTGCCATTATTGAAATATACTTCAAAACCAAAATCTGTATAGATCTGCCTAATTAGCATTCTAATCGTATGGACTAATTAGTGTTCCAATCTTATGGACTAATGAGTATTCTAATCTTATGAATTTATGAGTATTCCAATCTTGTGGACGAATGAGTATTCCAATCTTATGGACGAATGAGTATTCTAATCTTATGAACTGATGAGTATTTCACTCTTGTGGACTAATGAGTATTCCAATCTTTTGGACGAATGAGTATTCCAATCTTTTGGACGAATGAGTATTCCAATCTTTTGGACGAATGAGTATTCCAATCTTATGGACGAATGAGTATTCTAATCTTATGGACGAATGAGTATTGCAATCTTATGGACTAATGAGTATTCTAATCCTATGGACGAATGAGTATTCCAATCTTGTGGACGAATGAGAATTCCAATCTTATGGACGAATAAGTATTCTAATCTTATGGACGAATGAGTATTCTAATTATATGGACTAATGAGTATTCCAATCTTATGGACGAATGAGTCTTCTAATCTTGTGGACGAATGAGTATTCCAATCTTATGGACGAATGAGTATTCCAATCTTATGGACGAATGAGTATTCTTATCTTATGAATGAATGAGTATTCCAATCGTATGGACGAATGAGTATTCTAATCTTATGGACTAATGAGTATTCTTATCTTATGGACGAATGAGTATTCTTATCTTAGGGATGAATGAGTATTCTAATTATATGGACGAATGAGTATTCCAATCTTATGGACGAATGAGTATTCTAATCTTATGGACGAATGACTATTCCAATCTTATGGACGAATGAGTATTCCAATCTTATGGACGAATGAGTATTCTAATCTTATGGACTAATGAGTATTCTTATCTTATGGACGAATGAGTATTCTAATCTTATGGATGAATGAGTATTCTAATTATATGGACGAATGAGTATTCCAATCTTATGGACGAATGAGTATTCTAATCTTATGGACGAATGAGTATTCAAATCTTATGGACGAATGAGTATTCTTATCTTATGGATGAATGAGTATTCTAATTATATGGACTAATGAGTATTCCAATCTTATGGATGAATGAGTATTCTAATCTTGTGGACGAATGAGTATTCCAATCTTATGGACAAATGATTATTCCAATCTTATGGACGAATGAGTATTCTTATCTTATGGATGAATGAGTATTCTAATTATATGGACGAATGAGTATTCCAATCTTATGGACGAATGAGTATTCTAATCTTATGGTCGAATGAGTATTCTAATCTTATGAACGAATGAGTATTCCAATTTAATGGACGAATGAGTATTCCAATCTAATGGACTAATGAGTATTCAAATTTTATGGACTAATGGGTATTCTAATCTTATGGATGAATGAGTATTCCAATCTTGTGCACGAATGAGTATTCCAATCTTATGGACGAATGAGTATTCCAATCTTATGGACGAATTAGTATTCCAATCTTATAAACGAATGAGTATTCCAATCTTATGGACGAATGAGTATTCTAATCTTATGAACGAATGAGTATTCCAATCTTATGGACGAATGAGTATTCCAATCTTATGGACTAATGAGTATTCCAATCTTATGGATGAATGAGTATCCCAATCTTATGGACGAATGAGTATTCCAATCTTATGAACGAATGAGTATTCCAATCTTGTGGACGAATGAGTATTCCAATCTTATGAACGAATGAATATTCTAATCTTATGGACGAATGAGTATTCCAATCTTATGGACGAATGAGTATTCCAATCTCATGAACGAACGAGTATTCCAATCTTATGGACGAATGAGTATTCTTATCTTATGAACGAATGAATATTCCAATCTTGTGGACGAATGAGTATTCCAATCTTGTGGACGAATGAGTATTCCAATCTTATGGACGAATGGGTATTCCAATCTTATGGACGAATGAGTATTCTAATCTTATGGACTAATGATTATTCTTATCTTATGGACGAATGAGTATTCTAATCTTATGGATGAATGAGTATTCTAATTATATGGACGAATGAGTATTCCAATCTTATGGACGAATGAGTATTCTAATCTTATGGACGAAAGAGTATTCAAATCTTATGGACGAATGAGTATTCTTATCTTATGGATGAATGAGTATTCTAATTATATGGACAAATGAGTATTCCAATCTTATGGACGAATGAGTATTCTAATCTTATGGACGAATGACTATTCCAATCTTATGGACGAATGAGTATTCCAATCTTATGGACGAATGAGTATTCCAATCTTATGGACGAATGATTATTCCAATCTTATGGACGAATGAGTATTCTTATCTTATGGATGAATGAGTATTCCAATCTTGTGCACGAATGAGTATTCCAATCTTATGGACGAATGAGTATTCCAATCTTATGGACGAATTAGTATTCCAATCTTATAAACGAATGAGTATTCCAATCTTATGGACGAATGAGTATTCTAATCTTATGAACGAATGAGTATTCCAATCTTATGGACGAATGAGTATTCCAATCTTATGGACGAATGAGTATTCCAATCTTATGGACTAATGAGTATTCCAATCTTATGGACGAATGAGTATTCCAATCTTATGGACGAATGAGTATTCCAATCTTATGAACGAATGAGTATTCCAATCTTGTGGACGAATGAGTATTCCAATCTTATGAACGAATGAATATTCTAATCTTATGGACGAATGAGTATTCCAATCTTATGGACGAATGAGTATTCCAATCTCATGATCGAATGAGTATTCCAATCTTATGGACGAATTAGTATTCTTATCTTATGAACGAATGAATATTCCAATCTTGTGGACGAATGAGTATTCCAATCTTGTGGACGAATGAGTATTCCAATCTTATGGACGAATGGGTATTCCAATCTTATGGACGAATGAGTATTCCAATCTTATGAACGAATGAGTATTCCAATCTTGTGGACGAATGAGTATTCCAATCTTATGGACGAATGAGTATTCCAATCTTATGAACGAATGAGTGTTCCAATCTTATGGACGAATGAGTATTCTTATCTTATGGACGAATGAGTATTCCAATCTTATGGACGAATGAGTATTCTTATCTTATGGTCGAATGAGTATTCTAATCTTATGAACGAATGAGTATTCCAATTTAATGGAAGAATGAGTATTCCAATCTAATGGACTAATGAGTATTCAAATTTTATGGACTAATGGGTATTCTAATCTTATGGACGAATGAGTATTCCAATCTTATGGACGAATGAGCATTCCAATCTTATGGACAAATGAGCATTCTAATCTTATGGCCTAATGAGCATTCTAATCTTATGGACGAATGAGTATTCTAATCTTATGAACGAATGAGTATTCCAATCTTATGGACAAATGAGTATTCCAATCTTATGGACGAATGAGCATTCTAATCTTATGAACTTATAAGTATTCCAATCTTATGGACGAATGAGTATTCCAATCTTATGGACGAATGAGTATTCTAATCTTATGGACTAATGAGTATTCTTATCTTATGGACGAATGAGTATTCTAATCTTATGGATGAATGAGTATTCTAATTATATGGACGAATGAGTATTCCAATCTTATGGACGAATGAGTATTCTAATCTTATGGACGAATGAGTATTCAAATCTTATGGACGAATGAGTATTCTTATCTTATGGATGAATGAGTATTCTAATTATATGGACTAATGAGTATTCCAATCTTATGGATGAATGAGTATTCTAATCTTGTGGACGAATGAGTATTCCAATCTTATGGACGAATGATTATTCCAATCTTATGGACGAATGAGTATTCTTATCTTATGGATGAATGAGTATTCTAATTATATGGACGAATGAGTATTCCAATCTTATGGACGAATGAGTATTCTTATCTTATGGTCGAATGAGTATTCTAATCTTATGAACGAATGAGTATTCCAATTTAATGGACGAATGAGTATTCCAATCTAATGGACTAATGGGTATTCTAATCTTATGGATGAATGAGTATTCCAATCTTGTGCACGAATGAGTATTCCAATCTTATGGACGAATGAGTATTCCAATCTTATGGACGAATTAGTATTCCAATCTTATAAACGAATGAGTATTCCAATCTTATGGACGAATGAGTATTCTAATCTTATGAACGAATGAGTATTCCAATCTTATGGACGAATGAGTATTCCAATCTTATGGACTAATGAGTATTCCAATCTTATGGACGAATGAGTATCCCAATCTTATGGACGAATGAGTATTCCAATCTTATGAACGAATGAGTATTCCAATCTTATGGACGAATGAGTATTCCAATCTCATGAACGAACGAGTATTCCAATCTTATGGACGAATGAGTATTCTTATCTTATGAACGAATGAATATTCTAATCTTGTGGACGAATGAGTATTCCAATCTTGTGGACGAATGAGTATTCCAATCTTATGGACGAATGGGTATTCCAATCTTATGGACGAATGAGTATTCTAATCTTATGGACTAATGATTATTCTTATCTTATGGACGAATGAGTATTCTAATCTTATGGATGAATGAGTATTCTAATTATATGGACGAATGAGTATTCCAATCTTATGGACGAATGAGTATTCTAATCTTATGGACGAATGAGTATTCAAATCTTATGGACGAATGAGTATTCTTATCTTATGGATGAATGAGTATTCTAATTATATGGACAAATGAGTATTCCAATCTTATGGACGAATGAGTATTCTAATCTTATGGACGAATGACTATTCCAATCTTATGGACGAATGAGTATTCCAATCTTATGGACGAATGAGTATTCCAATCTTATGGACGAATGAGTATTCCAATCTTATGGACGAATGAGTATTCTTATCTTATGGATGAATGAGTATTCCAATCTTGTGCACGAATGAGTATTCCAATCTTATGGACGAATGAGTATTCCAATCTTATGGACGAATTAGTATTCCAATCTTATAAACGAATGAGTATTCTAATTATATGGACAAATGAGTATTCCAATCTTATGGACGAATGAGTATTCTAATCTTATGGACGAATGACTATTCCAATCTTATGGACGAATGAGTATTCCAATCTTATGGACGAATGAGTATTCTCATTATATGGACTAATGAGTATTCTAATCTAATGGACTAATGAGTATTCCAATCTAATGGACTAATGAGTATTCTCATTATATGGACTAATGAGTATTCCAATCTAATGGACTAATGAGTATTCTCATTATATGGACTAATGAGTATTCTAATCTTATGGACGAATGGGTATTCTAATCTTGTGGACGAATGAGTATTCCAATCTAATGGACGAATGAGTATTCCAATCTCATAGACTAATAAGTATTCTTATCTTATGGACGAATGAGTATTCTAATCTTGTGGACGAATGAGTATTCCAATCTAATGGACTAATTAGTATTCCAATCTAATGGACTAATGAGTATTCCAATCTAATGGACTAATGAGTATTCTCATTATATGGACTAATGAGTATTCCAATCTAATGGACTAATGAGTATTCTCATTATATGGACTAATGAGTATTCCAATCTAATTAACTTATGAGTACTTCAACCTCAACCTTATGGATGAATGAGTATTTCATTCTCATAGACTAATGAGTATTCTAATCATATGGACTAATGGGTATTCTAATCTTATGGACGAATGAGTATTCCAATCTTTTGGACGAATGAGTATTCTAATCTTATGGACTAATGAGTATTCCAATCTTATGAACTTATGAGTATTTTAATCATATGGACGAATGAGTATTTTAATCTTATGGATGAATTATAATATAATCTTATGGACGAATGAGTATTCCAATCTTATGGACGAATAAGCAATCCAATCTTACGGACTAATGAGCATTCTTATCTTATGGATGAATGAGTATTCTAATCTTATGGACGAATGAGTATTTCAATCTCATAGACTAATGAGTATTCTAATCTTATGGATGAATGAGCATTCTAATCTTATGGACGAATGAGTATTCTTATCATATAGACTTATGAGCATTCTAATCATATTAGAATACTCATTCGTCCATGAAACAAGGATCATCTAATTCCTTAACATTTTTATGTCATAGAATTCAGGCTTATCTTGATTAGGATTATCAATATTTACCAGTGATAACTTTTTTATGTACAAGACAGTTAAGTATAAACATATTGCCATCATTGTCATAATATTGTGATTTAAACTGAAAATCCAAATTTTTGTCAATGAAAATTGCAACTCCTCTTATAAAGCTACTGCCATTATTGAAATATACTTCAAAACCAAAATCTGTATAGATCTGCCTAATTAGCATTCTAATCGTATGGACTAATTAGTGTTCCAATCTTATGGACTAATGAGTATTCTAATCTTATGAATTTATGAGTATTCCAATCTTGTGGACGAATGAGTATTCCAATCTTATGGACGAATGAGTATTCTAATCTTATGAACTGATGAGTATTTCACTCTTGTGGACTAATGAGTATTCCAATCTTTTGGACGAATGAGTATTCCAATCTTTTGGACGAATGAGTATTCCAATCTTTTGGACGAATGAGTATTCCAATCTTATGGACGAATGAGTATTCTAATCTTATGGACGAATGAGTATTCCAATCTTATGGACTAATGAGTATTCTAATCCTATGGACGAATGAGTATTCCAATCTTGTGGACGAATGAGAATTCCAATCTTATGGACGAATAAGTATTCTAATCTTATGGACGAATGAGTATTCTAATTATATGGACTAATGAGTATTCCAATCTTATGGACGAATGAGTCTTCTAATCTTGTGGACGAATGAGTATTCCAATCTTATGGACGAATGAGTATTCCAATCTTATGGACGAATGAGTATTCTTATCTTATGAATGAATGAGTATTCCAATCGTATGGACGAATGAGTATTCTAATCTTATGGACTAATGAGTATTCTTATCTTATGGACGAATGAGTATTCTTATCTTAGGGATGAATGAGTATTCTAATTATATGGACGAATGAGTATTCCAATCTTATGGACGAATGAGTATTCTAATCTTATGGACGAATGACTATTCCAATCTTATGGACGAATGAGTATTCCAATCTTATGGACGAATGAGTATTCTAATCTTATGGACTAATGAGTATTCTTATCTTATGGACGAATGAGTATTCTAATCTTATGGATGAATGAGTATTCTAATTATATGGACGAATGAGTATTCCAATCTTATGGACGAATGAGTATTCTAATCTTATGGACGAATGAGTATTCAAATCTTATGGACGAATAAGTATTCTTATCTTATGGATGAATGAGTATTCTAATTATATGGACTAATGAGTATTCCAATCTTATGGATGAATGAGTATTCTAATCTTGTGGACGAATGAGTATTCCAATCTTATGGACGAATGATTATTCCAATCTTATGGACGAATGAGTATTCTTATCTTATGGATGAATGAGTATTCTAATTATATATATGGACGAATGAGTATTCCAATCTTATGGACGAATGAGTATTCTAATCTTATGGTCGAATGAGTATTCTAATCTTATGAACGAATGAGTATTCCAATTTAATGGACGAATGAGTATTCCAATCTAATGGACTAATGAGTATTCAAATTTTATGGACTAATGGGTATTCTAATCTTATGGATGAATGAGTATTCCAATCTTGTGCACGAATGAGTATTCCAATCTTATGGACGAATGAGTATTCCAATCTTATGGACGAATTAGTATTCCAATCTTATAAACGAATGAGTATTCCAATCTTATGGACGAATGAGTATTCTAATCTTATGAACGAATGAGTATTCCAATCTTATGGACGAATGAGTATTCCAATCTTATGGACTAATGAGTATTCCAATCTTATGGACGAATGAGTATTCCAATCTTATGAACGAATGAGTATTCCAATCTTGTGGACGAATGAGTATTCCAATCTTATGGACGAATGAGTATTCCAATCTTATGGACTAATGAGTATTCCAATCTTATGGACGAATGAGTATCCCAATCTTATGGACGAATGAGTATTCCAATCTTATGAACGAATGAGTATTCCAATCTTGTGGACGAATGAGTATTCCAATCTTATGAACGAATGAATATTCTAATCTTATGGACGAATGAGTATTCCAATCTTATGGACGAATGAGTATTCCAATCTCATGAACGAACGAGTATTCCAATCTTATGGACGAATGAGTATTCTTATCTTATGAACGAATGAATATTCCAATCTTGTGGACGAATGAGTATTCCAATCTTGTGGACGAATGAGTATTCCAATCTTATGGACGAATGGGTATTCCAATCTTATGGACGAATGAGTATTCTAATCTTATGGACTAATGATTATTCTTATCTTATGGACGAATGAGTATTCTAATCTTATGGATGAATGAGTATTCTAATTATATGGACGAATGAGTATTCCAATCTTATGGACGAATGAGTATTCTAATCTTATGGACGAATGAGTATTCAAATCTTATGGACGAATGAGTATTCTTATCTTATGGATGAATGAGTATTCTAATTATATGGACAAATGAGTATTCCAATCTTATGGACGAATGAGTATTCTAATCTTATGGACGAATGACTATTCCAATCTTATGGACGAATGAGTATTCCAATCTTATGGACGAATGAGTATTCCAATCTTATGGACGAATGATTATTCCAATCTTATGGACGAATGAGTATTCTTATCTTATGGATGAATGAGTATTCCAATCTTGTGCACGAATGAGTATTCCAATCTTATGGACGAATGAGTATTCCAATCTTATGGACGAATTAGTATTCCAATCTTATAAACGAATGAGTATTCCAATCTTATGGACGAATGAGTATTCTAATCTTATGAACGAATGAGTATTCCAATCTTATGGACGAATGAGTATTCCAATCTTATGGACGAATGAGTATTCCAATCTTATGGACTAATGAGTATTCCAATCTTATAGACGAATGAGTATTCCAATCTTATGGACGAATGAGTATTCCAATCTTATGAACGAATGAGTATTCCAATCTTGTGGACGAATGAGTATTCCAATCTTATGAACGAATGAATATTCTAATCTTATGGACGAATGAGTATTCCAATCTTATGGACGAATGAGTATTCCAATCTCATGATCGAATGAGTATTCCAATCTTATGGACGAATTAGTATTCTTATCTTATGAACGAATGAATATTCCAATCTTGTGGACGAATGAGTATTCCAATCTTGTGGACGAATGAGTATTCCAATCTTGTGGACGAATGGGTATTCCAATCTTATGGACGAATGAGTATTCCAATCTTATGAACGAATGAGTGTTCCAATCTTATGGACGAATGAGTATTCTTATCTTATGGACGAATGAGTATTCCAATCTTATGGACGAATGAGTATTCTTATCTTATGGTCGAATGAGTATTCTAATCTTATGAACGAATGAGTATTCCAATTTAATGGAAGAATGAGTATTCCAATCTAATGGACTAATGAGTATTCAAATTTTATGGACTAATGGGTATTCTAATCTTATCGACGAATGAGTATTCCAATCTTATGGACGAATGAGCATTCCAATCTTATGGACAAATGAGCATTCTAATCTTATGGACTAATGAGCATTCTAATCTTATGGACGAATGAGTATTCTAATCTTATGAACGAATGAGTATTCCAATCTTATGGACAAATGAGTATTCCAATCTTATGGACGAATGAGCATTCTAATCTTATGAACTTATAAGTATTCCAATCTTATGGACGAATGAGTATTCCAATCTTATGGACGAATGAGTATTCTAATCTTATGGACTAATGAGTATTCTTATCTTATGGACGAATGAGTATTCTAATCTTATGGATGAATGAGTATTCTAATTATATGGACGAATGAGTATTCCAATCTTATGGACGAATGAGTATTCTAATCTTATGGACGAATGAGTATTCAAATCTTATGGACGAATGAGTATTCTTATCTTATGGATGAATGAGTATTCTAATTATATGGACTAATGAGTATTCCAATCTTATGGATGAATGAGTATTCTAATCTTGTGGACGAATGAGTATTCCAATCTTATGGACGAATGATTATTCCAATCTTATGGACGAATGAGTATTCTTATCTTATGGATGAATGAGTATTCTAATTATATGGACGAATGAGTATTCCAATCTTATGGACGAATGAGTATTCTTATCTTATGGTCGAATGAGTATTCTAATCTTATGAACGAATGAGTATTCCAATTTAATGGACGAATGAGTATTCCAATCTAATGGACTAATGAGTATTCAAATTTTATGGACTAATGGGTATTCTAATCTTATGGATGAATGAGTATTCCAATCTTGTGCACGAATGAGTATTCCAATCTTATGGACGAATGAGTATTCCAATCTTATGGACGAATTAGTATTCCAATCTTATAAACGAATGAGTATTCCAATCTTATGGACGAATGAGTATTCCAATCTTATGAACGAATGAGTATTCCAATCTTATGGACGAATGAGTATTCCAATCTTATGGACTAATGAGTATTCCAATCTTATGGACGAATGAGTATCCCAATCTTATGGACGAATGAGTATTCCAATCTTATGAACGAATGAGTATTCCAATCTTGTGGACGAATGAATATTCTAATCTTATGGACGAATGAGTATTCCAATCTTATGGACGAATGAGTATTCCAATCTCATGAACGAACGAGTATTCCAATCTTATGGACGAATGAGTATTCTTATCTTATGAACGAATGAATATTCTAATCTTGTGGACGAATGAGTATTCCAATCTTGTGGACGAATGAGTATTCCAATCTTATGGACGAATGGGTATTCCAATCTTATGGACGAATGAGTATTCTAATCTTATGGACTAATGATTATTCTTATCTTATGGACGAATGAGTATTCTAATCTTATGGATGAATGAGTATTCTAATTATATGGACGAATGAGTATTCCAATCTTATGGACGAATGAGTATTCTAATCTTATGGACGAATAAGTATTCAAATCTTATGGACGAATGAGTATTCTTATCTCATGGATGAATGAGTATTCTAATTATATGGACAAATGAGTATTCCAATCTTATGGACGAATGAGTATTCTAATCTTATGGACGAATGACTATTCCAATCTTATGGACGAATGAGTATTCCAATCTTATGGACGAATGAGTATTCCAATCTTATGGACGAATGATTATTCCAATCTTATGGACGAATGAGTATTCTTATCTTATGGATGAATGAGTATTCCAATCTTGTGCACGAATGAGTATTCCAATCTTATGGACGAATGAGTATTCCAATCTTATGGACGAATTAGTATTCCAATCTTATAAACGAATGAGTATTCTAATTATATGGACAAATGAGTATTCCAATCTTATGGACGAATGAGTATTCTAATCTTATGGACGAATGACTATTCCAATCTTATGGACGAATGAGTATTCCAATCTTATGGACGAATGAGTATTCCAATCTTATGGACGAATGATTATTCCAATCTTATGGACGAATGAGTATTCTTATCTTATGGATGAATGAGTATTCCAATCTTGTGCACGAATGAGTATTCCAATCTTATGGACGAATGAGTATTCCAATCTTATGGACGAATTAGTATTCCAATCTTATAAACGAATGAGTATTCCAATCTTATGGACGAATGAGTATTCTAATCTTATGAACGAATGAGTATTCCAATCTTATGGACGAATGAGTATTCCAATCTTATGGACGAATGAGTATTCCAATCTTATGGACTAATGAGTATTCCAATCTTATGGACGAATGAGTATTCCAATCTTATGAACGAATGAGTATTCCAATCTTGTGGACGAATGAGTATTCCAATCTTATGAACGAATGAATATTCTAATCTTATGGACGAATGAGTATTCCAATCTTATGGACGAATGAGTATTCCAATCTCATGATCGAATGAGTATTCCAATCTTATGGACGAATTAGTATTCTTATCTTATGAACGAATGAATATTCCAATCTTGTGGACGAATGAGTATTCCAATCTTGTGGACGAATGAGTATTCCAATCTTATGGACGAATGGGTATTCCAATCTTATGGACGAATGAGTATTCCAATCTTATGAACGAATGAGTATTCCAATCTTGTGGACGAATGAGTATTCCAATCTTATGGACGAATGAGTATTCCAATCTTATGAACGAATGAGTATTCCAATCTTATGGACGAATGAGTATTCTTATCTTATGGACGAATGAGTATTCCAATCTTATGGACGAATGAGTATTCTTATCTTATGGTCGAATGAGTATTCTAATCTTATGAACGAATGAGTATTCCAATTTAATGGACGAATGAGTATTCCAATCTAATAGACTAATGAGTATTCAAATTTTATGGACTAATGGGTATTCTAATCTTATGGACGAATGAGTATTCTAATTATATGGACGAATGAGCATTCCAATCTTATGGACGAATGAGTATTCCAATCTTATGGACGAATTAGTATTCCAATCTAATGGACAAA